>JAPDNY010000008.1:60341000-60670830 GCA_029375565.1 Gekko gecko
GCTGGCTAGCACCTGTTTCTACATACTAAATCTAGCACGATGGTTTTTTAAAATAAGAACATTGATTTTTTTTTTTACAAAGGTCAACAAAACCCACCTTAATGCCTCTGGTAGAGCTTAACTCTTACTTGGAAGCCTGTACACTGAACGTCAAAAAAGAAAGATCAAAGTTCACAGACCTCCACTCAACTGTAAAAGACATATTGCTATTTTGCATGGCCCCCTTCAATTATGCCCATGCAAGGAAAGGGGGCGCAACTTCTATCCCAATTTGGTTTTGCTAATAGAGCCCCTCACATTTCTGGTTTACGGGGGAAAAGAACAGATCCTTTAAAAACACATCTTTTCCTTGAAGAGAAGGGCAGCCATATTGGCTTGAAGCACCAAACCCCTCTTCCCCTCCTTGCTTCATTCCAATACAAGTTGGCATGCCAGAGATCCGTGATCTACATGTCATCTTTTTTCATGAGTTCCTATTGATAACACATACCCTTTTGGCCCGGATGCCAGTGTACCAATATTTTTTTAAAGTAGAAGACATATGTTGACACATGTTGAAAATATGAAAGGCAATTTCACTGAACACTTAATATCCACACAACATCTTGACCCACTGAGCTCTGGACAAAGCCTGAGCACCTTATCATTTGTTCCCTGTTAGCAAGTCTTCTGCACAATTGACTAAATATTGTTTTCCACTGACTGACTAAGGTGATTTAAGACCTACAAAATAAATCTTACCAGTGTTACTGGTTTATCTAAAAGTCCTACTTTCCCTTTTTCCTTTTGTATGGCTCATGCAGCACCTTCATGCAGACCTTACAGCTCAGGTCCGCTGTGGCTATGGCAGCGAGCTGACTGAGCCATTTAACCTAGATAAAGGGTTAGGCAGGGCTACCTTTTGCCCCATTTCTGTTCAGTCTATACATGAATGATCTTTTGACTTCTTTTAATGAGCATTGTCATCCACCCCATTTTGCCAATTGCAATATTCCAGTTCTGCTTTACGCTGATGACATTGCTCTGCTCTCTTGTACTAGAGTTGGTTTGCAAAGTTCATTAATTTTTGTCTCAGAATATTGTATCAAGGAAGGCCTGAAAATAAACTACCAGAGAATTAAAGTAGGTGTTTTCTGCAAAAAAAGAGAATCCTTCAGTGTTCAGATGGAACTGCATAAGACTGCCTCTCCGTCGCTCAGTGGTTTTGTTTTTGGAGGGCTGTCTTAAAGTTTAAAGGAGCTGCACAAGACTGCCCGAAACAGCTGAGAGGCAGGGAGAAAGCTGCTCCTAGTTGCTCAGCTGTTTTTCAGGCTTGCTGCAAATCCTGTTTAAAGCAACTGTGGCCTCTTTCAACAGGATTTGTAGGGGCATGAACCATTTACCAGTTCGGTTCATAAACAAACCTCCTGGTTTGGTTCAGTTTATGGTCCAGTTCATAGTTCAGCCATGAACCAACACAAACCACATTTTCCTGGTTCCTGCCCATCCCTAGTTGGCTCTGAATGTTAACCTGGACACTATCCAGGTCCTGGGTTTTCATGCAGCATTTACTTTGGTGAGAAATCACGTACAATCAATCACTAAAGCTCTGTCTTTAGAGCATGCCGCATCTGTTCATCCCAATTTTTTGGTATTCCACTTCCAAAATCTCTTCCTTCCTATACATATCCGTTGTCTCCCCCAAAGCCTGTTAAGGGCGTTCATTTTGGCCAGACTAAATGCTCACTCCTTGGCAGTTATGAGGGGTAGGTTAATATGTTTACCTTATTCCAAACAAATCTGCCCCTGTCCCATAGGTAAGATCAACATGATAGCATATATCCTTCCGGAGTGTCCTTTTGTATGCTAATCTCAGGAGGCATTATATTTCACTTTGTTTGCAAGCTCATTCTCCTCTCCTCCATTGTATCTTCAGAACAGCCCTCAGAGGTAGGCTAAATTGAGAGTGTGCAAGCTTCCATGGCAGAGAGGGGAATTTGAATCTGGGTTTCCCAGATCCGAGTTTGGTGCCCTAACCACTATATCATGCTGGCTCTTATTAGTGTGTAAGTTTATGGTTACTACATATTTATTCCATTATCCCTCCAAGAAGCTTAAAGTATACAGGGAGTGTCCCTTTTATTTTCACAACAGCCCTGTAAGGTAGAACAGCGACTGGCACAAAAACTACCAAATGAGAGCCCGATTGAGACTCTACCAGCCCTTCTCTTCTGTCTCTTCTGTTTCTTGTCTTACTTTGTTCCCTGCTGATTTATCATTGTTTGGTTGCAGTTCCTTGACAATGCTGGGTCCACAGCCTAATATTATGATTTTACAGTGTCTGCTATGCTGTTTCCTATTTTATTTTGCACTAAAAAGAAGGGGGAAAACCTTACTCTTTCTAAATGGGAACAAATTACAGGATTGCCAAACACCCCTTCACAAAAACTGCCCATGCACAAGCAAAAAAACAAATAATTCATCCTTTATTTGCAGGGCTTGATGCTCACCATGATCACTGTACATTTTCCAAATGTGAAGAGATAACACTCATCATTGGAATTGCACAGCAGCTTGCTACAGTGGTAGATGGGGCAACCGGTTTTATAGCGTGCGCCTCTCACTGTTCCACCAAATAAGTATTTACCTTTCTCTTGGAGAAAAATACATGACATTGAATGGAAGGCTAAACTGCAATCTGAATATCCATCCAAAAGAGCAGTGGATAGGCACACATTTCGAGAGAGAATATCCTGTAATCATTGGCAGGGGAATGAGACTTTCAGAAACAAGTAGGATTGTAAGCCAAGATAGTTGTTTTTTTTAAAATGCTTGTTTCAATATAGAGAGTAATATCTGCAAAAATAGGTACTTAGCACTTATATAAGGTCCTTCTCAGTAGTTAATGTACTTCATGTACACTAATCCTCAGATGCAACCTATAATATGTTTTAGCCCACATGTGATGTGAGAAGCAGCTGAGGATGAAAGATGGTGGCTTGCTTAAAGGTGAATTCATAGCTAGATTAAATTTGGATCCAAGGCCAGAACTTCCCATGTCACAGTTCAACCTCTTAACTGCTATTAATACTTATCAAGCTCACTTTACATTATAAGCTATATCTTACATGGGAGGTTACAAACTGAGGAGACCATGACCTCATGATCCCAGGCTGTTTCACAAGATTGAATGTTTTACACCATTGTGTAAGACTGTATAACAAACATCACTTCTGGGGGTTAATGCCCCAATAGATGGTCCCATGAAAGATGAAAAGAAACATTTTTATACTGGAGTCTCATTTTGAAACTTTTTGGATAAAGTCTACCTTTAAATATATTTTGGAATGTCAGTGGCAGTAGAAATTATCCTAAGTGGTTTTGAGTTTTTCCATTTTTAATATTTTAATCTATTTAAAGTCTGGCTAATGTCAATGTGGCAAAAAGGCATCACAGATACATGATAGCTCACCTCAGGCAGGGGCAGTCGTGGTGGTTCTGGGGACCTGGGCAACAATCCAGGATAGGGCTCCAGAATCACCACTAACCCACTTCCAGGACTCCTGCCAGGGCCACCAGTCCCCACCAGGGCCATTTTGGGGACCAGGCTGAGGAAGCTGGGCAACAGTACCAGCAGGTGCAGAGTAGTAGCAGGAAGAGGCTGATAATCTGCACTTTCTTCATTAGGATTCTCAGTGATGACATGACCCAAGAGGCATCCAGAGAGACTGGCTTGAGAGACATCCTCTGTGGTACCAGGGACTTGTTTAAGTCTACGGGGTGGAAAGAGGGTGAAATAGGTGGGGCTCTTACCTGAAGTCAAACATGGGGTGTCTTGTGCACACAGTTCTCTGCCAGGGCCAAGCAAGGGGTGGCCCTCACTCTGTAAAAGGCTGACAAGAACTGCCACCACTGGAAGATGATGGCCCAAGTCACAGACTGTGCACAAATGTGAACAGTGGTGACAGGAGCCTGCTTCTTCTTCCCCCCACACCAGCACGGGTGTTGTGGTTGCCCACTGGCTAAAACTGTCCCTAACCTCAGATTTTTAAGAAGAACATAAGAACATAAACAAAAGTCATGTTGGATCAGGCTAATGGCCCATCCAGTTCAACACAGTGGTCAAAAACCCACAGACCAAAACCCAGGTGCCATCAGGAGATCCACCAGCAAGGCCAGGACTCCAGAAGCCATCCGACTGTTGACCCCCAAACACCAAGAATACACAGCATCACTGTCCCAGGTATAGTGTTCCATCTATATGTTGTGGCTAATAGCTCCATACGTCTATCTAATCCTCTCTAGAAGCTGTCTATGCTTTTAGCTGTCACCACTTCCTGCAGCAGTGAATTCCATACGTTACTTACTCTTTGGGTGAAGAAATACTTCTGTTTATCTGTTCTAAAAATGAAATTACAGCAGTCATTTTTTATTAACTAGGCAACTGCAGCCTGTTGTCTAAGGCTGTAAACAATTCAAAAGAGCTGCTAAACTCTCATGAGATAATCTCATGAGGGTACAGCACTTTTTTAAAAAAACTTTTATCCCTACTTTATTTTTTAAATTTTAAGACATTTCTGCAAACCTGGGTTTCCCCTAATTTGTAGAAACATATCTTGTTTCTGTACCTGGCCCTGTTGTGTGGATTTTTTGATCCACACTCTGGGGTGCAGTTGAGAAGGTATTCATAAGATCCAACCCACTGTATGAGTATCCTGCTACTAATATTCATTTCAGGAAGAACACAGGTAGTTTTGGATGCAAAAGATCAACATGGCTACTGCTCTGGATTTAGTAAGCAGAGCCATTGTCTCCTCTATGATTGAAAGCCTTCTGCATATAAAGCCATCCCTCAACCACACACAGCTTCTTTGGCTCCTGTACAGTAGCCAATGGTAATTCAAGAATGCATAGATCTTTCAAGTAACCATATCCAACTTTGTCTCACAATCCCATACAGCACAAGCAGGATTCTTTTATTGAGGATTCATTTCTAAGGCAGTGTTTATTTATTTAATTTAAAACCTTTCCACCAGATCAGAGTCCCCAAGGTCAGCGCACATAAAAACATTAAACCATTTGAATAAGTACAAACATTTAAAATTATAAAATAATTTAATAAAAACACACAAACATACAACACCAGAACCAGGAAGGAATGACAATAACCTTAATTGGGGATATATGAAATGAAACAAAAAAGTCTTTACCCACTGGCGGAAGACACTAACAGAGGGAGACAGATTAATCTCCCTGGGGAGGGACTTCCAAAGTTTGGTGTCATAACTGAAAAAGCCCTTTTCTTGGGTCACCACCACTCAACCTCAGATGATGGGGGCAACTGAAGCAGGGCCTGCGAGGATGACCAGACTGAACAGGGCAGGTTCATATGCGAGAAAGAAGGCAGTCCTTAAGGTATATTGGTCCCAGGATGTAGAGGGCTTTAAAGGACAAAAACAGTGCCTTGAATTGAGCCCAGAAACCAACTGGAAGCCAGTATAGATGGAAGAAAACTGGAGTGATGTGATCCCTATGACCTACTCCAGTCAAGACTTTGGCCTCAGCATTTTGAACCAACTGCAGGTTCCAGATAGTCTTCTAGGGCAGCCTCACATACAGCACATCACCATAATTTAATCTAGAAGTTACCAGGGCATGCACCACAGGGGCAAGATCTTTCCAGCCCAGGAAGGGCCACAGCTGGTTCACAAGCTGAAGATGGTGAAAGGCATCCCTGGCTACCACTGCGACCTCTTTATCAAGTGGGAGGCCCAGGTCCAGGAGCACCTACAAGCTGCTCTTTTAGGGGGAGTGCAACCCCATCCAGAACAAGGGATAACCAGTTTCCAGGGTCAGGCCTTCCTCTCACCGACAGAACCTCCATTTTATAAGGATTAAGTTTCAGATGATTCTGACTGTTGCATTTATATTTCTCATGTGGAGTCTACACATAACAACAAACCCAAACAATATAATTGCTACTCAGCACATTTATCCTTTTGACTTATCATATGTTCCTAAGGCATTTGAATTGAAGTGAAAAGCGCAGTTGGAACATTTTGTTTATTTACTTTGTTTCTTTTAATGTTATATATCTTATAAGATTTCTACCTCACCTTTCTGACCTCGTAAGAGCCATCAAGGCAGCGAACAAGTTAAAACATACATGATAAAACCACATTTTAAAACCATTAAAACCAACAAAAAACCAACACATCATTAAAACAATTAAAACCAGAGCTAAAATATATACAAAAACATAAAAACAACAATTAAAAAATTGGGCAGGAAGGACGGATCACTGAGGGAATGCCAAATGAAAGAGTTCTTAGCATGCTGGTGGAAGATGATAACAGAAAGAGATAGGCAAATCTCTCTGAGGAGAGAGTTCCAGAGGTTTGGTGCTGCTACTGAGAAGGCCCTCTCCCAGGTTGCCAGCTGCCTCGTCACCGAAGGGCCTCCAAGGCCTCCCAAGATGAACATAGTGGTTAGGTAGGTTCATAACAGATTAGATGGTCTTTCAGGTATGTTGGTCCCAAACCATATAGAGCTTTAAAGGTCAGCACCAGCACCTTGAATTGTTCCTGAAAACAAACTGGGAACCAGTGTAGGAAACAAACTGGGAACCAAGACTAGAGTGATTTGCTCCCATGACCCATTGTAATCAATCTCCTGGCAGCAGCATTCTACAACAATTGAAGTTTCTGAACAATTCTCAAGGGCAGTCCTACTTTGGGCGCACAACAGCAATCTAATCTAGATGTAAACACAGCATGCACTACAGTGGCCAGATCTTTTCTGTCCCAGAAAGGCCACAGATAGCTAACCAGCTGGAGCTAGTAAAAGTCACTCCTGGACACAGCTGCCACTTGCTTATCCAACAGTAGGTTTGGGTCCAAAAGCACCTCTAGACTATGGACCTGTTTCCTTCAAAGGGAGTGCAACCCCATCCAGAATTTATGACACTTTAAATCCCAGGTCAGAACTTCTGCTCACCAGTACAACTTCTGTCTTGTCAGGATTAAGCTTCAGTATATTAGTCCTCATTCCACTCCAAAACTGCCTGGAAAGGATCTAAGCAATTTGCCTTATCCAAGAAAACTTTCTACCCAACAGGGATCCAAAGTGCCTTACATTGTTTTCCTCTCCTCCAATTTAATCTCACAACAATGGTGAAGTAGGTCAGGCTGAGAGTAAGTGATTGGCCCATGGTCGCCTAGCAAGCTTCCAGCCAGTGGGGAATCAAACCTTGATCTCCCAGATCTTAGTCAGACACTCTAACCACTACCGACTCTGACTCCCATTAACAATATTGATATTTTTCATCTTCAGAATTTATAAGTTAGAGACATGCAGGAATTATTCAGCAGTGGGACATTTTTGCCTTCTCAAACATAATGATCTTTAATTTGGCTTTTAATCATAAGCTACTAAGATTCTACTCAATACTTTCTTCTGTACTATTTTAAACTTATTCTTTTTACCCCTTTTGGTTTTCTCTTCCTTATTTCTAGAAGTCAGGACAAACCTTCTCCATAAGATTTACCTCATCAGCTTCCCAGACAATAATACATGAAATTACACCATTCTTTCATTTAAAAGTTTCTGGAATCACAAAAACCTAATAAAACAGAATCTCTGAACATGACTTCATTTTCTTAGCAACTCTGTAAGTCACCACTAATGACAGGAAACTGAAAATGGGGCACAAACAGAAGTAATTAAGATCAGGTTCCAGGAGGAACAAGTTTAAGGGCGGTAGCTAAAAATATGAATATCACAATTGGAGAGAATCACTTTAGGTACCTCTGAGGATGATTGTGCATCTAATTATTGTTGTTTTTCTTTTGTCATCAATCCACAATGAAAAGTATATGTGCAGCTCTCTTGAGTTTCAAAAGTAGCTTGCCATGCAGAGGAAAGATGAAGAGAGCAGGCTGTTATTTTAAAAAAATAAAAATTAAAAGCTCCACTGGGAGACACTTGGATGAACAGTTCTCTGGACTGTGAATGAAGTAGTCAGCTCTTAAACTAGCATGGCATACAATGAAAAATGAGCGTAATTTCCAAAGAATACCATTAAGCAACTGCTTATTTATGATCTACAATGTGAGTGGGCTGCACACAACCCATAGGACTTTTCCCAATTTGCTTCACTAGGGTTTTGTATAGGCAACTGGATTTTGTTAAGCACTGCAGAATCCCAATAGACATTTGCAATAGTAAATTTATAGTCCTTGAGTCTTCCAGGATAAAATCAGAAAATACGAAAGCAAATCTCATTATTTCTAGGTCTCTCTTGAGATTTGACATAGGATTGGTTCAAAGAGTTTTAAACACTTAGGGTTAAACAGGCATATACGAAAAATGCAATAGCAAACCTATTCATATCCTAAGTTTAAAAGCTAAATGCATTAAAAATTTAACACATGGTGGGGGGGGAGCTTGCTCTGCTTTCCAGTGTGCATTCCAGTGTCTTGAAAGCACAACACTTAGACACCCTTAATAGCCAAACATGTCGTATTAAGTCACATGTAGATAGACTCTGGGGGGTAGTCATGTTGGTCTGAAGCCGTAGAAAAAAGTTTGAGTCCAGTGGCACCTTTAAGACCAGAAAAGGTTTATTTAGAGTATAAGCTTTTATGTGCAAGCACACTTCCTCAGCCACACTTACAGGAAAAGAGAGGGGAGCAGCAAATGTGAGAGCTAACAAAGAGATGTGAAAATGAAGCTAGAGACCAGAGGCACTCCCAAGACAAACCAAGCTCGACCCTGGGTATGTGTGAGAACAGAGACTCAGTATGTGCACACTTCACATACATTGAAACAGATTTCCTCAACTATTACACACAGGTAGGGGAGTAATCTGAAGAAGTGTCATTGCACATGAAAGCTTATACTTTGAATAAACCTTTGTTGGTCTTAAAGGTGCCACTGGACTCAAACTTTGGTAAGTCATATGTGGTCTGTTACTGTTTTTTAATTTTACAAAATGCAGCCACTGGAGCTGTAATCTAAAAAAAGAAGAAAACCCATTATTTCTGCAGAGAAAAAGATAGTGATGTACTTTTTTCTATCAGGGAAAAAACAACTTGGAGATGGGGAACTTAAGTAGGAAAACAAAGACTAAAGAACCCCCTTTCCTGCTGTTGTATTTTGCAAAACAAAAGCATCAGGGAGAAAACTACACAGGACTCCCAGTTTGGTCCTCCTAATTATTTCAGTGCTATGATCTTCCTACCGAACAGCTTTCAGTCTTCAACTGATCTTCTTTCTAATCTTTTGTGGAATTTTATTTACCATATTGGCCATTTTTACATTTTATGACAGAGCTGTCATGTTAGCTATGCATGTTTTGAAAAAAACTTTTACATATAATGGTCAAAGCGACCCAACTGTTGCCTGGCCAAGACATCTGCTACCTTTACAGGCTTCATATATGCTTTATATGCTATCTCTCTCTCAGCTCTTTCATTCTTTTTTGGGGGAGGGGAATCTGGTGTCCCCATAACATCACAGAATCATAGAGTTGGAAGGGACCTCCAGGATCATCTAGTCCAACCCAACATATGTACTTCAAACTGTAATTGCCACCTATCTCCAGCTATGTACTGACAGTCACTTGTAGTTATTTAAGTAACTTGAAAATACTTTTGAAATATAAACTTTCAGAATCTGCTCCTTTTGGACTTTGGAAATATTTTCAAGATGCCTCCCATCCTCTCCTCTGTGAAATATGGAACTAAATATGACAAACTAACATTTTCATTTGATTTAAAGTACATATGTGCTTATCAACTATGCAACCATGGTCAAAATGTCAGCTCACACTCACTGGGAAAAATGTCCTGTTCTCATATTTCTTTTATTCTCCTGCTGCTTAAACGTTCTGTGTGTACTCTGGTTTGCACATGTGGGCTCTTGCACAAAGGAGCTCCCACTGATTTCAATGGAAATGCCAACTGGTAATCATGTCCTTAAGATATGGTTTCCGCCTCTGTTGAAGTGAATGTGAAGATCACATCAGAAGGAGAAGTTACATGTAAGACAATGTAGCACACTTTGCATAACAAGTATGAAATTAAGAGTCAACACACCTAAAAGCTAAATGAATAAGCAGAGAAACTCTGTAGGGGGTAGTCTTTTTCTCAGAACTCTTTCCCTTAGTGTAATGTCTTCTTATGAGGATGAAATATTTCAGACAGACAGTCCTACATAGTTGTTAATTAACAGATTTATCTTGAAAATAGGAAAGTGGTGGCAATTAGGGCCAAAGACCTGAAGCTTATAGCTCATCTATTACTTAAACTGTTCAATCAGTACTGAAGGAAATATGACTATACTCCATGAAATTGCTAACGCAAGATAATTAATGGCTCAGATTCTCAATCCCAAGTATAATGTCATGTGCAGGAATCATGGATGATATACATTCTCCTACTGTACAAAAAACAGGCAATGAAACCAAATTATTTTTCCATCACATAAACCACAGACTATTTTATTTAAAAAAACCCTCCTAATGAATAGTTTAAGGGAAAACAAGACTATTGTCTTCTACAATTCATTTATGTTCTAATTAGTTTAGAGATTCATGATCCTTTATGCCAAATTTTCAATAGTAATCTTATTGCTCATGATTTTACTGGCAGTGATGCATGCTTCTACACACACATTCATGCAACTTTGCTACATGGTTAGGGATAGTTCACATATGCATGCCATCACTTGATAGGTTGAGTATGGGAAAGACTTATCATAGATCACAATCCACAGCTAGAACTTGCATATTATTCATGTTGCATCCAATGGAGGAGTAAATTCATTAGGTTTACATATTAATTATGAGTCACCAAGTGATGTACATGCATGGATGAATCAGTTCAAACACTATATAATTTAAACTAGGGATGCTCAGGAACCCAGCAGTTCAGCTCACACTGTGTTTGCCAGTCATTAGTAGGGATCTGCTTTTTTGTTGGACAGTGTGGCTGTTGGTGAGCAGCTTGAGCCTGTCTGATGGCTTACTACCCACTTATTGAAACAGAACAACATTTGTGTTCTCACACAGCCCAATGGAAATCCTAGTTCTCACCCCCCACAGACCTGTCAGCACTACATGCAGTGGGGTACCACAGGGATCAGTACTCGGTCCCATGCTTTTTAACTTGTTTATTAACGATTTGGAATTGGGAGTAAGCAGTGATGTGGCTAAATTTGCAGATGACACGAAGTTGTTCAGGGTGGTGAAAACCAGGGAGGATTGTGAGGCACTCCAAAGGGATCTGTTGAGGATGGGTGAGTGGGCGTCAACGTGGCAAATGGGGTTCAATGTGGCCAAGTGCAAAGTGATGCACATTGGAGCCAAAAATCCTAAATATAAATACACGTTGATGGGGTCTGATCTGGCAGAGACTGACCAAGAGAGAGATCTTGGAGTCGTAGTGGATAACTCGCTGAAAATGTCTACACAATGTGTAGCTGCAATAAAGAAGGCCAACACTATGCTGGGGATTATTAGGAAGGGAATTGATAACAAATCAGCCAGTATCATCATGCCCCTGTATAAATCATTGGTGCGACCTCATTTGGAATACTGTGTACAGTTCTGGTCACCACATCTCAAAAAGGATATTATAGCATTGGAAAAAGTGCAGAGAAGGGCAACTAGAATGATAAAAGGGTTGGAACACCTTCCCTATGAAGAAAGGTTAAAATGCTTGGGGCTCTTTAGCTTGGAGAAACGACGGCTGAGGGGTGACATGATCGAGGTTTATAAGATTATGAATGGGATTGAGCAGGTTGAGAAAGAAGTACTTTTCTCCCTTTCTCACAATACAAGAACTCGTGGGCACTCTATGAAATTGCTGAGCAGTCGGGTTAGAACAGATAAAAGGAAATACTTCTTCACCCAAAGAGTGATTAACATATGGAATTCACTGCCACAGGAGGTCGTGGCAGCTGCAAGCATGGACAGTTTCAAGAGGAAATTAGATAAACATATGGAGCAGAAGTCCACCAGTGGCTATTAGCCACAGGGTATAGAATGAGAACTCTCAGTCTGGGGCAGGTGATGCACTCTATTCTTGGTGCTGGAGGGGGCAGCAGTGGGAGGGCTTCTGGTGCCCTGGCCCCACTGCTGGACCTCCTGATGGCACCTGGTATATTTTGGCCGCTGTGTGACAGAGTGTTGGACTAGATGGGCCATTGGCCTGATTCAACATTGGCTTCTCTTATGTTCTTATGTTCTTTGTTTGTTCATGCTCCAGCATGAACAAATCAATCAGTTTAATAAAGAAATGAACATTTGGTGTTTATTTAAACCTGTTTTATGTTATTTTTCAAATAGCCTTATTGGAATCATAGCTATCCCCCTCCCAATGTCAATTAACTACCAGACCCAGTTATCCATGATCGTGGGGGGAAATCAATTTAACGAATGCACAAATGCAAAAATGGCTGCAAGGCATAAGGATATGGAACTCCACCATCATAGCTGTTGTGCAGCTGCAAAGGCAAGGAGGTCGAAGGCTCAGCTCATGAGTGATTGCCACTGTCAAAAATTGCATGTTTGCCTGTCAAACATACTTGCCACAAAGTTCACAGTGCCTGTGATTTAAACTCTTCAGTATTCTCAGATTTTCTCCAAGATGGGGCTGTGATTCCCTCAAAGAACTGAAAGCAGTAGGATCTTCAACATTAACAGACAATTTCATCATCCTGACACACATGTATACACTAATTTAGCTGCTATTAAAAATCATGTAAATCAGGCTGTCAATGTCAGTGAAGTTCACATTGATTTTTAACACATAAAGAATCACTGCATGGAAAAGGGGGGACAGATCACATGCATGCATCAGCTGTAAAACTTGACGCAAATATTTAGCTGACTGCACAGTTCAAGTTGTTGTTGTTTATTGTATTTATGAATCACCCTGCCACAGCAGGGCTCTGGGCGATGTACAGTATTCATAAAACAGACACAAGATAAAACCATTAAAACATTAATAAAACATTTCCACAATCAGATGGCGAATAAATAGTCCCAATTCCAACCTCCAGCTCCTTTACAGGCAGGCAGGAAGTGGAAGGAAGATCTAAATAACAGAGGAGGATGCCAGCCAAGATGGAACCATCACTGTCCTCAACCAAAAGCCTGATGGATCATCTGCGCCTTGCAGACCCTGTGGAATTGCATCAGATCCTGCAGGGCCCTGATGGTGTTCAGCAGAGAGTTCCATTGGTCTTTGGGGCCAGGGATTAGTGCCTGATACTTCAACCAGCACAAAAATTCTCATGAAATTTTATACAGAAATATAGCATTGACAAATGTCTGGCAAATTTAGGTTTGGGGGACTCAAGAGAAATAAAAGTATATACATATTTAAAAATAAAGTTTGTGAGTCAAGTAGAATTTGGAATAATCCAAGAGACTGTTCATTTTTGCAAGGGCATCACTTCTTACCTCCTGATAATGACTTGCCATGGAATTAATCTATGATTGCCTTTTCATGCATGCAATCTATCATTTGAGATTACAGTTGAACAATGATAAATATGAAAAGCAAGTTTAAGTGCCCAGTTAGTCAGAATTCCATGACACCTCTATTTCTAGCATCTGTCCCTTCTGTTTCCTGGGATGGGTTGAAGCTACACTGCTCAGCTGCTATCATATGCAACCAGGTCCACAGGAGGAAAACTGCATGTGTCTGTCCTTCTTCTAACTGGCCTGTATAATGGAATATCATTCCACCAACAGATATTGTAGAAGAATTGTGTACAAATTCATTAGTATATAATGCACTGTGCTGTAGTAAGCTTTTCCCCACAGAAATCTATACTATCCAAGGCAAAGACAGGAGGGAGAATAGCAGATGGCAACCAATGTTGCATAGAGAGACCATGTGACATGTATCTTTGTTGATTTCATCCCCTTGCCATTACCCTGCTCTTGCTCTATGAAGACAAATTATAACAGTAGTTTTCAAACTTCAGACCTTCACAGAATCAACTTCACTTTATCAGCCAAAGAGTCTTTCAGAATTGCTGAAGATTCCAAAGAAGAGAAGAAAAAGAAGAAGAGACTGCATTTATACCTCGCCCTTCACTCGGAGTCTCAGAGTGGCTTACAATCTCCTTTCCCTTCCCCTCCCCACAACAGACACCCTGTGAGGTAGGTGGGGCTGAGAGAGCTCTTCCGAGAACTGTCCTTGAGAGAACAACTCTGACAGAACTATGGCTTGCCCAAGGTCATCCAGCAGCTGCAAGTGGAGCAGTGGGGAATCAAAGCTGGTTCTCCCAGATTAGAGTCTGCATACTTAACCACTACACCAAACTGGCTCAAAGCACATTCCAAGGTGAATTGAGCTCACACAGTGCATTTGCCAGGTTTATTGGGCCTCCCTGCAAACTGAATACATACTTTAGAATGCATGCAACACTCATCTGTTCATTGGCTACCAGAATCACCATGAAAGTGGCATGTTGAAATTCTCTCTCCTGTCCTCAAGATATCTACAAAACTAGAGCTCAAGCTTACACTAGAGCTTATGGGAATGTTTTTCTGCTAGAAAAAAATTGTTTTCTTCTTTGCAGGTATGTAAATAAAATGGAATAGTGTAAATATATGATGAACAGAGAAAAGAGGAGACACCTGTAGCAAGTTGTGCTGCTGTGGAAACTACCAAAGCATATGCTGAATAGTGGAAAGCTGTGGGAAGACAAGAAAATGTGCATGATGAGGTGGCTAACTTTCAAAGTTTGGAACAAACAGCTCATAAATACGACTGAAAAAGCTACCCGAAAATTTGTGTTAACAGAGAAATGTCATGAAAACTAAAGAGAAACAGAAGATGAAAGCTGTTCTCTATCGGTCAACAGAAACAGGGTACACTATCTGGGATCACAATCAAGAAAACACTTTGATGCAGAGTTGTGCATATTCTGACATTCAGCATGGGAAAGAGAAAGCATGCCAAGTTTGGTGTAATGCTAGGGGACAGAAGCACCTGTATATATAAAGCAACAAAAGAAAACTTTTGTCCTTGGCTAGCATACTTAAATGAAAGGCAGAGGCATCTGCACAAGATATGGAATGTCATACAATCTGCTTAAGCAAAGAAATCTGGACCTGGTGTAACAAATCTAGTAACAATGACAGTATTTCTGTGCCATGTGTTGTACAAGCAGTTTGTGATACAGAATATTTAAATATAAAAAAACTAGGAATAAGGCCCATTGTGGAAATAAATACAACGGGCTCTAGAAAGATGCCTTGGGAGAGTGCCCTGGCTTTGGGCGTTCAGTGACAATTTGCTGTGGCAATCTCAGCAGGGTATAATGACAGAGTCCACCATTTTCTCCAGAGGAACTGATCTTTGCTACCTGAAGAGCAGTAGCAATTTTGAGTGATCTCCAGCCTTCACCTGGAGATTGGTAACAGTGGTTCCCCAGGAGAGAGTGGCTGGTTTGGAGGGTGGAGTCTATGGCATTGTACCTTTCTGAGGTCCCACCCCTCCTCAACACTCACCCTCTCCAGGTTCGACCCCTCAAATCTCCGGGAATTTCCCAACCTGGCGCTGACAACCCTATCTCCATCCCAGCCAACCATCAACCTACCTTTAGTTTTCCATCTCCTCCCCCCTCCCTCCTAGAGAGCAGTTGTAATTTTGAGTGATCTCCAGCCACCACCTGGAGATTGGCAACAATGGTTCCCATCAGGGAATGGCTGGATTGGAGGGTGGAGTCTATGGCATCATACCTGTCTGAGGTGCCACCCCTCCTCAAACCTCACCCTCTCCAGGCTCCATCCCTCAAATCTCCAGGAATTGCCCACCTGGAGCTGGCAACCCGATCAGGACTGGGCCCAATGAGTTTTCTCCCAAAGGCCAACATAGGTGTGGAAAGGGCCTTTTACTGACAGAGGAAAAAGTACAGGTGCCAACTCTGATTAGGGAAATACCTGGAGATTTGGTGGGGTGGATCCTATGGAGGGCAGCATTTGGGGTGTGTGTGGAAGGGCTCAGCAGGGTATAATGTCATAGAGTCTACCCTCCAAAGCAACCATTTTCTCCCAGGGAACTGATCTCTGTCATCTGGAGGTCAATTGTAACTGTAGAACTCCAGGTCCCACCTGGAGATTGGCAACCCTAGGGGAAAGTCAGCCGCACAGCGGGGAGTTGAAGAAAATGGTTTGATGGTTGCTGGCCCACCTCGTTAGCCAGCCAGTCATGCTGAAGCTAAGCAGGAGAGAGAGCCTTTTTCCATTTATTCTGACAGGAAAGTGGCCATTGGGGAAGGGGTTATGGGTGGGGGAGGGGGTTATGCTGAAAGTCCTTTGTTTTTTTACTCACAGAACCAAGCTTGGCTGCCTACCAACAGCCACTGAGCGGACAGTCCCTCACAGGAGTCAAGAGAACTGTCTTCCTCAGAAGAGAGAGCTGGTCTGCCAGTAAATCTGACATGCAAATCTGTCTGAAGGGGGAGTGGGTGAGGAAGAGGAGCGGCTGATGGGCCAATGGCTGAGGGACGGCATTTTACAGCCAATGGGAATGCATGGAATCTTACGAACCCAAGTGACAATTATATATAAGGAGAGATACTACAAGAATTGAACACGTGCAACAAAAGCAGAAACAATGAAAGCAGAAGAAAATGCATAAAGTTCTTAATTTCTTTAGTAATATAGCAGGTGCTATATGTATTGAATTAAGGAAGATGATAACAGCAGATGACAGAAAATGAAGCTGCAATAGAGGAAAACTGAAAGTACTTCCACTCTTACGACCAGCAGAGCTATAGCATATATGTTATAGCCTTGTATGTTTCTGATATCATGGAGCTGAAAACACTGGATCCAGAAATATAGGAAGTCCTGAAGATGGCAAATTTATCATTGCAAAACATGATGGTTCATTCATATGTATTGTACCAGATTGTGTTGAAGAGCACAAAAGATGAAATGGAGAGGCTTTCTTTTGCAAACCCAGGGGGATGGGGAGGTGGAAACAAGAAAGGAAGCACATACACAACCAAGTTTGGGAAAAACTGGCCATATTTTTATTGAATACAATAGCAGAAGCACTGCCTTAACATGGGGGTGGATCCTGCACTGGGTGACCTGCCTGCTGCCTGATGTACATCCGTTCTCCAAGCCTACCTACTGGTGGAAAAGACTGTGGAGTGACAAACTCTGGGTTCCACCTGGGCACTGGCTGCTTAGTGGTTCCCCAGCCCACCCTTGGTTATGAAAGCCAGCAGCCTGGAAATGCCGCTATGTGACTCCACCCCAAGATCCCTTAAGCGAGTCCCAAAATGGGGAGGCAGGTACGCAGGCACAGCCTCCGCCCACTAAAGTATGCATCCCAATGCCCATAACACCACAAGAGTTGAGGGACCCCCAACTCACCAATGCTTCTGCTGCTGAAGCAAGCAAACTGTTGCACAATCCACCCATCCAGATGTCCATGTCCCATTCCGAGAGGTGGACCCTGTCCACCCCATAGAGGGCTAGCTGCCTGAAAGAAATGTCCATGTGTCTGATCATGTGGCCACCTAACGATGCCAGGAGACACCCAGCCACTTTGCATGCTTTATGTCTGGCCAAGTCCACTCTCTCCAGAGCGATGACTCCACACCACTCTCACCATCCCAATAGCTCCAACCAAAACCATGCCATCACACCACCATTTAGCATCCTATTCCAAAGGTAGGGTGAAGTAGTTGTCCTTTTTATGTCCATACACAGTGAGAGATGAAGCAGACAGAAACTCTTACTGGCTGGTACATAGTCAGATGAATGGAGAACCCCAAAGTTTTCACAACAAAAATTCAACAATAGGTAAAGCATTATGGAGTCACGATGACACTTGTACACAAAGTGTCTACTTATATCAATTCAACATATATTTAATCTGATGCAGCTAATGGCAAAATATCTGAACTTTCTGCCCAAATCTAATGGTGTGATAGCATCATCTCTGAAACAGTTTGTTCACAAAAATGGGGAAGGACAGCCAACAGGTACCACTCACAGCAAAAATATTACAGCCACATTTTGCTTGGACATTCTACATAGCAGTTGGCTGGAACAATTAAATGAAGCTAAACCTGTTACTCCCAGCTGAGTTTGGTTGGCAGGAGAAAGAAAGTAAAAAACTGTGGAATCATTATTGAGGGCCAAAAAAATGACTGCCTTGTATTTATTAAAGGGAAACACTTTAGATGTTATTAATCCATCCAAAGAACCTACACTGTAAGAAAGGGAAGAGCTAACATCTTGATGCTTTCTTTTGGAACCTGAAAAGTACTGAGACTGACGAGTGATTTCAGCTCTCACATACTTTATTAGTTGAAGAACAAGACAACTAAGCCGGCTCGCAGGCCGGCTTTTTATCCCCAGTGAGCCCACACCCCAAAACACACGACACCCAGTGATTCGCTATTTACATTGATTGGATTAGCTCCTGCTCCTCAATTGGAGGGGAGCCAGGATCCTCTAGTCCATTGTCTTTCTGGGCGAAGCTCAGGCCCTTCGCCTGGCCACATGGTGGACCGGTTAGAACCAGTCTAAGCACATGGTAGCCCTGTATCCAGGTTTCCCTGTGGATACACCACAGAACCAGTCCTCTTAATGGTAATCTTGCACAAGACAACTGGGAAGGGAGAGAATTACAACAGTCTGTCTCATTACTTTCTCTCCTCAGAACGTTATGGTACCACCTTACACTAAGGGAGATGCAAGAAAAATACAAACTGAAAACAAGCATGCTGTATTGTACAGAGAGCTACCCAGAATTACAGATCTAAAACATGGTGGAAGCATGTAGCTTGTTCAAAGATTTTGATGGTAGATTGCAGAAGAGTACTGTCATATACTTATGGATTTTGCCCACTCCCTTTTCTACTGATTGTTAAAAAGCATGAATGCTTTAGAACAGTGCCAATGGAAACGGGTGTAATTTGTATTAGGCAAAGGTAAAGGTTCCCTTGCTCGAAAGCCAGTTGAATCCGACTTTAGGGTTGCGGTGCCCATCTCCGTTTCAAAGCCAAAGAGCCAGTGCAGTCCAAAGACGTTTCTGTGGTCATGTGGCTGGCATGACTCAACACCAATGTGCACGGAACGCTGATGTAATTTGTATTACATCAGTAAATAAGGCCATTTGTTCAGACTCCTTTGCCTTGGCGTATTCCTTGTAAAAATAGTGTGTCCTTTATCTATGGACAGAAAACATATAGGCCCAACCTGTGTCTTGCATTAAGATAATGACCACCATTCAACATCTTTCAACACAAAGATATTTTTTTTATCTGGATGGGGGCTAGCCCTTGGCTATTAGATGGAAGGGACAGCTGATTATAGCTGCAATCTACAGCTACCATAAATGCCCGCACACACAGCCAAGCCCTTGTTACAAGAGTTCATGTTCACGGGTTGTATGTCTGTGGTACATAATTCACCCCACAACCAGACATTTAAGACTTGCACATTGGGATATCACATTGCCCAGTACCTGTGCTAACAACATACTGCTGCAATTCAGACATACTTATGGTGTGCTGAAGCTTAGTGAGGCCATCAGCACAGTGCTTTATGGCTGCCACACTCAGAAGAATCCTAGAGGAAGGAATACTATGCAATTCCAGTCTTTTTTGGGGGAAAGTGAACCAACACATTTAACCCTGGATAAGTGACTGGTAAAAACTGCCAGTTTGGTGTAGTGGTTAAGTGTGTGGACTCTAATCTGGGAGAACCAGGTTTGATTCCCCACCCCTCTACTTGCAGCAGCTTGATGACCTTGGGCAAGCCATAGTTCTGACAAGAGCTATCCTTGAAAGGGCAGTTCTTGAAAGAGCTCTCTCAGTCCCACCTACCTCACAGGGTATCTGTTGTGGGGAGGGGAAGGGAAAGGAGATTGTAAACCACTCTGAGACTCTGAGTGAAGGGCGGGGTATAAATCCAATCTCTTCTTCTACTACTACTACTACTTTTCTGTCGTTCTCGGTGACAAAAAGTAATACAGACTGGGATTTAATTTAGCAAGCTCCTCAACTGTACTAAATGACAGAATATCAACAAGCCCCCAAAAACTCTATTAATAAACCTCCAGTCTCAAGATACTTTGTGAGGCTTGATCTGGGGAAAGAGATACAGAGAGAGTGAGAGACTGCATTTTCTAACACAGGAGCGTAATTCTTGGAAACACAAAGCATCCTCCTTTTTATCAGCAAGCAGCCACTTCCCAAAGCAAAGGATGTGATAATTATTGTTATTGCAGTTACAGCCAAGTACACTGATTACATGCTTTATCTTAGATTTCTAATGAAAGACTCCAATCTGTAACAGCTGTTGTCAACAGTAATTGCTGACAACTATTATTCAGCCAACACAACACACATGACAACTAGATGAAAATAATAAAGACTCAGAGTAAAGGTCTACAACTCATAATGCACGAAATAGGCAATGAACATAGATAATACCACCAAATAATTTTCTAATATTGTACTCTAAAAACAAGGCTTTTGAGATCAATTGCGTTATTGTGACTTTTGGGTTCAAAATCAATTGTATACTGTACTCAAAAGTCAACATATCATATCAATTGATCTTTATTACACTGAAATATGCTTGACAAGGGGAGAAAAGTCTTGTATCCTGACAAATTCAGTAAAAGCATTCTACAAAATAGTAGCTGCTATAGAAGACACTCTGGACCAAGCAGTATCCATTTTCATCTGCTTGCAAGATGGCAGTGTCAACAGGTCCTGCTATTCCAAGTGGAGCTGCTACACAGAAACATGGTCAGATGAGAGGCCCTTGGCTATGAATGGATACATCTTGCATAGAGCACAGAAACCAACTAGTAGCCATGGACGGTTTCTCACTCCAGGTACAATATGCATATTGCAGTTTGCTCCTGTTTTTATTACAGGAAGGGTTGAGGTACTTTGCATATATTTAATAACACAGCTCCCACATTTACATCTTTGGCCTATGCATCAACAAAAATCCTGAAGGACAATATAATACCCCATCCACTTCCCTTCCTCAGAGACAAGATTTTCCCTCTATTTTTCTTTCCCTTTATTGACTGAGCTGCCCTAGTAATGTGTTTTCTTCTTTGCTGAATAACTCTGGATATTCCACTCTATCGCAATACAATATTTTGGCTGCTGGCTCAGCCTGAGGGAAGGATCAGGAGCCTGCTTTAACTACTTAAATGGCACTCGAGGCATTTTGAAATTCAAAAATAACAAAATATTATATTTAATGTAGAGGGCAAAGGTCAGATGAAATCAGGGGTTGAAATTTCTGAGGTAAAATCAGTACATGCACAGACTTTAGTTCTTATGTTTCAGGCTAATGAGAGTTTCTTAAACTTTTCACAGTGACTTAAATCTTTATGTTGAAAGGGTTTTGTTTCAGTGTTTTCCTCAAACACTTCAGTATACTTTCTATGAGTATTCTCTGAATCTTTTGGTTTCCAGAAGGCTGGTACACTCTTTCCAGTACCCAAACCTCTTCTATTGAAACACCTGTACTTGTCTTGAGTTTTTAACTGACTCTTAAGGTCTCTACGGGCAGTTTCTAACCACACCAGACCAGGGATCTCTGCACTCTTCAAAGCTAACTCCCTGTTTGACTGGGTAGGGAATTTTCTTCTCTCTCTAGAAGATCTATCCCTTTTCCTTGGCCCGAATAGGAGACTTTGCCTACTTCCCAAACTTCCTTGCCAACGTTCTCCCAGTTCGCTTGTCTATGTCAAACTGCTCTAAGCTAAGGCTGAATTCCAAAACAGTCAGTACAAGGCAGAAATCTGACTGAGATCCTTTTCAAACTACAAAATCAGGCCAACATTCAGTTTAGAACAGTAAAGTGAAAAGGCCTTAAATCTCTCCTCAGCAAGCAGCTCTCTCTAGACTCTCTGCTCAGCTGATCCTTACCAATCAGATTGCTTCAAGCAGCCTGTCAGTCAAGGCTCTCTGTTTCTGTGAAAAAATTAACCCTTCACAGTCCTTCAGCTGTTTGTACAGCACTTCTAAGCTTTTAAAAAGTGCAATCTGTCACAGATAGTTTTGCTGAATTACAGTGTTATATTGCTTTATTGTTCAACTTCACCAAAACTGTGTCAACCATGTAAAACAGCAGCTATATGTTAATAACTGAAGATGTATTAACGAATCACAATTTAACAAAAAAGGCACTCCTGTAAGCACACCAAAAGTTAAGACCTCTGCAAAGTGTGAACAAAATAATAATAGCCACACATAAATATAGTATTCTTATTCTAATAGCCAAAATGTGTGGATACCTATTTCCACCAACAGGGGGCTCACTCTCTCCCAACAGCTTTTCCTACATAGTCAGGAGACTTCCTGAGTTTGTAGAAAAATCCAAAAACTAAGAAAATCCCTTCAGGGATGGTTGAATCCCCACCAAAACCTTTTGAAATGGCCTCTGCAGGGATCTGCTTCAGGCATCAACAGTGAGAGATTAGAATATTCGGGGGGGGGGCGAAGGCTTCTAACTGGCTCTGTCAGTAAAAGGGTGGGGGAGAAGGGCCCTTTCCAGGCCTATTCTGGCCTTTCAGGGAGGAAAGGAGGAAGGGAGCCTTGGGGCCAGGCCTCACTACAGTTGCCAGTGCCAGCCTGGGGGATTCCTAGAGATTTTGTGGTTGACTCTAAGGAGGAGGGCTGCGTTTGTGGAAGGGAGAGGCCTCACCTGGGTATAATGCCACAGAGTCCACTCTCCAAAGCAGTCATTTTCTGCAGGGAGACAGACCTCTGCTGTCTAGAGTCCAGTTGTAATTCTAGGGGGTCTCCAGGGCCCATTTGGAGGTTGGCAACTCTAGGCCTGGCAGCAGTCTAGGGTTGCCAGGTCCCTCCTGATTTGCATGACTCACCTAGCCTCGGCTGCTTGCCAGCGTTCATCAGCAACCACCCTATGAAAGCCAGTGAGGTGCAGCAGCTAGAGCTTCAAAGTAGGGTCTGCAAGACCCAGGTTCAGATCTCCATCTTGCAATGGAAGCTGACTGCGTGATTTTGGACCAGTCACATATTTCAGCCTAACCAACCTCACAAGGTTGTCGTGCAGATACAAAGGAGGAGGGAATAATGAAAGCTGCTTTGCTCCCCACTGTGGAGAAAAACTGTAATTTCCCTAGGTAAAGGCTGGGGGATGGAGATGGAAAGCAGAAGACAGAAAGGCAGATAAAGGTAGGTTGGGCTGTTGGGTGGAAAGGAATTAGGGTTGCCAACTCTAGATTGGGAAATCCCTGGACATTTGAGGGGTGAAGTCTGGAGAGGGTGGGATTTGAGGAGGGGAGGAACTTTGGACTGGTGTAATGCCATAGACTCCACCCTCCAGCCATTTCCTCCATGAGGACCACCATTGCCAGCCTCTGGGTGAGGACTGGAGAGCACCCAGAATTACAACTGTTGTCCAGGAGACAGAGATCAGTTCCCCTGGATAAAATGGCTGTTTTGGAAGGTTGAGTCTACCTGGCATCATACCCTGCTGAGGCTGCTTGCCTCCCCAAGCCTCACTGTCCCAAGGCTCCACCCACAAATCTCCAGGAATTTCCCAACCTGGAGCTGGCAGCCCTAAGGTGAATTGATCTCTATAGCTGGGAAATCCGTTGTGATTCCCTGAGTGCTGCCACTGCTGCTGTGGGGGAAGAGGAAGCAGGTGGGTGGCTGAGAGCACTGCCACCACTGCTACTGCTGCTCTGCAGGGAGGAAGCAGATAGGAGGCTGGGAGAGTGATGGGGGCAGAAAGAAAGAATGATGGGGTGGGGAGGCAGAAAAACAAAGAGAAAGATGACAAGTCAGAAAGAGAGAGGAAGTCACATGCATGGAGCAGAAATAGAGTAAGAAAATGGGGGGAGAGGGGAGAAATAGTGTGAGAGAGGTAGCGGATGAGCAGAGGAAGCAAAGGTGTGACAAATGAAATAACCATCCCGCAAGTTTCTTGCGGGTCTCCACTTGTTTATTTATATTCACGTAAACACAAATGTACAAAAGTGTATATCAATTAATACGACAACATGTTTCATCAACACACCATGTCACCCATTGAAAGCAACTGGTTTGAGAAAAAATTATCTACTCAGATGGATCATTGTTATCTCTCTTCACACTGCTACAATGGCAAATGCTTTTGAGTAATTCTTAGTCAAGATTTATGTGGCAGTACATGAACTACTTAGTTTGTATCTAATCAATGGAAAGGTTTAAAACAAACTAAAGAAGACTACTTTTCGGTATGAGTAGTACCCGGGAGCTCATCTTTATGCAATTTACGAACTTCCAGATTTATGTAATCTTCAAATGTTTATTTAAGTGGTACTTTGATACTGTCACATACTACACATGGCATTGTTATTATTTAGCCATTGATTACATTTTGCAGTGCTGATGGGACATATTGTTGTGATAACTGATATCACATTTTGGATATTTGTATTTACACAAATATATATACATATTATGGCTGCGATCACACACACTAAATAATCCACTTTCAATCCACTTTCAGACTGGATTTTTACTGTGTGAACTGGCAAAATCCAGTTGGAAAGTGTTTTGAAAGTGGATTGAAAATGGATTATTTAGTGTGTGTGACCGCAGCCTATATTTATGTGTAGTTATTATTATTTTTGTTCACACTTTGCAGAGGTCTTAACTTCGCAGTTTCCTTCCTTTCCTTTTGCATTGGTACCTCTCTCCCTCTCTGTTTTTGGTTTAGCATCTCAAGCTGGACATACCTGTGGGCTAGTCCACTAGTATGTGTCTGTCTGGTTTGAATGAATGAGGTTGCTGCAAGACAGTCAGTGATAGCTTTATGGACATCCCTCTGGAAGTTAAGGCCACTCTCACTGTGATTACCTTTCAGCGTGGTTGGGGAAAGAAACATGGGGCCATGAAATCCAAATATGCCAAAAATATGTTTCTGTGTACAAGATGATTGCTATGCAGGGGGCTACTGCAGCAGCTCCAGTTAGTACATCTAAGTTATTACTTTGGTAATTTACTGGTGTTCAGTTCTGTTTATATACAGTAGAGAAATAGCAGAAGTGGTAAATATTTTGGCCTAGCAATGACTTTCAGGCCCATGTTCTCCATATTTCATGCTGGCTGGACCATTTCATTGCATATGATATTCTTCTGAATGTATAAATATGCAACCCTAGCAATTTTATTGCATAAAAGTTTCCTAAGAATAACAGTTTTCACTTTCAGCATGTCAAGCAATACACCACATTAGCTTCCCAGTGGTCATATCAAAAAACAACCATTACAGTTCAAAATTGGTTTTCACTCAATACCTGCAATTGCTTATAATATTTATTTGGTTTTGAAGCCAGCTTGTATTCTAAAAATACTCATACAGTACATAAATATAATTTATAAACACTCCTATCAAAAATATTAACACCTAAATTACCAAAAACATCAAACACACTAAAGAAAAAAAATATAGTTACTTAGAAATAAGATAAAAAGTAGTGTACAAATGGTACAGGAAATACAACAGTATCATAGCAGCATTATAACTACCTCAGAAAGCCTTTACATGACCCTAGTGCACTTAAAACTATCCATCTAAAAAGATCCTTCAGAAGTCTTCATTGCACTAGAAGGCAGAGATGAAAATAAAATACTGAGTTTGCTGGAAAATTCTTCAGTGTTTGCAATTCACCAGTGAAACACCAGTTTCACCTACTCAAATTTATATGAGACACTGGTTGTGTATTTTTGCAACTTTAACACTTTTTTCAAGAACAGAAAATACATTGAGAGAGGGAATTCTGCTATGGACCTACAAATGATTCTGTTACTCTGTCCGGAGCAAAAATTTTAGGGGCAATAATGAAACAGCAGAAGAAGAATATCAAGTAATGCATTATTTTATTTTATTATTTTAGTTTCTTCTCAAGGCTATAGCTCTATGAGCAGTAATAGATAGATACTATGGATCTAATGTTGAAAAAATATCCTGCCAAGGGTGCTTGCCAATCTCTTTTCTGACAATATGGGATCCTGCAGCATGGTCTAAATGGTGAATCTCATATGTAGATAATGGCTGATTTCCCACTACAGCTGCCTCGGTGTTGCGCCGCCGTTTGCCCCGATACTATTGGTCAATTTCACACCCGAAGCCGCGGGGCTGCATTTGACCCGCGGCTTCGCCCGATTTCCTCCGCAGCTTCGTAAACCTCAAAAAACAGGATTACGAAACTGCGGAGGAAATCGGGCGAAGCCACGGGTCAAAATGCAGCCCCGCAGCTTCGGGTGTGAAATTGACCAATAGTGTCGGGGCAAACGGCAGCGCAACACCAAGGCAGCTATAGTGGAAATCAGCCAATATGTATATATAAAATGTCAGGCACACTTCCATCAAGACCATTCTTATACCAGTAACAAGAGTGATACATGGCAAGCCATTTCATACAACCTCATAAAGAAACCTCCATATTTAAAGTAACTATGGTTTATGTATAATTTTTATGTCTTTAAGAACCCTATACCCTGAGAAAAAGCATGGGAATTTTTCCATTGGAAAAGAATTAAAAACTTATTTTACATAAGAAAAACCCTGCAGGATCCAACAGAGCTTAGACAGTTTCACTTTTACTATTTACTCTCCAAATTGGGATCTTATAAAGCCAAAATTTGAAAGGGAATTTACAGTTTCTCTTTCTGTGCAGTTCAGGCCCTTCCAATCCACCCCTACACAAAGCTAATATACTGCACTGAAAGCAAACCTCCCATCTTATTGCAGGAGATTAATCCCACTTCTGTTTCACTGTCTCCTGGTAAAGAGACTAGTCAAGAATTTTCATTTCAGTTCAGAGATCACATTCAGATGTTGAATCTGTACCTATAAACCTTTCCAAACATGGAACTGGATCCACACTCCCACTCATAGGCATGGAGATGCACGTCCTTCCATTTCCAGGAGAAAGTTAAACTGAGGTATTCATCACTCGTCTATTTAGCAAACTTAAAATATGGAAATACCACTTAGGAGAGGGAAATGTACCTAAAACAATTATTTTACTGTGCTACATAGTCAGCTTTGAAGTCTGAGGGATGACTCAGGGTTACTGATGCACATCAAGGACTTGGAGGCAAACCCAGGAAGAAAAATGTAATATTCTTCAGTCCAATTTTCTGGTTGTTTTTAATGTTAGGTAATGGAAGTACTGGAAAGTAAAGGTTCATATTACTATAGCTGTTATTAAACAAATGGGAGGACATTAAAAATCATGTATAATTTGAAAATTGTTTGATTAGTTTCTCATCAAATGGAAAAACATGCTAATCTAGTAGGAACATCTGCATGTAAAGTCCTAGTATCTGAATGTTTCCCAGCTCCGGGGTGTGTGTGATAAATATCTCTGGAAACTTGCAAGATGGTCAGTCCCTACCTCAAGAAAGTGGAGTTTCTACATATTCCTCATTTATTGGCATGGCTCTATCACACTTTGGAAAAATCTTATTGGGTAGGGTCATATAATCAAAAATAAACATGTAATATCCAGACACAAAGATGCCTATAACACTGCAACCTGGAAACCATGCAGTGCTCTATTTCTTTGTTCAGGGAAACAAAAGAAACATAAATATCAGCTCTGCATGTTTTTGTGAACCAAAGAAATCAATGTTTGGGGGTACACAAGGAATCTGGGGAAAGAGAGAGTGAGAGATTAGCTATGTATAGGAGACCACCAAAGAAGAAAACCACCTCGGCTTCTCACTTGCCTTGAAAGCCCCTTGCTAGGGCTGCCAGAAGTTGGTTGTGATTTGACAGCACTTATGAATGTACACACAGCAAGAAGAGGCTCTAGCTTTACCACTTATGCCAGTCAATCAAGCCACAGTTGTTAACAGAATTTTTTTTTACTGATTTCACAGAGCCTAGTACATCAAACATTATATTTAAATTTGCAACTGAAGATGATCCAAATGTAAATTTAGGTCACCTTCAAATCATTTGTCTCCCAAGCTCTAGAATGAATTCAGACTTCCCAAACTCTCACAAGCAGCAGCTGGTGCCTGAAATCAAGTATTCACAGCAAGCATGGCATTCAGAAATGATGCACTGAGAAATCATTCTTCAATTGCTAAAAACAGTGGGCTATTTACAGTAACAAAGAGTGGAATGATGTTTAAAAGAATCTCTCCCATTTAATGTCCAACCTTTTATCACTGGGCATCTGGTCTGCTTGGAATTGCTTTACTGCACACATAAAATGGCTTTAGAAGAGTTTATTTCCCATGCAGTCTCCCAGCATTACATTGTTGAGAGCCAAAATGATACTTAACAAGGGACTTTTGTCCAATGAAAATGCTTTAACAAATATTCAGAGTGAAGCATTATTGATTTGCAAATTACCCTACCGACTCACGAGAGGTATCTCCCTTATCAAAGCATCTTTTCAGCCTGCCATGAATGTTATGACATTGATTACTTGACCTTGCCATGGGACATATTTAAAGATCTTATTTTCCTCTTCCATTAAAGTACACAGAGTAGCTGCCAACAGCTGTTTGTGTATCTTGTTCAATTAAACCATCCATTGTATAATGATACAAGTTATTCTTCACAAAGGCTACCAGACAATCACTTAATTATCTGTTTTACTAGGGCCATTGTGACCACATTGTTGGCAATAAATGACTCTTTAGCAGTAGTAACAAAAACTTGAACAATACAGAAACTTTTGTTAATCAAGTTTTAATAGTGGTCCAAATGAGACTTGACAAGGTAGATTCACGATTGCAATCTCCCACATTTCTTATGGGGTCCAAAACAACTGTGGAAGGAGGAGAGGAAATCAGATCTGGACAACAGGACTGGGAAGGAGACCTAGCCTTTTTCTTCCTGCCATTTCCCCCAATCTAAATCCTCTACTATTATTTTTATCACAGGCACCAGTCAATGTTCCTGCAGATCTCTCTCCTATGGATCAAAGCACAGCTGTAGGGGGACAAAGGGGAACTGAAATGGGGAGGGGACCCTCTGCTCTAGCCCTGGAGCCCCAACTGACACTCCCCCATTGCTTTGAACTGTTAGAGAACCTACGGCAACCACCAACTGCAGCTTTTGCCTATATCACATTTACTGTGACTCTAAAACTGATGAACTTCGTAAATTGCTAAAATCAAGTTAAATAGATGTAGAATGTTCATGACAAATGTTCTTTAACCACACTTCACAAAATGCCCACCCACAGACACACACCAGGGCCCTTACATACAAACTGTTTGTTCAGTTCACACTGCTTTTAGATCATACTGCATTCAGATAAGGAACTGGAGTGACGGTGGCACAATGCGAGTTGTATTACGTGACAAGAAGGCCTAATTTTGTGATAACCTGAAGACCAGTTTATAATGATGCAAGTTTACACAGCAGTTTACTTGCAGCAAAGATATGAAATGGATAGAGAAGACAAGCAAAGTGATGTGGAGTGGGAGAAAAAGGCAAGTTCACAAGGGAAGATCTAATAATAACAGAAATGCAAAGCAAATTCCACACCTTTTTCTTAAGCCCTATGAAAGTACCCATATCACTGTGGTTAGGATGATATTTCATGCTGCTTCAGGGAATAGCCCCTTTGGGGGTTTTATTCACACACTCACAAATTGTTCTTCCAGCATCAGCTTGTGCAAATGACACAAGCCAACAGCTTCCACTAAAGGAGCCAATGGTAAACAGCACAATTCAGTGGTTAGAGTATCACACTAGCACTGGGGAGACCTGGATTCAAATCCCTAATCTGCCATGAACTTCTCTGGGTGATCTGGGGTCCATCTTTCAGCCTAGTTAATAGGCTGTCATGCAGATATAATGGAGAAAAGGAGAACAGTAAATGCCACCCTGAGCTCCTTGGCAGAAGGGCAGGAATATAATACTGGAGAGGAGGCAGAGAAATGCCTGTGGTCACCAAGGGAGGTCAGGCTGTAGTGATATTTTAACAGGAGAGGGAAATGCCCTTGCCCACATTCTTAACCTTCACAGGCTGGTGTAAATGACAAACTTTGCAGCATTCAAAGTACAACCACAGAGAATGGTTGGAAATTCTCATTGGAGAAAGGTTGGAATCTCTTTTTGCATCCTCATGCTCCATGTCTCATCTCATTCTGGTTTGTAGACAGCTAACTGACACCAGCTGCCAAAACTGACACCAGCTGACTTTGTGCTGTTTAGTCTTTCATGATGCATTGTATACTTTGTCAGCTTTAATTCAGGGGTTCATTCACTAATTGCTGTTCTATTCATATGAACATCATGCATCCTTCTCTAGAAAAAAGGGGAGAGGGACATAAAACAGCAAATCATTCTGCAGTGCTTCCTAGAACAACAGGAACATAGGAACAGGCTGCCATGTAAAAGCATTTTACTACTATTATAATTAGCTCACAACTGAATCTGGAGCAGATATCAAGAGTAAATAGCATGGCTAGTGCTGGTTTTGATCCTGTAATCCATCCCACATTGAGCAGATCATAAAGTATGTAGCTGACTGGGTAGTAAGCTAGCACTCTTGCTTATTAATATAGTGGAAGAATAGCACAGGTCTCTCAAAAGGTTGGCAGATCAAGACTAGGTATATAGAAATTAATGGACTGCAAATCTACACACTAGCAAACACTTTCTCCCATTTAAAATAATTTTGGAGTTTCTTAAGCAAATCAAAGGATCAAAAAAAACCAGCAACTGGATAGCCCATGCAAGCCCAATCTCACCAGATCTCAGAAGCTAAGCAGGGCTGACACTGGCAAGTACTTGGAAGGGTGACCTCCAAGGAATACCAGGGCCAAGATGCAGAGACAGGTAATATCAAGCCACCTCTCTGAAATGTCCTAGCCCAAGTAGGGGTCACCAGAAGTGACCATGACTTCCAGGCTTGCAAGCCCATACATACACAAAAATACACACAATACTCACCCCCTCAAAATCAGCAACATTATTTTAAAACGTCAATCTATGTCAGAACCACAGACAGTGTCTTTCAGTGACATCCCGCATTTACTCCAGTGGGTCTCCTGTCAACATTCCACTATTGGACAGCAAGCAAACTTTGTCTCCACTGCCATGTTATCCCTCCCCTGCCCCAATTCAGCACTTTCTTCCATATGAGTGAATGGCTGGCATTCACTCACATGAGGTAAAGTAAAAGGGGTTCAGTTCATGAGAACCCTAGGGGAGAAAGCTAAGCAGTCCCTTCATCTGGTAAACCAAAGGCCAGCTGTCTCTCAACTAGGAATGGGCACAAATTGAATTATGAACTGAAACTTATCATGAATTGGGCCTGGTTCATGATTTGTGAACCTCGATTCATGCCATTCTGCCTTCACAAGCCCCCACAAACCTCCCATGAAGGTTCATTTGATTTGTGTCAGCAGACATTCTGGTGGCAGGGCTTGGAGAAGGAATTTAAATAGACTGTGGTGTCTTTAAATGCCTTCAAGCCACAGCGCTGTGGGACCCCTTTAAATGGTGTGTGCAAGTTGCAGCAGCGCAACTCACAAGTGAACTGGGAAGGCATTTGACTCACGGAGTCCGGCCATCACCGTGGCACACTCACAAGTGAACTGGGAAGGCATTTAAATGCCTTCTCAGTTGACTCACGGAGTCATGCCACTGCCACAGATAATATCACTGCAGCGCAACTTAACAAGTGAACTGGGAAGGCATTTAAATGACTTTTCAGTTCACTTGTGAGTTGCACCACAGTGGCAGCATGACTCAGCAAGTCAACTGAGAAGGCATTTAAAGGTTCCCTTTAAATTTCAGCATTTCAGTTAACCCTTTTGCTCCCCTTTCTCTCCCAGGAAGTGAGATCTCCCCCCCCCCCTTCTATTCTGCCAGCCTCGGGGAGCTGCCCCCAACAGAAAGGAGGATGGAAGATCCACAAACCTCATGAACCCAAACAGGTTCACAAAGCAGGGGAGGTTCATCCGAGTTCATGGTTTGTAGGACTTTACAAACCAGGATGAACTTTCATTTTCCCCGTTCTTGCCCATCCCTACTCTCAACTCTGTCCCAGATTACAGGCTACTGACTAAGCAGAATAAAAAGAGGGAAATTCAGTACTTTAGAGCACTGTACACAGGGACCCAAAGCAAATGATATCCTCATCCTCCTCTTCTCCATTTTACTCTCACAACAACCCTGTGAGGTAGGTTAGGCTAAGAGTGTGTGACTGGTCCAAGATTACCCAGCAAGCTTCCATGGTAGAATAGGTATTCGAACCAGGGTCTCCTAGTTCCTAGTCCAACATTTTATTCACTAAAGTCCCCTTTCTATTTTACTTTCAATGGGAGGAATCCAAATTAACCACTTGTAGCATCTGAGTTCATTTTGAACCACTCACTTGCATCCAGTTGCACTGCAGTCAAATTGTTTGCAACCATGCTTCTTGTATACATATGAAAAGTTTCAACCGAGCTGAGAAATCAAACAGGCATCACTGTAACATCCTACCTACAGAGGACCAGAGAGATCTGACTTTACTGCCTTTCACAAGGCACATTGCAAAAGCCAACCAACTTCATATCTTTGTCTTCATTATGCCTGATAACCTGCATTTTAATGATGATGATGATGATGATGATGATGATGATGATGATGATGATAATACTTTAGATTTATTGATCGCTTTTTCCCAAGCACTTCTGGGCTCAAAGTGATTCACAGTTACTCAGTTTTGACAATGGACTAACAATATTCATGGGGGAATAGGGAAGACAACACACATATAATTATTAAGCACACACTGTAGCCACTTGGGAGGATTTTGTCTGCAGGCTGAATCAGACGTGAACCAACGGCGTTTTTCTTCTGCTGGCTGGCTGATGACGTCAGGACTCGTGACGTTGCATTATCACACTGCCACCACCTGGCCGATTCGCTCCACTGCAGGAAATGCCGACACAGATTTTTCACCTTCCAGCCTCACAACGCAGCAGATGTCTTTCCACAGCAGCTAACACCTCCCGAGGGGGTTGGTGTGCCCACCCCTAGTGGATGGTCCCCAATTTATCTACTCGCCGAAGCTTTCGAATCACTGGCTGGACGATGAGCTAGGGACAAGGCTTGGCTGCTCACACCAGCGCGGGGCTAGAACTGACAAAGCTTGGCAGTTCAGATGTTATAGTTATGCAGGGGCTTTTACCCACTGCGCCACCGCTCCCCTTTTAGTGGTTTTAGCTGCTTTTAAACATTAAAATGGTTTTGTATATTATTTGGTTGTTTCTATCATATTGGTATTTGTAAGTTCAGACATGGCTTGCTGCAGAAAAGGCACATATAAACGCACATCAGAATGTTGCCAGTCTAAGCTATTTCTAATTTTCAAATATTAGTGACTCAATTTGCCTCTCGAAATATTAGACCAAGTAGTTCATGGAAGAAAGCTGTCGTTTTTTAAAAAAAAATGTTTAAACTCGTCTCTCAGTTACCTGAGTAGAGGACAGCAGTTTTAGAGATGTTTCCACCTTCTCCTGGCAGCCATGTAATTTCATCTCCATGGGTTTCACTCTAGCAAATGTAATTCACAAACGTGGTGGCTCTAACAGGGTCTCAGGGGAAAGGATCCATTTTCCCACATACTACAAAGGCATGGTCTTCTCAACACCTAGTAAATATACATTTTTAAAAAATCTAGCTATTTGATGACAAGCAGGATGGTGTTGTCCTAAAAGCATGGTTTAGTTCCAGTGGGATGAGACATCATTAAAAATCAGTCCACATGTTTCTTCAGCAGCCTGTCCTGCATGTTTTACTGCCTTCCTTGTGCATCCACAAATAGTCGAGTCAAATGAACAATGGAACATTAGAAGAAACTCACTGAAGATAACAAGTTAATTTCTGAGAGACCTGATTTCCATTCTTAGAGTGCAACCTTTCCCTTCTATGATTTTTCTGCACTTTTTCCTCGACCACCATGCAGATTTGCAAGAGAGCGAAGCTGAGAATATGTACGAACCAGTTCTCGGACCAAACAAGTTAACATTATGTAATACATTAAAAACATCACTCAAAAATCATCCTGAATGTCAACTAGAACATGGAAGCATGGACAGGAAAAAAATTAGTTGACAACAAAGACAAGAAAGATCATCCACTTTCAAAAGATCTTCTTAATCTGTCTTTGTCAGAAGCTTGGCAGCACATTGCCTGCATCTATGATTTATTTCCTTCACATATTCTAAACTAGGAAAAAACACTGTACTGAACTGTAGCAGGTCCCTTTTAGCTCTCATTTCCAGAAGTGCATTGTGGTTTATCATGTAAACTGTCAAAGCACTCTGACATAACTATGTTTTCTGTTACTGTAAAAAAGAATACAAGAGCAGAACAAGAATCTTCTATGGGTATATCTCAATGGAACAAGCACTGGTGAAAGCAATCTGAAATGACTCAGAAAGGTGTTAATGTACAACTCCTCCTGGGGATATGCCATGAAGATGACTAACCCAGCCTGTTGCTTATCCCATCTACCTCCTAGAGTCAAAGCTGGTATGGCGCATGACTACAGTTACACAAAAGTTCACAATTTTTCTGGTTCAGGTTCAATCCAATTATGTGGTGGCAGAAGGAGCAGATATGCAGTCATTAGATGCATTAATTAGCTGCTGAGCCAATCAAGCAACTGCTGAGGATAAATTCATCCATGCATGCTCAGCATTCTACCTCCTGAGTAACAGTTCAATTTCCACAGAGAGAGCTTCCATATAAACCTCACATCACCTCAAGAACAATCTTTTACAAGGAAGGCAATTCACACATTCTGCCAAAATAAATTCACCAAGTAATGATACAAATCATGATGCACACATGAATCAAGCCTTACTGTTTATCCACTTTGAGGGTCTAAAAAAAGTTACATAAGCTGTTTTACAGGGTAACGTAAGGTATGTTTATAATGCATTTGGAGATATGGTGAGCTGACAGGTATGTTCAGGTTAGCTTGTCAAGCCTTTACAACAGTTTGTACAAGACCTCTGATTATTTTAAACAGTACAGACTTTGGCGTGAACAACAGTTCGAATGCCTCACACATTTTTGCAAAGGAGATCATTTGGTCACTTAACTGCACTGTATGTGAGTTATAAACGGTAAACAACTTCTCAGGTATGGCTGCAGCACTCTTCTGTGCATAACTGTGTGGTGGCTGAGGGTAAATTTGGAACTGTGGGGACAGAAAGATGAACTCCTTTGTAAGAGGCCCTGACCCATCAAATGTGGATCTTGGCTATCCCCCCACCAATATTTTCCATCCAAAAGTGGGGGGACTTCCTCTTGAGAATGGGGAGAAGATAAACAACTGATGGGAAAAACTGCTAGAAATTACATTTTTCCAATATCATGCTTAGGTATATTATTTTTGGTTAAGAATTATCCTGTTGCTAGTAAGGGCTATGCACCACCAGTAACCCCTTCAACGTTCTCAAGAGTCAGGAGTCCTCTCACCTCGGAATGAACACAAATTCCCAGGGAAGCACAAAAGAATGGTCATATCCACCATTTGTTTTAGTTTATCTCCCAAGAGATAAACTTTCTTAGAAACAACTCAGAAAATCCTATTTCCTCCACTAAGAATTTACCATGAAAAATTGGAGAAATTAACAGGAAACCTGGAAAAATTCAGCCATCACTGACAATCTGTCATGGGGTTAATTTGTGCATCTATTTGCAGTGATTACTATTCAAGGATTTTTTCCCCAAAAAACAAAAATGTGTTGATCAAATGACTCTCAGATCTACAATCAAAAACAAGTAGATTGTCTCCATTTGGGCTAACACCTTATTTTAATTCACATGCTGCCATATAGATCAGGCCAGCACAACTTCTGTCCCAACAAGTCAATGGCTGGTGGGTGTTACTTGGCTTGTTGAGTTACAAGTTGTGCAAGTCTTAAGATGGTTTGCTGGCAGCCATTGATGTGTACTGGTTAGTGCTGGACTAGGATTTGGGAGATCTAAGTTCAAACCCCCATTCTTCCATGAAGTTTTTGGATGACCTTGGGCTCTCTCTCAGTCTGACCTACCTCACAGAGTTGTTGTGATGATGAAATGGGAAAGCAGAACCATGTGTGTTGTTACCCTGAGCTCCTTGGAAGATAAGTGAGAAAAAAAATCTTCTATGCAGCTAAATAGTTCTATAACAGTATTTCCAGTAGTGCTATGAACCAAGAGTTCCAGAAGTTGGATACCAGAATTATGGAACTCCTCCCTGCCTTACTGAAGACAAAGATATTCCTTCTGTCTCACATCTGTTTTGAACAATCAGGAGGAACAATGGCAAGATACAGCTAAAGAGGAATGAACTTACAGGAAGAGTGGATGCTAGGAAAACTTTTCCTGCCTTCTGACACCACTTCTGGATCTCCTGTGCAATGCATTTCAGAGTTCATTTCTCCATCTGGAAAGCAGCGGTAAAAGAAATCGGGACGAGGTCTACAAGAAACACCACAGACATTTGAAACAAAAAAGTAGCCATTAGTAAAGACAGCAAAATGATCATTACATTAAACTGACCACGTACACTGAGGGAGATCATTCCCTCCAGTTTTATACTGTGCGGGGGTCTGACTGAAATTGATTAGTTATTTTTGTCTAGAATGCTCCAGCCACTAAAACAGTTAAGAATTTTAACAGTCTAGAGTGGCATGTGGGTAAGGAGAAAGACGTAGTTCTGAATATGGAGGAACCATCTGGTAATACTGAGCAGCTTCTTCAGAAATTAATTGGTTAATTCAAACTTAAGAGAGCTTCTCCATCTATATCCTGGAAAAGGTCACATGCAGGAATATAGATTAAACAAAACAGCGGTTTGCGAGTTGTGTCACACAGTGAATTGATTTTGATTTAGTCAGACTTCTGGAAAAAGACAGCTAAATCCCAGTTCACTGAAACTGTTCTCCATCAGTAGTAGCAGAGAAATGAAGAAATTTCAATTTACGTATTAGAGACAAAAAGGATGATGCTGTGAACCTAAAACCTGTTACAAGGTACAAAACAGAAGGTTCAAAAGAAATAAACAAATAGGTTTTTAAGTTATAGAAGCAATGACATGGTTAGACAGAGCATACATCTGTAAAACACATACCAGTTGTGACTTTTTAAAAAACAGATGCATACTATGTCTTAATGAAATGACAACTGCTGTTTCTATGAGCTGGCCTTTACTTAATTGTCTCTCTGTTATATAGTGGAGCTTCTAGGGGACATCTGAGATTTCGGTTTCTATCTTGTCTGCACTCTTTTCTTAACTGCTCCTCCCTCCTCTGATTAGTCATTTCCACTGCTCTGGTAGGGAGAAATTAAATTTGTATTACATCCTTTCCAAAGCCACTTTATGGGGATATGGATGCGTTATCTCCCAAGCGGATTCTCACAACCTTCTGTTTCAGGAATTATGAAACCAGAATGACCGATCCCTTGCTGCAGGTTGCTTTTATAGCTTCTTCTAGCACCCGCTCCTCCATTTATACTGATCATATTGATGGATGGTTCATTGAGAAAAAGTCCCATGATTTCACAAGTGCTCCTGTTAAAGTACAGCATAAAGGACAGTGGGAGGGCAGTCTTCTGGAGAGGGAATACTAGGAATGAACTCTGATTTCTAAGAGGACTGTCTGACACAAAATAAATTGTTGCAAGTAATCCAATTTGATGAAAGCTTTTGCAGAAGACTTATAATTTAATATGAATTTTTAAAAATCCACACTCTCTAGATATTTCTAAATAAGAAAACTGCTGGCAGAAAAACACCCATTAGCATCTTCACCCTCTCTTTTATTTTATAGGGGCAGTTGCTAAAAGAGTTAGAAGTTATGACAATGCTAGCTTTTATTTACTTCATTTATTTTATATGAACTCTTTGGCTACTGTTTCCCCAAAGCAGCATTAGAGTTTATTTTATTTATATTCAGCTGGTACTGAAATTCAGCCAATAGTTATAATGTACTAGGACTTACCTTCCCACTATTAATTTAATAGTGTTTGTGCAGACTCCATTCAATGCAAGAGCCAAGGAAACAGCTAAAAAGAAGAGAACATAATCTAGAACCACAACACGTCCATTTTTTAGTTCATAACTGTTTTTAAAAATCAAAAATAGACTTGGAATAAGATTATTTACTAATAAACAAAAACTTGCATCTTCCTGGTTCTCTACATACTCTCTTGTCTTATGGGGTTATGTCCACGTACCTTCACATTTTCCTTTAATGAGATATGATATGGCCTCATGATAGACTCCAGCTACATAAAGTGGTGATGTGAAGCCCACAACACTATCAGCAATGCAGTTACCACCAGTTAGGCAGCCAGGGATAGCCAGTTATTAATGACTTGGTCAATGAAATTATATCAGAGGAGCAACAGGTGTCTGATGAGAAAGGTGTAGTTTGGTCCATCCAGGAACACAAAAAGCTGCCTTATACTGAACCAAGCCACTTGTCCATCAAGGTCAGTATTTTCTACTCAGACTGGCAGTAGCTCTCCACATACCAGGCACAGGTCTTCCACATCACCTACTATCTGTGCCTGTGAAGTGGAGATGCCAGGGATTGAACCTGGGGCCCTCTGCAGGCCAAGCAGATGCTCTAACATTGAGCCACAACCCCTGAAGGAAAAATCCATCCCTTAACAATGGCCTAATTCCAAAAATACATCATAAAAACTATAACCAAACATAAACAAGGAGAAAGCAGTGGATGAACTAATCCATTCCTTCTTCTTATTTCACTGCCAATCAGGAAGGGACTAATGCACGAATTGGTAAATTCACTTCATCTTGTGGACATGTCTGAAAAGCATTTTAGTCTATAACTCTAGAGAAGACTGAGGGGAGTTTCAACCTGAGTAAACCAAAGTCTACAGGGTTGTTCTGCCATAAAATATGTTTCTTTTTTGAAAGTATTGTAGAAGGAGGGTGACCTGGGGTGGCTACATTGGCTGCCCCTGCCCCATAGCCCCCATCAGCCCCTCAGATAGGCTCAATGGGGGCCAGGGTGGGCCCCAGTTTCCTGTACTTGATGTGGTCCACCCCTTCTGAGCTGGAGACAGCTGCAATCACCCTCTCAGCCACAAACAAGACCCTCAGTGAGTCCGGGTTCTGGCTTCTTTTTGGAAAGTACTGTATAATCAAGGGCTTTATACCAATTGATAAAACTTGCTCATGACAAACCAAGGACTCATAAATATTTCACACAACAGCAAGGAATGCAAGGCATCTTATGTTTAAAGCGAGCACAAGAGGCCTTTGTAAAAGGCACATGATAGGATGAACTTTTATTTATTTATTTATTTATTTATTAAAACATTTATATCCCACCATTCCTTGGGTTTCAAGAGGCTTACAATAATAGTTTAAAATATTTTCAGTTAAAAACTGCAAATAAAACAGCAAACCCCAAATCTCTCCCCCCTCCCCCTTTAAGAGATGTATGCCATTCAAACTCCCTTGGAAGTCCTGGCAAATAGGCAGCCCTTGCAGTGCCTCCTGAAGATCTCCAATACAGGGAGGCCATTCCACAGAGTGGAAGCCATGATGGAAAAGCCTGGGCTCTGGTCGATGCCAGAATGGCCACCCTAAGTGGGGAGATAGCCAACAGATGGCTACCCGACTGCCTTAGTTGGCACACAGGGACATATGGAAGGAGACAGTCCTTCAAATATGTGGGCCCTAGGTCATGAAGCACCTTGAAACAAGCACCTTGAACTGAACTCAGAAATAGACTCACAGCTAATGTAGCTGTTTCAAAATGGGCAAGATATGTTCCTGGTGGTTAGCCTCCAACAACAGGCTGTCACATTCTGGACCAGCTGTAGTTTCTAGGTTGTCTTCACGGGCAGCCCCACATACAGCATGTTGCAGTAATCCAACCCTGAGATTACAGAAGCATGGATTAGCATGGCCAGATCAGCTGAGGCTAGGTAACAAGAGAGCTGGCAAATCAGATATAGCTGATAGAAGGCACTCCTGGCCACTATGCCAACTTGATTTTCAAATATAGTAGGTATGACAAATATAAAATTCTGTCATCCAGGATTGCACACAAACGTGTCTAAAACTTTTAGTCACAGAGGATAGTATCTCACACCAGTATGGTACATCAAATCTCATGTTTTCAAGAGACCACTCAAGGCATCTATATTTTGAACTCACAGTACCAAGCATCTTGTTAATCTACAGGTTTGAAGACTGCTTGTAAGACATGACTACAACCTTCAGCCCTGCATTTCCTACTGTTATGTGAAATATTTATGAATCCCTGGATTGTCAAAAGATCCCTATGGAGCTCTTGAACAAGTTACATCAATTGGTATAAAGCCCTGTTTATGGCACACTGTTCAAAGAACAATATGTTATGGCATCTATGAACAGAAAAACCCCGTAGACACTGGCTGATTCAACCTCAGTGCTGAATCCGTATAACCACTGCAATGTTTTTAAATGATAAAGAAGGGAAGCATTCTTCAGCAATGATTTTCAATTGCCTAAAAAGTCAATGCAATAGGTTGTCTTGACATCTAGGAGGCAGAATTTAGTGGGTTCCTAACATAACATAGTACTTTCTCATACCCTTCCACACTTCAATGGGGAAATATTGAACAGAACCTACACAAATATATAACTCTTTCCATGCACTCTTTTGCAAGGCACATCACATACTTTCAGATGTGGACATATACAACATTCTACCACATGTCAAATATTACAGTGATGGGAAGATCAAATGTCACACTAAATATGTACCAACTCAATGAATGATGGGTCTCATGGAATGCCTTCAAAGCTCCAGTAAGTAATATGAAGACAGTGACTGTGAACCAAACCTAGTATGAAATGAATAGTGACTGACCAACAATTCCACAGTGGAATCAGAACCGTTACACTCCCCAGTGTTCATGCTTTAAAGGAAACAACTTGGCTCAATTTCGTATACTGCATATTATTATGTTCTAAAGAGAAAAGCAGTGCTAGTGCATTCTCTTCATGCTCATCTGTGTATCATTTGGTAAAGTAGAGGGTCTTTACAAAGCTGACATAACAAGGAGAGAACAGGACTTGGCCAAAAGGGTGGGGGGGAAACCTAGAAGAGGCCTTGGCAGTAAAGTCACTAACAGTGCAGCCCTATGCTGAGTTACTCTAGTCTAAACTCACTGATATAAAACAGATTAGACTGGAGTAACTCTGCATAGGATTGTACAGTAACTGCTGTTAGGCAAACTGACATTGTTGAAAACTCTGTCTCTTTCCCAAAAGCAGTGGAGTGCATATGACTGCAGACCTAGGGACAAAAGGGGAGGCAGCAAGAAGACAAAATACTGCCACAATACTGGCGCGATGCTAGAGTAAACCATGGCCACAACTTTATTGATCACAGCCATTGGAGCACTGGCGAAGCACGGGGGATTGATCCTTGCATCAGGTGACCCACCAGTCACCTGATAGCAACGCTCAGCCTGCCTGCTGGGTGAAACCACATGGGATGACAGATCTTGAGATCCCATATGGGCACAAGCCACTGCATCCCCGCTACCTGGGGGTGAAGCTGGATAACAGCCCCTGAGCTGGGCAGCCCCCTAATGGTTCCACCCCCAATACCCCTCAAGGCATTCCTTACCCCCCAAATGGATCCGGCCCCACAAGATTACTGTGGGCTCCACAGCCGGGCCTGGCTGAAAGGGGGCCAGGTACACCAGGTACACTAGCCATCCGGTCCACCCAAGAAGCCTAGCCCTGAGCTCCCAGCACTGCCTGTAATTGGTGCTGGAGCCAATGCTTCAGAAGCCTGCCCAGAACCTCCAGCTTCCCACATCCCACTGTGCGCAACAACCCCTTTCCCAGAATCCCGGAGCCTTGCTAATACTTGCCTTCTTTACAGATTTGTTGCAAAGACTGCTGAGATAATATATATGAATGTCTTTGATCACTTGAAAAACTAAGCACGATGATTATGTAGAACATCACAGACTGTCTTCTCTTTCCCTAATAAACTGTGAAAGCTCATGCTTATTATTTTGTGGCACTCAGCTGGAAGGGTTTGATATGAACTTTTTCGACTTAAAAAAGTCTAGCAATCTTTGAAAAAGATCAACAGAGAGAATTTTTTCCTACTAACTTGAGCACACATGGATATACCTAGTCTACTCCCCAAGGCAAAAACTCTGTTTATGACAATCCTCAACCTCCATATAAGTTTTGAGCACTCCTATCACCTTTCCTTGCTTTTACTACTTGTACCAGTACTTTTTACTGAGTTAAGAAGCCATGGAGAACACAGATTTTCAGGAAGAATAGAAAGCTTTTGCCCTGTAACATACAAGAACTGTATTTTCCTTCTAAGCGTAAGAACATTGGACAGATCTCTTTTAAAAAGAGAGAGAGATTCAAGTTCATGAAGTGGTAATTTTTCAATTTTTAAAATCAATACGGCTCACAGCGTACCTAAAAAAGCTTCTTTAATTTCAGTCTTGTCTGTTCGTCGGATGATTTTCACCACAAAAATGACTGCCAGCGGAGTCAGGAATGAAATTGCCTATGAAAGATAATAAAGCATCACTTGTCACCACTGTCATTGCTCCATCAGTCCCAGCGAATTAATAATTTCCAGTTAGCTTCATTTAGGTGATCTGTCTGTATAATCTCTATTATGTTCCTGACTTCAAGCAAAGTTACACGATTAGTATCTGAAACTAAAGAGCAAATATGTTTTCTAAAATAATCATACCCCTGCTTCTAACTAATATGCAAACTTTTGAAAAGATGACTCTTGTAAATCATTACTGTTGTATTTTCAAAAAGTATCTGTTATACTAGCTGTTGTAGATTTCCCGGGCTGTATGGCCATAGTCTTAGCATTGTAAAACCTGACGTTTTGCCAGCAGCTGTGACTGGCATCGTCAGAGGTATAACACAGAAAGGTGGAGTACTCTCTGTATCAAGGTATCTGTTATACTGTTGTATTTATAAATGCTGTCGTATATTCCAAAAGTAGCCTTTCTGAATATATGTGATTCTGTGTTCATGCATATGGTTAAGTGTATGCACACAAACACACACCTCAAAGTACAACTGTCCTGTTCTAATTACATTCAGCTGTCTTTCCCATACATGATCATGTTCATCTACCCTTTTTCCCTTCAGAAGTTGCCTACTACAAGTACCATTTAACCTCTTCCAGATCCAAAAAGGAGTCTAGGGATTAGGGGTGAATGTCATTCAATATGAAACTGCAATTCATGTGTATAGTATTTTTCTCCACTGTCCCAAAGAAAAAACACCTTTAAATGGTTCTGATGCTAAATTTTAAACTTACAATAATGTAAACAGTGGTTGAACATGCATGTTTCTGGACACCAATACATAAGAATACATTAGATGCCAATATATTAGAAACATATGCTGCTTGGAGCAGTACCCTGGAGAGCCAGCATCAAAATGTCCTAAATAAATTAACTCTATAGTCCAAGCATCCTGACCCTGAATGGCCCGGCCCAGCTCTATCTCCTCAGATCTCTGAAACTAAGCAGGATTTGCCCTAGTTACTATTTGGATGCGAAACCACTAAGGAAGTGTGGGGTTGCTACACAATGGCAAACGACTTCTGTTTTTTTCTTGCCTTGAAAACCCTATGGGTCGTCATAAGTTGGCTGCAACTGGACAACACTTTCCACCACTACATTACAAGCACTATCCCTTCATGCTCCTAGTCTCACAGATTCAAAAAGCTTGTGTGTCTCTGTGTTAATCTGGCACCATGTGAGCTCTGAGGAAAAGGGTCTGGTGCCATCTGGCAAGTCCCAAAATTTAAAGAAACGGCTCTCCAATTTGCATATACATGAAAGCTTGAAAGTACATGAATGAACAGTAGAAGCCAAAAAGGATTTATGAGCTGCTTCCAGGGGATAATTGCTTGCCTTGCCTTTACTGTATGTAGAGAACTTTCCCCCCAAATTCTATTTAAAAAATAAGATTTTAGTAGTCCTTTAATATTACCAAACTACTTTGCTTTAACAAAGTTTGAGTCCAGTCTGGAACCTTTAAGACCAACAAAGTTTTATTCTGGGTATAAGCTTTTGTGTGCACGTACACATCTTCAGATACTTTAAATTCTTCAGCGTGCACACAAAAGCTCACACCCAGAATAAAACTTTGTTGGTCTTAAAGGTGCCAGACTGGACTCAAACTTTGTTCTGCTGCTTCAGACCAACAAGGCTACCCACTGGAATCTATTCTGCTTTAAGATTGCATATTAATGCTTCATAATATTTTGAGTAAATTTTAACTTCAGTCTTGAATACTTTGCTTTATTTCAGACTAGGGAGCAAAGCCTGTTGTGGTGGAAGACAACGGGCCCTAGAAAGGAAGAGAGGGAGGTGGAAGGGAGAGAGGGTTGGAGAAAGGAAGGAAGGAAGGAAGGAAGGAAGGAAGGAAGGAAGGAAGGAAGGAAGGAAGGAAGGAAGGAAGGAAGGAAGGAAGGAAGAGGGGAAGAGTGAAAGAAAGGAGAGAGGAAGAAAGGAAAGGGGGGACAGGAAGGGAAGAGGGGCAGAAAAGGGCTTCTCTGGGCCCAGAGAAGGCCTTTTCTGTCCCCACACACCATCCCCTGGGCCTTCTATGGGGGCAGTAGGCAGTGTGTGGGGGAAAAGGGTTTCTCTGGGCCTACTGCCCCCATAGAAGGCCCAGGGGATCGTGTGGGGGGGATAGAAAAGGGCTTATCTGGGCCTACTGCCCCCATAGAAGGCCCAAGGGATGGCGTGTGGGGGACGGAAAAGGCCTTCTCTGGGCCTAGTGCCCCATAGAAGGCCCAGGGGATGGCGTGTGGGGGCGGAAAAGGCCTTCTCTGGGCCTAGTGCCCCATAGAAGGCCCAAGGGATGGTGTGTGGGGGACGGAAAAGGCCTTCTTTGGGCCTAGTGCCCCCATAGAAGGACGGCGTGTGGGGGATGGAAAAGGCCTTCTCTAGGCCTAGTACCCCATAGAAGGCCCAGGGGATGGCGTGTGGGGGACGGAAAAGGCCTTCTCTGGGCCTAGTGCCCCATAGAAGGCCCAGGGGATGGCGTGTGGGGGACGGAAAAGGGCTTCTCTGGGCCTAGTGCCCCATAGAAGGCCCAGGGAATGGCGTGTGGGGGACGGAAAAGGGCTTCTCTGGGCCTAGTGCCCCATAGAAGGCCTAGAGGATGGCGTGTGGGGGCGGAAAAGGCCTTCTCTGGGCCTAGTCCCCTCATAGAAGGCCCAGGGGATGGTGTGGGGGGGCGGAAAAGGGCTTCTCTCACTTGCCTCAGCCTTGAGGGCCTGTTCCTGCACTCACACTCCAGATGGTCCTCTCCTGTCGGAGGACTGGAGCAGACTGAGCTGAAAACACTGACCGGGGCTGACGTGGGCGGGACTTTGCGAAGCAGCCAGTCAGCCCTGGCCAGTGTCTTCTGACTGCCAGTTCTTGAGCCGAATCAATTATGGCAAGCATAGAATGTGGTGGAACCAAAATTCAAATATATATAAGGACAGGATTCATTACACATGTTACCAACATCACTGGACATAGTCATGTGTAGTACCAGCCATCAGGCCTGGCAAAGAAACCATGCACAGCAATGTCACCTTCCTTTCAGAAGGGGTAGTGCTTGTGTGGGAAATATCTGCATCAGGTACCACAATGACATGATGGCTGGTGACACTTGGCTACAGTGGAATATACTTCCAGTGATCTGTTTTCTCTATATGAGCAATGGGACTTTTCAAACCACACTGGAATCTTTTGTATCCTGTGAAAAGTATTCATTGTAGTATAAGGAACTGAAACTAGAAGGATAAAACAGCAACATCTAGGGATGTGCATACTGAAATTTCCAAGCTGTAAAGGTACCCAAAAATGCCTTTCAGGGTCATTCTGTGTACTTGTGGAATAAAAAATTGAATTGTGGAACTTTCCGGCATTTGTGGGGTCTCTGTTGCTGTTTGACATTGCCTTAGAATAAGTACAGCATCCCCCCCACCCTTGTTTAAAGGTCCTTTGTCCAATCCCCTTCAAATCTGAGAAGCCTTTAGGACAGATGGAAGAATTATTACCCTGAAGTGTTGGTGCTGTTTTTGCTTTAAACACCCACCCCAGACCACCAGAACAATCCCGTATTTTCCCTATAGAAACACTGGAGACCAGAATGGTTGGGGGCACCTTATTCAGGGGTCTGTGAAGATGAGAGACTCCTTCATCCAATCCACTTCAAATGTAGGTGGGGAGCGGTCTTGGTTCCCTAAAAGTTTGGTGCCATTTACTCTAAAACCACCTGCTTCAGACTTGCCAGAAAGGAAACAATCCTTAAATCTGGAAATCTCCCCCCCCATGAAAATAAAACTGAATTGACATAGGGCTATTCAAAAAATCAAGATTATGGTATTGGTGATCCAAATTCCAAATCTGAATTTTAACATTTTTTTTTCAAAATGCACACCTCTAGCAACCTCCCCCTCTATATATACTTGGGTCCTCTTTGGGTCATACACACACACATACACACACACTTATATATAATTCTGTTTTGGTCATGGACTCCCCTGAACATTCCAACATGCTCTAAAATCAGTTGGCTCCCTGATCTGTCATTCAGAGGGTCTCCCTATCTACCAGCTGCTTTGCCTGAGTCCTGCCTCCAACATTCTAAACAGTTTGCTGTTCCTTTCCCCACCATAGCCAGTCAGAACACAGAGGTCATTTGCATATGCAGCCTCATTGGCTTTTGCCTCTAACATTCTAAACAGTTTGCTGTTGCTGTTCCCAGGTAAAATGTGTTCTGAGGTAAAATACATTTCCCCTTAGTGCCTGTTGGGGGAAACTATTGTTGCCAATCTCCAGGTGAGGGCTGAAGATCACTCAGAATTGCTTTCCAGATGGCAGAGATCAGTTCCCTGGAGAAAATAGTGGACTCAGTATCCTTATATCCTGCTGAGACAGCCCCTGTATGACAGCAAATGTGACATAGCAGTCAGGTTTCAGAGCATGGTAGAGGCTGCAGGTGGGGGGTTGTGAAAAGCTGAAGAGTGAGGAGAAAATAAAGGTAGGTTGATGATTGGCTGGGAAGGAGACAGGGTTGCCAACTCCACACTGGGAAATTCCTGGAGATTTGTAGGATGGAGCCTGGAGAGGGTGAGGTTTCAGGAGGAGTGGGACCTCAGACAGGTACAATGCCATAGATTCCACCCTCCAAACCAGTCAGTCCCTCCTGGGGAACCATTGTTGCCAATCTCCAGGTGGGGGCTGGAGATCACTCAGAATTACAACTGCTCTTCAGGAGGGAGGGGGAGGAAATGGAAAGCTGAAGTCAGAGGGGCAGATCAAGGTAGGTTGATGGTTGGCTGGAAAGGAGATAGGATTGCCAACTCCAGGTTGGAAAATTCCTGGAGATTTGAGGGGTGGAGCCGGGAGAGGGTGGTATTTGAGGAGGGGTGGGACCTCAGACAGGTACAGTGCCATAGACTCCACCTTCCAAACCAGCCATTTCCTCCTAAGGAACCATTGTTGCCAATCTCCAGGTGAGGGTTGGAGATCACTCAAAATTACAACTGTTCTTCAGGTAGCAGAGATCAGTTCCTCTGGAGAAAATGGTGGACTCTGTGTCATTATACCCTGCTGAGGTCACCACAGCAAATTGACACTGAGTGCCTAGGACTGGGGCGCCCGCCCAGAGCCTCTTTCTAGAGCTTGTTGTATTTATTTCCACAACGGGCCTTATTCCTAGTGTGTGTGTGTGCATATGCGCACACACACAGTTTGACTTCCTGTTCTGGCATGCACCTAAGTGATTGCAATATCAGGATCCATTTTTGCAGAACTATGAAATATGAACACTAAAGTAGAACAGCAAAACTAGTATGTATCACGTTTGAAACACCACCAGAAGAAATTCCATTGTGCTGCACTCAACAGTTTGCAGCAAGTATATCAGAAAAGCTTTATTTCATAAATTGCTTTGGATAGGATTTCTTTCATTTCTACTGATGAGCGCAGCAAATCGAAATGCAAAGCTTTTTTTAAAAAAACTATCAACTATTTTAATCATGATAATGAAGAGCTGCAGTGTTTGCTCTTTATTTTTAATAACAAGTGATGAAAAAAAGGTCCAGCTGGTTACACTTGGCCAACACCTACAATGCTACTGTTCTAACTTCACCCCAAAATGAGGCCACTGTCTGATTTACAGTCCAGAGGTCAGATAAATGGAAATATGTGAGGGGTCTGTCTGTTGTGAAATATGCCAGTGCCTACAGAGGCCATCAGTCTTATTGCAAGTTTTATTAAGGTAAGGATAATGCCACCATTCATCACTTCTACTCATTTGTGCTGCTTTAACAGAAAGGATTGTTTCATATCTGAGATGGGATTTAGATAAAAAGTGCATATCCAAAATTGTGATTAGCCTTCCTTGGGTTGAACAGTACTTCCTTTAGAAGAGTCAGGGCTCAGGTCTCTTATTCATCATGGAAGTCTACCAATTTGGTGCTATTACATGGAGAAGATCATAATTCGGAAAACTCCATAAGTTACAATACCTGTACATCAGTGTTGGCTTCAGCCAACATGAAACATATGGAGCTCAAATATGTGTCTGGTAAGTCTGAAAGGACCAAGATTTCCAGCATGCATGATTTCCCCATTTCTGTATTTTCTACAGGAAACATCATCTAACACCAGTGTTTACTATAACAATCATGATGAATGGGGCTGCCATCAGTGTCAAAAGGAAAGATACTGAAAGGGTCTCTATACACTCCTATGGGCTTTGCACTCCTATGATTTTTGGTTTCTATGCTCTCCTATGAACATCAAGGAAGGATTCATAGTCCTGCAATCCTAAGTAGCTATATCCCATTTATCAATTTTTTCTCAGTAGGTTTGCAAATTCACAGAAGAATTCATTACTTAATAATGTTAGTAACTAGGGATGGGCACACACTGGAAAAATGCCATTTGTGTCAGTTCATGGTTCATGGCTGAATCACAAACCGAACCATGAACCAAACTGAGAGGTCATGAACCAAAGTGGTTTGTGGCCCCACAAACCCCACTGAAAGGGACTGCAGTCCCTCTCAACAGGGTTTGCAGAAAGCCTGAAAAACAGCTGACCAGTCAGGAGAAGCCTAGTCCCCACCGCTCAGCTGTTTTGGGCTATCTTGTGTCTCAGCTGTTTCGGGCTGACCAGGAGCTGAGGACTCCCTTTTGCTCAGCTATTTTTGCAGCTTTCATAGGGGACTCACAACTTTAAACCCCTGCTTTCTGCTCTACCCACAAGCCTCCACAAACTGCTTTAAAAGTTTGTGGAAGTTCATCATGAACCTTGCTTCATTGGCAAAATTTGTGATGAATTTTGCTTCATGGATCAATTTGTGCCCATCCCTGCTAGTAAATACAGCTGCTGGAATTAGCAGGTGTGTTAATGTCTTAACAGTTCTTTTGTTCATAGCAACAGCAGCTGAAACATCACTCTTTGGTAGAGTTCTCCCACATTTCTAATAGAATAATTAGATGGTTGCTTTTTTTTTTTTTTTTGCAACAAGAAGGCTTAGCACATCACTGTGAAAATGTTCTCACAGACACAAATTGAAAGATCATAGGGAAGATGTACTTACTCTGCCTCACTTTGACTGAGTGAACAAATGGGAAGTTAAATGTCTTGGGGTTTATGTGCAGTGATTTGACAACAATAGCTAAAGCAGAGCTTCCGTGTGCCAGACTTGGCCCCCAGCTTAGTTCCAATCAGCTCACTATAGAAGAAACATTGAGGTTGAGATGTTTATCTACTTTTCTTCTTTGTTCTGCTTTTCAGAAGCTGAAAGGCATGCACCAACCCAGCACTGGTAACAGGCCAGTGTCTCCCAGGAGCTGATGCAACAATAGAGGTGTTAAACACAGCTAGCTATGGTCACCTAACACTAAGGCCAGCCCTGTACCCAACCACTGTATATACAAGTAGGAAAACATAATGGAATTGCAGGAGCGCAGACTACACTATGCTCTATATACATATACCACATGTAATTATAAATACCACGCTATATCATACATCTAAAATATTGTTGTGCATATTTTATTAGCTATTTGAGCTAAGACTGATGACTGCCCTTGACAGGAGATTTTTCCCCTTCTGGAATAATACTATAAAGTATCCCTAGATCTGCCTTAGAGGATTCCAGGTAATGTTTTCTGTTCCTACAGTGCCATCTTCCAGGATAGCTTTCATGGGCAAAACTCCCCTTAGACAAAAGTGCATTCATTATTCATCCTGTCTACCTAAACAGAGTCAGACAAATCATCTTTTGAAAACACCTACAGTTTTGCTCCCCCATTATTTCAGGGAAAACTATCAGTAGATAAGATTTAATGTGGGTATGGGAAAATAATGATTTTTTTACTTAGGGGTTACTTTATTCCTTGATGGTATTTTCAATGGCTTTGGACAAGTTTGGACTGCTGAATTGTGCCATCTTGCAATGGACACAGACAGCTGGGTTTTCTTATTTTTGAAGAAGGAAAGGAAGCCATGTTTTTCTCCAGAAGAAAACAGACACCAATGTATCAGAATAAAGAATATGGAAAGTTTCTCGTTATCTCCACCCTCCAACTGGCCTCCACTTCATATCATATATTTTTGTATTCAGGTACAATTCCAGAGTAGAATAAAAGGGAAGAGAGATACGTGCCATGTCAGTTGTGTACACATAATGGGATGGATACAACAGTAATTTTTGGTCAGCAGCACAGGGGGAGGTTTTTCCTACTGCAGACACTCATTCTGTTCCTGAGGGTCCCCTATCTCCCTGGAAAAGCACTGCAGAGAGTTTAGATCATCTGTTCTGCTTATGGAAGTACCTTACATTAGTGGAAAACCATTGCTACATCAAAGCTCAAGTACTTATGATGCTTTTATCCTAAAAATACATGAAATTGGAAGTCTGCTCCTTTTCTAATTTCTGTGCATGTACTTTAAAAAGGTAATGAGGCAGACATATCAGAAAATTATGGTTTCAGAGACTGAAAAAGGAGTGCAGAAGTCGAGGTATCCCCCAGAGTCCCTCTTCCTTTCTTTTCTTCTCACTCTTCCACATTCACAGCAAACCATACTTAAAAATATTTACATCTCACTTTTCCTTTGGCTTCACAACTGCCTTGAGCCACAAACTGAAAACAAAGTATAACACCACCTCCAATAACTCCTTCCTCCCCAAAATATCTCAGTCTACCTCCCATGAAAAGCCCCAGCAAATGAGAGAGGCTTGCAATGGCCTTTAAACACTTCTAAAGATGATGTCCCCCCCCCCACATCTACAGGAGCCCATTCTACAGGGTGGGAGGTACAGGGAAAAAAATAAACATGAGAACCAGTCAATGTTAGGCAGGCTACACTGAGCAAGGCAACAGCCAGTAGGTGCCAGTCTGAGGATCACACTTGGAGGAGTGGGACATATGGGGAGAGATGGTCTTGTTTAGAGCCAGTTTGGTTAGGAGCACAGACTCTAATCTGGGAGAACCGGGTTTGATCCTCACTCCTCCACATGTAGCTGCTGGCGTGACTTTGGATCAGTCACAGTTCTTTTAGAGCTGTTCTGGAAAGAGCAGTTCTCAAGAAAGCTCTCTCAGCCCCACCTACCTCACAGGGTGTCTGGTGTGGGGAAAGGAAGGGAAAGGAGCATTCTGAGACTCTTTCAGGTAGTGAAGGGCAGGGTATAAATCCAATCCTCTTCTTGTTGTAAGCCAAAATTTCTTCTATTTTCTCCAAATCAGAATTAAACTAGAACAGAGGTCCATCAGTGGCAATTAGCCACAAGGTATAGATAGGAACTCTCAGTCTGGGGCAAGTGATGAACTGTATTCTTGGTGCTTCAGGGGGGCAACAGTGGGAGTGCTTCTAGTGTCCTGGCCCCATTGCTGGACCTCCTGATGGCACCTGGTATTTTTGTGTGACAGAATGCTGGCCTGGATGAGCCATTGGCCAGATCCAACATTGGCTTCTCTTGTGTTCTTATGTTCTTAGAATTTGGAATCCTGATTTGCAGGGAAAAAGCCAAAACAGTTTATGATTCAGATGTAATGATAAAGGATATCATGCTATGTGAACAGAAAAGTGTCTAATTGTTGAGCTGAATGCAAGGGTAAGAGAAAGGAATAGAGGAGAGGAAACCAAAGAACCCTTAAGCTTTTCTGTGCTAGTATCTCCTCAGCTGCATCTATGCCTCATGAAAGGTTAAGGAACTTCCGTCATCTTCAGAAAGAATCCATAAGAGACCACAGTTTAATTTATGAGGGTTGTTTACACCATAAAAACTGTAAGTAGACAAATGCAAGACTCGATACTCTATTGGCCATGAAACCTCAGAAGAGTTCAGAACCCCACCTGCAGAGTTGCAGACCCAGACAGAACTACAAGTTTCTGCTTCCTTGTGGAAGACTCTCCTGATAGTGTACATATGTCAAGAGGAAGGGTGACACGCCTCCTGCATCTCTTTGTATATATCATAGGAGGAACAGCAAGACAGTCAGGGATAATCATTCCATCACCCATGGCTCTGATCCCTGGGCTTGTTACTAACTACGGTATACTTCCTGATGCTCAGCTTGTGTTTTCTATCCCCAGTTCTCTTTGTCTGCTACCCACAGACCTGGCATTGACAACTGTAGGCCCTCTTCTTCCACCATACAGCTCTGAATGGCACACCACATGACTTCCTGGCACATGCTTGAAATTCAGTGGGCCCTATGCTACCATCTGGGGTAGAGTCTGGAAAGTTTGAAGACCACAGAAACATAACAACCAGTGCTAAGTTCAAATCATCTTTACATGGATTTACATGGGCTAATACATTTGTTGCATGGACACTTGATTTTCCAGCAAGGTTGTTTACCATATTCAGTGTGGAGCTGCCTAGAGTAAAGGGTGTTTCCAGACACCACTTGTTTATCCTAATTTGCTGCAAACTGACTTCGCAACAGTTCCAAGGCAATTCATGAAGTTCATAAAAGAAAGCAAGAAGACAGATGGCAGTCTAGCGCAATCCCTGTTTGGATCACATATCTACCATCTGTTCTAGGAAAAGAGTAGAATGTTAGTCTAGACAGCTCCTTAGTTTAACTGCCTCAAGTTTTCTTATCCATTCCTGTCAGTCCTTTAGACACACAGACAGCAATGATACAAATCTTAGGTTAGGGAGAAAAGGGATGGAAAAGGCACGAGATGCAGCAATTCTGCTGAACTTAAGAAGGTCACTGCCTTAGTGGGAGACCTCCTGGGAAGCCTATGTAAAGGGCCTTTAGCTCACAAATGGGGGGAGAGGCAGGATATAAATAATAATTTTAAAAACTGATGTTAAGCAAGACATGCCAGGAAGGACTACAGAAAACCCACTTTATTTAAAGCACTTTCACTTGGCTGATTTCAGGACTTGTAGCCCCACTGATGCAATGGTATACCCAGAAATTTTTAAAGAGAAAACTTGAATGAACCAGAACTTGAGATTGCTTAGAGCTGGGCTCCCAACCTTTTGTAGTCTGCAGGCACATTGGAATGCTGGGAATGAGTTGAACAACCGTGATGTATTATGCCAAGGAAATTATCCACAGACTATTAGGTTCTTATCCAATATTCAGTTTACTTGGAGTAATTCAATCTCTCAAAAATCATTCATAATAATGCCATCAACACTAACGGACTAACAGGTCTCATTTTGTTTACAACTTTGTCAGAGTGTATAGTGTTGGAATTTCTATTAACAAAGATAAAAATACTAATATTAGCAAAAATAACGCAAGGCTGTACATTCAGGTGGCTAATATATTATACACCTGCAATTCATTCATCTGTACAATGCATTAGCCACCTGAATGTACAGCCTTGCGTTATTTTTTGCTAATATTAGTATTTTTCAATGCTATACACTGAATATTGAATAAGAACCTAATAGTCTGTGGGTAATTTCCTTGGCATAATACATAACGGTTGTTCAGCTCATTTCCACCGTCCATCCCATGATCTCTCCTCTTGGTTTGAATTTGGAATGCTGACAGAAGGTGGTGGGCACAACCACAAAATGGCTTCCACAGGAGGTGGAGCCAACCATAAAACAGCTACCATCAGAGGCAGAGCCAACTACAAAAAAGGACTGAGGTTATGCATAACTCTTCAGCAGGGCTATTTTTGGGCAGGAACACACAAGAATGGAGTTCCGGCTGGCTCCCATGTTGGCCACACCCAGTAGGAACTCATTAGCATAATAGGCCACACCCAGCACCAGAAACTCATTAGGATTGGCTATATTACGGGTGTGTGCCCTAACATGCAAAGGAGTTCCTGCTACAAAAAAAGCCCTGGGTTTTGACAACAAACAAGATAAACATAATAAGAAGCAAAAGGTGGGTGTGGCTGGATGATCACACTTCTCATAACACGGGAGTGTGGCCTAATATGCTAATGAGTTTCTGCTGTTGGGTGGGGTCTATTATGCTAATGAGTTCCTGCTGGGCTTTTTTTGAAGAAAAAGCCCTGCTCTTCAGCATTTCAGACAAAAACTCTGTTTAACGGGATGTCTTTTAAAATTAACTTGTTTAAAAACCTTGCATACACATGAAATAAATGTACATGTGCTAGTTAAGAAACCCTCATCTGGCTGCATCTGTTTTCATTTTGCAGGCATCTAACACACTTATGTAAAAGGGGGAAAAAATTTCTCCTGGCTTCTCTTAGATTTAGATGAGCCCTTCTCTCCCAGACCTTTTCAGCTTGCGCTATTTCTTTTAACAACAGCAGTTGGTGCTGAAAGGCTCGTCGGAGCTCACTGCATATGTGATATGTACAGAAAGAGAGAGATTCTGATCAGTTTCTGATCTCCCTATATTATAAAAGCCGAATGGTGGTGACGCTTCTCTAGAACATTCCACACGCTCCGGAATTGGTTGGTGCCCTGGTGTACCACTCACAGGGCATCTGTTTCCATTGGCTGTCCCATTGCCCCTCCAGTAAGCAGGGGGACAAGGACACAGGCCTTGGCCCACCAGGACAGCCGTGACGGGGGCAGATGAGCCCAGGCAGCTTGGCCTACTGGGGTCTCAACCATGTGGAGGGGAGGGATGAGACTGGGTAGTTTTGTTGAGGCGAGGGGCAGGGAATGAGATGGGGGCCTGCAGCCAGCCGGCTAAGCTGACACCTCTTGCGGGGAGAGGGACGAGCCCAGCCACCTTGGCCCGCCGGGCCCTTAATTGGGTGGGGTGGCGGGGGGGGATGAGGCCAGGCGCCTTGGCCCACTGGGGCCTCGAACACACCAGGGGGCAGGCAGCTTCACCGGGGGGGGGAAGGAGACAGAGACCTGCAGCTGACTAGCCAGGCTGGTGTCCATTGTGGGGAGAGGGATGAGCCCGGGCTGCTCGACAGGGTGGGGGTGGCAGGGGAGGGATGAGGCCAGGTGGCTTGGGGGCCTCGATCGCACGGGGGGCAGGGACAAGGCTGGCCAGCTTTGCCGGGGTTGGGGGGGCAGGGAAGGAGATGGTGGTTCACAGCCAGGCGGCCAGGTTGGTGCCCATTGTGGGGAGAGGGATGAGTCCAGGCACCTCAACTGGGTGGGGAGGGCAGGGGGAAGGACGAGGCTGGGGGGTGCGGAGCTTTGCTGGGGGGGGCAGGGATGGAGACAGCAGCTCATACCCGGACGGCCAAGCTAGCGCCCGTTGTCTTCAGTCCCACAATGGGCCTTCTCACTAGTAGGAACATAAATGATTTCTGAAGTGTTACCAAAATACATATTACAATATATTACCAAAACTCAAAATATATTGCTTAAAATAAACATGAACAAAATATTAAAACACCACACTAAAGACCCAAATAGTCTAACAACACAAAGCCCATAAATAAGCACTCAGCTGGGTGAAATAAGAATAGTCTTAATTTGCATGTAAATCTAAGGAGGACTGCAAGTAGATCTCATTTTTTTAGACTCCCCCTTTTCTCCCTTTACTATAATCTGATGTTAACAGTGTGAAATTCCCTCACACACACACACACACACCTCACACATAAGAAACCACAACAAAGCCATCAGTCCTGTTGTGGTGCTCAGGACAAGGAAAGAGAAGAACTTTACATACATACACCTCACTCTGGACAGACAGACAGTAGAGAGCTTTACTCCTCCCCCTTCCCTTCAAGCAGCCAGTGTGCTTTTTTCCCAGGGGCTGCTGCTTGGGACTGAAAGTAGCCAGGTGGCTTCAGGGAGGGGGAAGGTCTTTATTTTTCCGCTACTTCAAATCAGCCAGCCTGCTTTTGTTCCTGGAGCTGCTGCTTTGGATGGAAAGTAGCCAGCTGGCTGGGGGGACTTTGGGGGGGGTGTTGCCCCCACATTCAAACCAGCCAGCCAGCCGTCTTTCCTCCCAGGTGCTAGAGAGAAGGGCTTTACCTACCCCCCAGGACAGCCAGCCTGCTTTCCTCCTAGGCAGATGGAAAGTAACTGGCTGGTTGGGACAGGAAGAGAAGAGCTTTCCTTCTTCCCCCCTTCAAGCCAGCCAGTCTGCTTTTATATTGGGCACTGCTGCATGGGACAGAAGGGAAATGGATGGTGGGGGCAATGCAAGAATAAGACAATGCCAGCAGGTTTGAGCAGGAATGACAGGGTATCTTGCTCTTTCCAGCTGCAGCAGTGCCACTTAGGGGGCAGGCTTAGGGTGGGAAGAGGGCCCTTCCTCTGCCTTCCCATGCTGTCCAGCCAGCTTACTTTTGTCCTGGGCTGTGTCAGCAATGCTGGGGACAAGAGGCAGCTGGCAGATATTGGCAGGCTTTTTTATTCCTTCACCCATTCAGGCTGGTTGGCTTTTTCTGGTGCTGCGCTGTAGAATGCCCACAAACCAGAGCAATAGTAGCGCAAAAATGAGCTTCACAGTAGAAAACCAGCAAAAACAGGAACTGTGAAACTAATGTCAAATAGTTTAAATACCATCGTATTATTTTCTTATATATTTAAGTAATCCAATTACAAATTATGTAGACTGTTCACTTATATATCTAAGTAATTCAGTTATAAATTGTATAGGAAAGTGACTACTGTAACAACAGAGACTTAAACAGAGAATAGTAACTCTGGAGTAGTGAGCAAACCCTAATTAGTTTTTTGAAGTTGAATGCTACTCCTCCAAAACAATGACTCTGAAGTAAACACTTTCAGAAATACAATTCCATATATACATCCGCAAATTAATCCACCAATACATTTGTAGCTTTTCCTGATTTCTTTTCCTCTGTCCCAGCATGTGAACCAGCCTAATGTCTCCATGTTTCACTTCAAAGCTTTCTCAAGGTTTAAAGAAAGATTGCTTTAAAAGTGGATAGTTTATCAGTTGAGTATCAGGTCCTAGTCCTCTGTGCCGGATTGCGCTGAAAAGCTGCATCCTGCTGGCTTGTGTGGCAGTGGGCTCTTCTCCTACCTCCCCCCACCCCAGGCTGAACAAGTGGAAAGGGAGGATAACAGTCAAGGCCTGAGGCTGCTTATACTCTGAAGTGAAGATCTGTGTGCTATGGCTGCTGCAGCCACTGAAACATTGGGGTTTCTTCAAACTGCAGAGCCAATCAGAACTCTCCTGGACAATATGAAGCCCTGCTGGGCATGAGCCGCTCCTGTGTCAGGCACCAGGGTGCCTGTGGACTACATGTTGGGGACCCCTGGTTTAGAGGAATGTCATACAGACCTATGTGCAAACTCCTGTTCAACTCAATAGTACCACGTCAGCTTTTAGATGCAGCTGAGAGTCGTTCTGCCCCCCAACAACAACTTATCTCTGTCTTCATATTAGCTAGCATATAGCCAAGTGAGCCTCATACAATCTTTCAAACAATCATGAAATCTCTAGTACTTACAAACATGAGGCGTGTAGGTATGTTGTCAGATTCTACCAAAGGATTTTTATAGAGCCAGATCTCTTCTGGCTGAATAACTCTCTGGAATGGATCCAAAAATTCTGTAAAACTAAAACAAAGCAATAAAGAGAACATTGTTTTATCGTATACCAAGAAAAGAAATCTCAAAAAGTGTATCATTGGAGAATCCCCATTGCCACAAGTAAATACTGGAATTTGAATGCCCTCCCTCCAAGGGTAACACCCAAAAGATTTGTTTCACTTTCTACCTTTCCCCACCTCAAGACCACAGGATTAATTACATACCAACACTTTCTACAAATACACATTCAAGCAAAACCCAACTATGGTATGTTTAAAATCACCAGTTCCTTCTGTCAAGTGGCTCATTGTGTAAAATGAGGGATTTTACTCCACAATGAACATGATAGTAGCATAGATGAAAGTAACTGGGCAACACACTCGGCCACTACACAATAATAGTAACAATTTTTAATGCAAAGCAGCTTCCCAATAGCATCCAAAACACATAAATTGTTCCTGATACATGTGTTTAAGAGAATCCACCTTTTTCATAATGCATGTAAAAAATGTGTAGTTTGGTGACTCAGTATTAGAAGCCACAAATGGACATATCTTAACCCCATTGCTAAGAATTGTCAACTTTGTTTTTGAACATCAGCATTCCCCTCACATCAAAATGGTCCACATACACAAGTCTATAAAGGAAGTACAGTTTCTACCCCAGCAGAGTGCATTTAAACAGAAGTTCAGTTCAAACTGTGGGTGAAAACAGGGTGATGGGAGTTGGAATTACTACAGCAATTATTTGTTCCCCAAATAATCTCTACCTTGTTGCTATGCAGATCTTGTGATTTGTGTTTGTATTTGGTGAAACACACATTGTATGTCTGCAGTACAAACTAATCTATGTTTGATTCCATGCAGTAATATAGATGTACTTAATCTTATCCTTGACCATTGACACATTAATGTTATACCACTTTTAGCTCAATCCAAAACTAATGACAAATATATCTGGCTACTTCAAAACAAACAATGTACTAGGCACTATGCATTACTTATCTGTCCCTGAATTCTGTAACCCTCTGCCATTCTGCTCCAGAGTGCTCCAGTATGATATGGTCTGCTGTAGATTGGATTTCAGGAAAGCAAATTTTGACAAACTTAAAGTTACATTGGGTAGAATCTCATGGTCAGAAATATTTAAGGAGAAGAGAGGTCAAGAGGGATGGGAGTTTCTTAAAAGCAAAATAATGAAGGTACAATCACAAATGATTCCTATAAGAAGGAAAAATGGGAGAAGCCTAAAGAAGACAAAGTGGCTCCATAAACGGCTTTGTAAAGACTTGAGAAATAAAAAAGACTCATTCAGAAAGTGGAAGAAGGGCCTTATAACCAAGGATGAATATAAACAAATAACCAGTGCTTGTAGAGAGAGAGTTAGGAAAGCTAAAGCTCAGGCTAATGAGAGATGCTAAAAGCAACAAAAAAGGGGTCTTTTCTTATGTTCAAAGTAAGAAAAAGAGTAAGGACATGGTAGGCCCACTGTGGGGACAGGAAAGTGAAATTTTAATAGGAAAGTGAAATTGTAAAATTAATTTCAATGGGGATAAATGTAAGGTTCTGCATTTAGGTAGGAAAAATCAAACACATAATTATAGGATGTGGGAGACTTGTCCTGGCAGTAGTGTGTGCGAAAAGGATCTAGGGATCTTAGTAGACCATACACTGAACATGAGTCTGCAGTGTGATATGGTAGCTAAAAAGGCAAATGCAATTTTGGGCTGTATCGACAGAAGTATAGTGTCCGGATCACATCTTTATTCTGCTTTTGTTAGACTTCACCTAGAGTATTGTGTTCAGTTTTTGGCACCACAATTTAAGAATGATATAGACAAGCTGGAACCTGTCCACAGGAGGGCAACAAAGATGGTGAGGGGTCTGGAGACCAGGTCCTCTGAGGAAAGGTTGAAGGAGCTGGGTATGTTTAGCCTGGAGAGGAGACGACTGAGAGGTGATATGATAACCATCTTCAAGTACTTGAAGGGCTGTCATATAGAGGATGGAAGGGGGTTGTTTTCTGTTGCCCCAGAAGGTCAGACCAGAACCAGTGGGTTGAAATTAAATCAGAAGAATTTTTGGCTAAAAATTAGGAAGAACTTCCTGACAGAGTGGTTCCTCAGTGGAACAGGCTTCCTCGGGAGGTGGTGGGCTCTCCTTCTTTGAAGGTTTTCAAACAGAGACTAGATGGCCATCTGAAAGCAATGCTGATTCTGTGAACTTCCTCAGATCATGAGAGGGAGGGCAAGAAGGGTTGCATCAGTGCTTACTTCTTGTGGCCCTTTCTTACATACAGGGAAATGCTGATTGCCACTTTGGGCTTAGGAAGCAATTTTTCTCCAGGCCAGTTTGGATGGAGATCCTGGAGGGTTTTTTGTCATCTTCTGGGCATGGAACAGCAGTTACTGTGGGTGTGGAGGGGGAGGTATTTGTGAATTTCCTGCATTGTGCAGGGACTAGATGACCCTGGAGGTCCCTTTCAACTCTATGATTCTACGTTTCCTCACTGACCTCTCTTGGTAATATTGTCTCTCAAAGAAACAGTCTGCTATACTGGCCTTACTGTAAGGAACATATAGGTGTGAAGGACCTCTTAATCAAGCTGGATGATTCACAGGCTTTTCTTAACTTTCCAAACACTCATTATCATTTAAACGACATGATATTTAAATAACTTGTGGCTCATGTCTAACATGTGGCTGATAAACTGCATTTAAGGCTCACCAGGAGTTCAATAAAACTCCAGATTCGCTACAGGTCTCAGATCACAAAACTAGATGGGGGGGATCAGGCAGTTGACATGCCACAGTACTGCACATATTTATTTTAAATACTTTATATTCAGCCTTTGTCCCCAACAGGGACCTAAAGCATCTTACATTATTTTCCTCTCCTCCATTTTATACTCACAAAAACCCCATGAGGTAGGTTAGGCTAAGAGTAAGTAATTGGCCCAAGGTCACCCAGAAGGCTACCATGGCAGAGTGAGGATTTGAACCTGGGTCTCCCAGATCCTTGTCCAACACTTTAACCACTATACCACCCTGGCTACAACATCTGGTTTGGCAGATCACAAATGGTTTATACCTATACTAGGAATAAGGCCCGTTGTGGAAATAAATACAACGGGCTCTAGAAAGAGGCTCTGGGAGAGTGCCCCGGCTTTGGGCACTCAGTGATAATTTGCTGTTGCAATCTCAGCAGGGTATAATGACAAAGTCCATCATTTTCTCCAGAGGAACTGATCTTTGCTACTTGAAGAGCAGTAGTAATTTTGAGTGATCTCCAGCCCACCCCCAAGATTGGTAACAGTGCTTCCCCAGGAGGGAGTGGCTGGTTTGGAGGGTGGAGTTGGCTCCCTCCCAGCCAAACATCAACTTACCTTTAGTTTTCCATCTCCTCCCCCCTCCCTCCTAGAGAGCAGTTGTAATTTTGAGTGATTGGCACCGGGCACCTGGATTGGCACCTGGAGATTGGCAACAATGGTTCCCCATCAGGAAATGGCTGGATTGGAGGGTGGAGTCTATGGCATTGTACCTGTCTGAGGTGCCACCCCTCCTCAAACCTCACCCTCTCCAGGCTGCATCCCTCAAATCTCCAGGAATTGCCCACCTGGAGTTGGCAACCTGATCAGGACTGGGCCCAATGAGTTTTCTCCCAAAGGCCAACATAGGTGTGGAAAGGTCCTTTTACTGACAGAGGAGAAACTACAGGTGCCAACTCTGATTAGGGAAATACCTGGAGATTTGGGGGGGTGGATCCTGTGGAAGGTAGCATTTGGGGTGTGTGTGGAAGGACTCAGCCAGGGTATAATGCCATAGAGTCTACCCTCCAAAGCAACCATTTTCTCCCGGGGAACTGATATCTGTCATCTGGAGGTCAATTGTAACAGTGGGAGATCTCCAGGTCCCACCTGGAGATTGGCAACCTTGGAGGAAAGTCAGCTGCACAGCGGGGAGTTGAAGAAAATGGTCTGATGGTCGCTGGCCCACCTCGTTAGCCAGCCAGCCATGCTGAAGTTAAGCAGGAGAAAGAGCCTTTTTCCATTTATTCTGACAGGAACGTGGCCATCGGGGAGGGGGTTATGCTGAAAGTTCTTTGTTTTTTACTCACAGAACCAAGCTTGGCTGCCTACCAACAGCCATTGAGGGGACAGGCGTCAAGAGAACTGTCTTCCTCAGGAGAGAGAGCTGTAAATCTGACATGCAAAATCTGTCTGAAGGGGGAGTGGGTGGGGAAGAGGAGCAGACCCAGCACCCGGCCAATGGCACGCGAGTACTCTTGAGTGGCGGCTGATGGGCCAATGGCTGAGGGAGGGCATTTTACAGCCAATGGGAGCACATGGAATCTTGCGAAACCAAAAGATAATTATTATAAGGAGAGATGATATTTTGCCTGTAATGCAGAGGCAATGTGGTCACAACCATATCATTTACTAGATTTACTACTGTCCCACTGCTTCGTGTGATGCTTCCCCCCAGGGCTCTTTTTGTAGAAAAAGCCCAGCAGGAACTCATTAGCATAATAGGCCACACCCAACAGCAGAAACTTATTAGCATATCAGACCACGCCCCCATGCCTTCCCTTAGCTTGCTCAGGTGCCCCACAGCTGCGGGGAGCCTGGGCAAGCCCCCCCTTGAAGGGAAGGGAAGGGAGTTTAAACTGTGGGGAGCCTGGGCAAGCCGGCCCTTGGAAGGGAGGGGAGGCAGTTTAAATTGCCTTCCCTTGGCTTGCCCAGGCACCCCGTGTCTGTGGGAAGCCCGGGCAAGCCGGCCCTTGGACAGGCTGGGGAAGGCACAGGGAGGCATTTAAATGCCTCCCCAATCCTTCCAGGACCCCACATGGCCCACCCGCCTTGGAGCTGCTGGGGGGGTTGCTCTCCAGGCCTTCCCTCTGTAGCCACGCAGGGCTGTAGTGGGCATGGCCAACTCTGAAGCCAGCTGGAACTCCGCCCCAAAATAGCCCTGCTTCCCCCAGCCTCTATAAGAAATCGTCAAATTATGGGTTAAAGCCAAAGTTAGAGGAAAGGGAAGAAACAAAATCAACCTGATGAAAAGTGTCAATTATAGTCATCACAGAAAAAAAAATCTGACAATTTGGCTGTAGATAGTGGCTTTGGTTCTGCAGACAGAAGGATTTCTACATGCAGGGTATGAAATTCTCACCTTGTCCTTCCTGCTGCAGACTCAAATGCCCCCTGAAATGCTTTTCCTTGCTTGTGCAAACTGAACATTACCTTTGAAGAGTCCTGCTGTGGGAGCCTGGTGAAAGATTAATACCTTCAAGGTTTGTTTTCTATTAAGGTCAATTATTCCCAGCCCTGAAGAAACAATACCATGGATCCTGGTTGCTAGACCCTTGGCTCCTGATGTGACTTGAAAGTCAGGCCAGAGCTACGTTCTATGCCACTAAAAACAAAAGCAAAAAAACCCCAGTTCTAATGATAACATCACATCACAAGGCAAGTTTTCTGAGATACTGCAGGGGAGAATTTGACATGGGGTGTCATTTTGGTAGCATCTTTGCCCATGCATGACAAGCCATTCCAGCCTCAAATGGGTAATATAACAGAAAAATTATGGCTATTCATAAATCTCACAGTGTCTGAATTGTCATGTCAGAGTGACATGTTTCTTTCAAAATGACAAAGGTCAGAAACTTGAGAGCCAAGATGCAAAGAAGTGTTTAGACACAAGCAAGCATTTCCAGTCTTGCCCCAGCAATTCTCCAGTGACTGAGCTGCCAGCCTGAGATGTGTGAGGATTCCAAAAGTATCCCCATGTTTCACGGTAGCATGCAGGAGGCTTTCAGAGGGGAACTTGCCTTTTTCAGTAAAGAAGAAGAATAGGTCTGGGATTTCGCCTTGAAACCCCAAACCAAAATGCCATACTGTACCCCGTGAAGTATAGTTTGGTTACTGAAAGCAAAATATTTACTCTGCTCCTCTGCCCTTTCTGTAGAGTTCTGTGAAGAAATGTGTGTTTGCTGAAGTCGATGAGCAAACATTTCAAATCTGAGACCCTGATACAGATACCATTAAGCCAGTGCAACAACATTTGCTGACTTTTAGTAGTTTTTTATTATTAGGAGGAGACTCTCCCAGAGAACAGGGTTTTCAAAAATGTCATAGAAAGATAGACAGTCAAATTTTATCAAGATTTTGTTTGGGTGCCTGTGTGCTTTATGAATTGCTAAAAATACCAGCATCAAAATTTAGATTCAAATTGGAAATATTAACACCGGATGTGCAACATGTTGTTTGGGATACTTTAACAAGACTTTCCAACAAACAAGTCAGTGTCTTTTTGATAACTGCATGTGAGCATGGAGTTCACATGTAGGAAAGTCAAGATATTATTTTGCTGTATATGCAGAAACCCAACCTAATAATTTAACATTTCAAAGAAAACTGATGGGTATTTGCAACATTTAAATATCTATTTATTTGTTTGTTTGTTTGTTTCGATTTGTATCCCGCCCTCCCCGAAGGCTCAGGGCGGCTAACAGTGGGCATGAATGCCAATTTAAACAACATAAAACAATATCAACAGATAAAATTATAAAATCAGACAATACAACATCAACACAATATTTAAAACCAAGATGACGGGGGTGCGATTGCACGGGTTATCGAGGTGGGATATTGAAGGTGGAATAGTGGCAGTGGCAGCTCCTACTCAAAAGCCTGGCAGAAGAGCTCCGTCTTGCAGGCCCTGTGGAACTGGACAAGGTCCCACAGGGCCCGGATCTCCTCTGGGAGCTCCTTCCACCAGGTAGGAGCCGCCACCAAAAAAGCCCTGGCTCTTGTGGCAGCCAGCCTGACATCTCTGGGGCCCGGAATTTCCAGGAGATGTCGGCCCCCAAACCAAAGTGCCCTTGGGGGAACATGTAGGGAAAGGCGGTCCCTCAGGTAAGCCAGATCCTGGCCATACAGGGCTTTAAAGGTAATCACCAGCACTTTGAAGCGAATCCGGTACGCTATTGGCAGTCAGTGCAGCGCTTTCAGCACAGGCTGAATATGATCCCTCCTAGAGAGACCCATCAGCAGCCTGGCTGCAGCATTCTGCACTAGCTGCAGCTTCCAGATTTGCGACAAAGGCAGCCCTAAGTAGAGGGCATTACAGTAGTCTAACCTTGATGTGACCGTCGTATGGATCACCATGGCCAGGTCATCGCGGCCAAGGAAGGGGGCCAACTGCTGTGCCCGCCTCAGATGGAAAAAGGCCGACCTGGCAGTGGCTGCTACCTGGGCCTCCATCGTTAGAGAGGAGTCCAGGAGCACTCCCAAACTCCTAACCTCCGACGCCGGCACCAAAGGTACCCCGTCGAAGGCCGAGAGAGGGAGCCCTAGCCCCGAACCGATCCGACTCAGGCCCAGGACCTCTGTCTTTGCCGGGTTTAGTTTCAGCCGGCTCAGTCTGAGCCACCCAGCCACGGCCTGTAACGCCCGATGCAGGTCATCCGGGGTGGAGCCCGACTGGCCCCCCAACATCAGATAGAGCTGGGTGTCATCTGCATATTGATGACACCTGAACCCACAACTCTGGGAAATCTGGGCAAGGGGGCGCATGTAGATGTCAAACAACATTGGGGACAGCACTGCCCCCTGAGGCACCCCACATTCAAGGGGGTGTCTCCGGGACCGCTATCCCCCTATCACCACCCTCTGTCCCCGACCTTGGAGAAAAGAGGCAAACCATTGAAGGGCAAGCCCCTGAATCCCCACGTTGGCGAGGCGGTGGGCCAGCAACTGGTGGTCGACCGTGTCGAACGCTGCCGATAGATCCAACAACACCAGAGCTGCCACACCGCCCCGATCCAGATGCCTACGGAGATCGTCAGTCAGGGCGACCAGTACCGTCTCCGTCCCATGGCCCGGGCGAAAGCCGGACTGGTAAGGATCTAGGACGGAAGCATCATCCAGAAAGCTCTGCAGCTGCAATGCCACCACCCTCTCAATAAGTTTGCCCAAATAGGGCAAATTGGACACCGGCCGATAGTTGGCCAATTCGGCTGGGTCCAGAGATGGCTTTTTCAAGAGGGGGCGGACCATCGCGTCCTTGAGCACCCCGGGGAACCGTCCCTCCAAGAGGGACATTTTAATAATCTCCCACAGGGCACCTCAAAACCCCTCATGGCCTGCTTTAATGAGCCATGATGGGCACGGATCAAGGTCGCAAGTGGTTGGACGCACAGATATAAGCAATCTGTCAACTTCCTCCAGGCTGAGCAGGCTAAAACACTCTAAACACAGCCCCAAAGACGAGCAAGGGGCCTCAAGTTCTCTAACTGTTTCAATTGTGGCAGGGAGGTCACGGCGGAGTGCCAAGACTTTATCTGCAAAATAGCTCGCAAAAGTCTCACAGTCAATATCCAATTCCCTAGCATTTTGCCTGCCCTGTGGCAGAGCCGTCAAAGACCGAATTGTACTAAATAATTGAGCTGGGCGTGAGCTAGCAGATGCAATCGTGACTGCGGTCTTGACTGCCATCTCATAGGCTCTCATAAGCATCCTATAGGATGTTCTTGATGCCTCGTTGCGGGCTCAACACCACCATCTCTCTAGCCGTCTCAGTTCTCGCTTCAGCTCGTGCAGCTCCTGGGTGTACCAAGGTGCTCGCCTAGCACGAGTGCGGAGAGGGCACCTGGGAGCGATCTCGTCGATGGCTGCAGAGAGCCGGGCATGCCAGTCCTCCACTAGCTCATCCAACAAGCTGCCAGGGGGTCTTGGATCCCGCAGGGCAATCTGGAGCTGCATAGGGGCCATCTGATGCTGCGGGCAAGCAAAAATCTGCTCACTGACTAAACAGGATTCAGTCGGGCCCTCAGGGCCAGGTGGTCCAACCATGGCACTGCCTCTATGGCAATCCAGTCCACTGTCACCCCCGCCGCAAAGATCAGATCAAGCGTGTGACTGGCCCGATGCGTGGGAGCTGAGATGAATTGGGAGAGTCTCAGTGCCGCCATTGCCTTACAATTGCACTCAAAGAATTTAGTCCAAAGAAAATTCAAATGATTTGTCTTTTCCAAGTAATTAACTTCTCTGAACTGACAATTTATCAGAATAAACTTTCCAACAAAATAAAATTGCAGCAAATAGTCAAATCATCACATCATCACTCCCCCTTGATTTACACTCATTTTAGTAACGGTCGTCCCCCCGTCCCCCCGAAACCACTCTGTTTCTTCCTCCATCACGTAGAATGTAAACCACAATAATTTGCTCATTCCTTATGATCCCACCAACTCTTCTTTGGTATTAAACCTATATTCTATCCCAACTAAACCAAAATAATCTATCCCAGGCAAACTCTCACTTAGACAGTAGAAGGAAGGGGCAAGAGGATCCACAGAAAGGCAGAAGAAGATCTCAGTGAATGGATAATTTCATACAGGACCTATCTTTACAAATGTCTATAAAGACAAACTTAGCATTTTATACTGTTGCTTAGTATACAGCCTTCATCTGAAGAGCACTGGATTTAAGCTCAAGGAATTATTGCTGATATCCATTTTAGGGTGTTGTGTTGTTTTTTTTAAAGCATCATTCCCACAAGTTAGGACATATTATTTGTAACAACATTTGTGAAAGTTAACCAGCAATATCACTGGATTTTCACCAGGAAAAAAACCCCAATACTCCACAAAATTCCAGAAGCACTCAAAGCACAAATCCAACTAGCTTTCTTTACCAAGACATTCACTGTGTGTGTGTTTTTCCTGAAGAACTAGCAGCGTATCACAATTCTTTAGAAAGCTGCTATACAACCCAGGACTTTCCACCACCTCCTTAAACTAATGATTTCAGAAACTCTTCCATTTCTGATGGGGGCTTGCCAGTCCCCATTGGGATCCCCTGCTTTTGTGGACTCTGGCCCACCGCTGGCCAGCTGGCTGGCAGGGGAAGCCCCACCCCCAAGCAGATGTCCCCATGCGATGTCGCTAATGCACTGACATTGCTTCTGGAAGTGACATCATCACATCAGCAACATCAGGGGTGGCGCTCTACTTTTAGGGCAAAACTCTATGGTTTGTAGCCATTTTAACATAGAGTTCTGCCCCAAAAGTAAACTGAAGTGATGTCAGTGCATCAGCAGTTTCTCCACCCATACCTGGAATGCCCGCCAAATCCCCCCACTAGCAGGAAGAAGGCACCTGACAACCATAAAAATGAGGAAAGAGTGTAATGCATTATAAACATCTAACAGATGCCAACAGTGTTTTTAAAATAGACATTCCCACTGGTATGAATGACTACCACATATCAAATGTTTCTTATTTTTGATATTTTGTGTTAGTGAAACTTTTTTTAGCAATGCTTTTGATAAATCCCTGGTGGTGTTATTTTAGGAACTGAACGCAGGCAGCTGCAATCTCAGAGACTGTGGCCATCAACCAAGTAGGAAGGGGGAAGACAGGAATTCCAGGGAGATTCTGATGAAGCAAGAAGGGTACAGTTGCATCTAGTATACCTGGTGATGTGGGAAGCTTCTCCCAGATGAATACAAACTGAAGACAGTATAAGACTTGTTGCTCTTCTGCTTAGCTTTGTGGAAAGCACTGAACTAGGTTGTCTAGATGCTCCCTAATAAGTATGATAGCTGTAATGGTAACCTTAACTGAGAAAAAAATGGGGTAGAGAAGAGCAGACAGATGTAAAATGATAAAGCAATAGAGAACATTAAAAAGGGCAAGAACTGTGCTTTAAATACAGGCCTTGGCACTTAATGCAACTTTCATCTACAGGCATCAAAAGACTTTGAAAACCATCATATTTAAGAAACTAATCTAAGCCTACAAATTGTATTCAGGTTCCATGACTACCAAGCTAAAGCCTCAATCCTATGAATGCCAGTGAGGCAAAAACCCCACTGAACCCACTGAGATTTACTTCTGAGTAAACAGGCACAGATTTGAGCTGTAAGTGATTTAGAGGCATCTGCAAACCCACAGGATTCTCTGACTCCAGTACAAAAGAATATAAAAGAATTTAAATTAATATAATCTAATTGCAGTTGCAGATAAAATATCTTTTCACTTTTAAATGTAAAATCAGAAGTCAGCCTTTCCTGACATTCTTCAGTGCTGAGATTTCAGTTCAGAACTATGTTTTTTTTTAAGTGCCACAGGTGGCTACATGCAGTGTCTTAAACAGAACTTCAGAGAAAACAAAGCATCAAATGATAATTCCTAAGATACATTTAAAACCCACATATCTTTTGAAGAACAAAAAAAGGGAATTCCCATTTTACTTTGCTATACAGATTTTGCAAATTGAAACAGCAAACACCCTGCCAGTGAAATGGCAGGAAGGGGCAGGGTGAGGGCTCCTGCAGGTTCCTCCCCCCCCACCCCCCGTCTCACACTCACACACACATACCCTGAACATCTGCACTGGACAGTTGCCAGTCAGGCCACTTCTCTTGAATTTCATTTCTCCACTTGAAGATCTAGCAATTGACTGTTGCAGGTCTTCCAGCAATTCCTCCTCTGACTGGGTCAAATGCTTATAATTTATGACCACCTACTGGCTAACTACACCATCATTTGTTTATTTTGCCTGCTAGGAAACGATGTGGTTGTTGAATATAGTACTTTCAGTGGGTGAAGTTCATTAAATCAAGGTCTGATACAAGCGCCAGTCCCAGAAGCTTACCAAAATATATATCTGAAAGAACAAATGTCCACTCAAATGATTCACAAACCCCCTAGACTTAACAGCACCATGACAAAATGCTAGGCTTCAGAAGCAAGGGACTCCAGATAGGCTTCAGTAAAGATAGGAACCAGAGAACCCTGAACAAGAGAAACCTACAACTGACAGCAATCTTAATCTTCTGAGACTGCTGAACAAGGAGGTGGGGGAAGTACTGGAAAACAAACTCAGTATGTCTTATGAACCCCATATCAAAAAAGTAATTGCCTCCAAATAGAGAAAGCCAGAATTGTGAAGGATCCAAGACATACACCATGGAATAGCACTGAGGAGAGGACATTCAGAAACCCACAGATTCTGCAACTTTGGGTTTCATTAGCTTACAAGGAGTAAGCTACCAGCAAAACAAGTAAGAGTGAGTGAACGACCACTGGCACTTACCGTGAAGGGTCCTTCCCCTCTGAGGCCAGAAGGACATCTGTATGGGGTTGTTCTCACCATACAAGGAGACAGGAAATAGTTTTTTGCTCTTCCTGTTGGCATTTACGGAATAGCCCATCCCCTCAGTTCTGGGACTCCCAAAGCAGTGATCTCAGACCAACCCTTATGGCCTTGCCCTATAAACACAACTGTTAACCACAACATAAACATGAACAACAAGGAGAAACAACAGAAGACCGCAGAGTAATTTAGTCAGAAGAGAACAGCACAGAAGAAGGAAGGATGATGAAAACAGGAGGGCCAAGATGTCCTCCTGACCTCGAAGGAGAAGGACCCTTCATGGTACGTGCCAATGGTTGTTCTCCCTCTGAGGTGAAGGACATCCCTCACTCAGGTGGGTCATCACCTTCCTCAAGCGTCATGACATGCTGAAGTACTCTTCTTCCAAATGCCGCATCTGCGGAAGTGTTTAGCTTGTAGTGACGCACAAGGGTGGATATGGAGGACCATGTGGCTGCCTTGCAGACCTCCTCCACAGATACTTGGTTGACGAAGGCTGTGTTAGTAGCCATACTATGTAAAGAATGCACTGTAATGCCCATGGGGATGTCTTGCCCCATGGCCCTATATGCCTCCACAATGCAGGTTTTGAGCACTGTGCTGATAGACAATCTAGACATCCTGTCCCCTTTTCATGGGGAAGGAATGTTGACAAACATGGAGTCCATCTTCCACACTGATTCTGTTCGTGCAGTGTAGATTTTCAGGGCTCTCCTGACATCTAGGGTGTGCCATACAAATTCCTTAGAATGCTTAGGTTGAGGACAGAAGGTAGGTAAACTGGTCTCCTGTGCACGATGGAAGGTTGAAGATACCTTTGGCCAAAAGGCAGGATTGATCCTGCACATGACCTTGTCCTTGTGGAAAATGAATAATTAGGACTTTATCGAAAGCTCACTGAAACCCTTCTTGCAGAAGTTATGGCTACTAGGAACAGGGTCTTCATCCTCAGCCACCAAATTTCCACCTTCCTGAGGCTCAAAGGGCGCCTTAGTAAGAGCTACTAAGCCTGTATTTAGTCTCCACGTTAGGAAATGATGTATCTGCAGGGGAGATTTGACCATTGCACCCTGCAGAAAAAGTTGAACATTGGGATGCTTAGTTACCTTGAATCCTTCCCAGGGGAAGTAAGACAGTTGACAATGCTACCATCTGCCTGCGAAGTGTAGAAGCCTTGAGGCCAGACTTCAATCCCTCCTGGAGAAAGGATAGAACGGAGGACAAGGGATCTAACTTCTTACATCTGCACCACTGCACAAAGGCTTTCCAGGTCATATTATAGATTCGGATAGTGGACTGCTTCCTAGAGAATAGAATAGTTTTCGTGACCTGGGTGGAATACCCTAGCCCGGAAAGGTTGCATTGTTCAATTTCCAGGCGGTCTAACACAGCCAGTCCAAGTGAGGGTGCCATACTGGCAGTTGGCACAGCATGTTTGGGGTGACCGGAAGAATCAGTGGCAGGGACACTGAAATCTCTCTCAGAGCCGAGAACCAAGGATGATGTGCCCATTTGGGAGCCACCAACATCACCTCTGCTCTGAGCTCTCGTATCCAGCGTATGGTCTTGGAGATCAGAATGAATAGTGGGAATGCATAAAGACCTCTTGGCCAGGGTGTTGTGAGAGTGTCCATCACCTCCACCTCTTGGTGGTAATACTGGGTGAAGAATCTCGGTACCTTGTAGTTTGTTGGTGACATGAACAGTTTGACAGATGGTTGACCTAAGTGTGTTACTATCAGGTTGAAGAAGTCTGGATGAAGCATCTTGAAAAGTCTCCCTGCTGAGTCAGTCTGCCTGAACACTGTCAACCCCTTTGATGTGTTCCACTCTTATAGATGCTACATTCCTCTCTGCCCAGGTGAGTATCTTCATCACTTCCCAATGCAGCTGAGAGGACCGGGAACCACCCTGCTTGTTGCTGTATGCCTTGGCAGAGATAATGTCTGTCCAAACCAGAATATGGCGTCCCTGGAGACAAGGACCAAAGTGGGTCAATGCAAGAAATATTGCTTTGAGTTCCAACAGATTGAGAGGCAGAGTCACCTTAGTTGAACATCACTTCCCCTGCACAGGGGACTCCTCCAAGGTTACTCCCCAACCATGGAGACTCATGTCTGTGAAGATTTCTATGGGTTGTGGCATGTAATACTCCTCACCCCAGCCCAGGTGGTCTAGGTTCATCCACCACAGCAAACTGTTCTTGACCTTGGAGGGAACTTGAAGATTGATGTTCCTCTTTTCCGTGATTGATCTCTGGTAAGGTTGGAGAAAGAGCTGCAAGGGTCTAGCATGAAGACATGCCCACTGCACCATGTCTGTGCTGGATATCATCAGCCCCAGCAGTGCATCGCGAGTTGTGTTGATTACCGCTCCCAGGTGTTTGATCTTTTGCATGGGTTGAAGGGAGCTCTCATAGAGGTTGACAAGGAACCCATGATTCTGGAGGTATCTCAGCATCATATCTGTGTTTCTGATGGATTCCACATAACTGCTGGCCCTCACTAAGAGGTCGTCTAGATAAGGATGAATGTGGATCCCCTGGCTCCAGAGATGCACTACGGGAATGATCACCAACTTCAAGAAAAGCCTCAGGGCCATGGACAAGCCAAATGGCAATGCTCTGTATTGAAAGTGCTGATTGCCCATGCAGAACCTCAGAAAGCGCTTGTGGTGGGGTGAATCGGAACATGGAGATACACATCTGTAAGGTCTATGGAGGTCAGGAACTCGTCCAGCAAAAGAGACTCTGTTATGGTTCTCAAGGTCCCCATGCGAAAATGGTGAAGTCTGATGTATTTGTTTAAAAACTTGAGATCCAATATGGCTCTCCAGTCACCATTCTTCTTGAGAACCATGCACAGGATAGAGTACATGAATGGCAACTGGCTCAATGGCCCTGATGTCCAATAGGTGCTTCAAGGCCTTGTTGATGAAAGCCCTCTTGTCTGCAGACTTGCTGACCGGTAATCTCAGGAACCTTTCTGGTGGTCAGCTTTGGAATTCTATGGCATAACCCTGAGATACAATGTCCAGTGCCAATCAAGCTGCAGAAAAATGAAGGAGAAGAGCCCCCACTGGAAGAGACTTGTGGTCATGCCTGTTTTAGCTTGGTATCGGGCTCCCCTCTGTCATTCTTGTTGAATGATGGTTTGTGAAATCTGGCTTCGAAGGAACTCCACTTCCCTGAGGGCTTGGTAGTCTCCCAGGACATCTTCTTTGAGTCTTGGCAAAATCTTGCCAGGGAGTGTTGGGTACGAAAGGAATGGTTACCCCTTCTCTCCGGTCACCTTATGGATCTGGGCATGGCCTTCCTTTTATCACACATCTCTACTACAATCTTATCTAGGGTGTCTCCAAACAGTCGATCTCCTTGGATGGGTTTGGACAAGACATCAGCATGCCAGGCTCTTAGCCAGAGAAGCCTTCTTGCCACCAACGTAGATGCCATAGCCTGCAACGTGAAGGTAAGGATATCCAAGGTAGCATCTGCCATGAAGGAGTTCACCTTTAAGATGCTGGTGGCTCCTTCCAACAGTCCATGGTTGTCCTCTGGAAGAACCTGAATTAATTTGCAGATCCACACAATGGAGGCTCTGGAGGCAATGGAAGCTGTAGAGGCTGCCCTTATCATCATGGCGATAGCCTCATGGATCCTCCTGAGCATTGCCTCTGTCTTCTTGTCTGTGGGTTCCTTGATGGTGCCCTGTCCATCCTCTAAGAGCAGCCCAGAAGACTGGATTGCCGTCACTGGACCGTCTACTGGGGAGACCTGTAATTAGTTAGGCAGTGCGTACAGCTTTTTTTTTGCAAATGCTGGAAACTGCTTGTTGACAGTGGGTCTGTCCCATTCTGCCCTTGACTTTCAAAGTACTCAGGAAAAGGGAAAACTTTTTCAGTATACTCTCCAGGAGGAAAAAATTCTGAATTTCCCTTGGATCTGGATTTAAACCTAGATTTAGATGATTTTTGGTATTCAGAGGGAGGGAGATCCTGAATTTCCAAAGCCTTAATTGCCTTGGATAGTAAACATTGGTAGTCCTCAGCCTTGAAAAAATGGCTGGACTGCTCAGGCAGTTTGATCTCCTCCTCCTCTCCTTCTTAAAGAAATCCCCCCTTCCCTATTGTCTAGGGTAGACATTATGGACTCCTCCTTGCCCCACTGTTTCCTTCTACACCTCTCATGTTGTGCGGAGGGTGCTTTTTGAGCTGCCTTGGTGAGCCAGGAGGAAGACAAGGGGAGAGAGGTTCCCTGTGAAGAAGCCCCTTGGGTATAAATCCCTACCTTGCTATAGAAGGTGGATATTTCATGCTGCATGGCCTGCCTGATCACAACCATGAGTCCAGAAGAATTGAGTAGGCCCCAGGGTTTGTTACATTACCCCCTTGTAATGCCACTCTAGTGTCTCTGTCCAGCTCAGGATGGTCCAAAGTAGCTGAGCTTTTTCTGCTCCCACAGGAATCTGGACTGAGGCCTGGGAGGTACTGACGCCGAAGGCAGGACCTACAAAATGGCTGCCAGTGGGCCAAAGATGCCCGAGAGAAATGGCAGGCTCACTTTCAGATAGCTGCCGGCAGTGCTTCAGGATACACTGTGCTGCCGCCGCCAGGTCAGCCGAGATCGTTGGGGTGGCATGATCAAGCCTTCCAGGCATGTCAGCCCCACTGCTGCTCCACGCCATCACTGTCTCTGTGGCGTGCATTTGCTCTTCTTCTTCTTCTCCTGATGAGAAACAGTCGGGTCTCTGCACTGTCACCATTCAGGAGGTTGGTGAAGTCAGCATCTTCAGGTCTGAAAAGACCCCTCTTGATCAGCCCATCTTTCCTCCATAGATGGAGCAGAGAAGGGAAAGGAGAGGAGACAGATAAGATGCAGTAAGTGAAAGAAAAAGTTGGGAAAGAACAGGAAAGAACAAGACTTAAGCTTAGCTTGGGTCTATGCTGCTGCTCCCTACTGAGGCAGGAATAGAACTGGGGGGAAGGGCTATTCTGCAGGTGCCAACAGGAAGAGGAAAAAACTATTTCCTGCTTTCCTGTAAGCACAGTGGGAATAACCCCACAGAGGGAGAAAAGGCATTTTCCCACTCACCTCAACACACCCAGGCCACACTACGTCTCTCTTTCCCTGCCTGCCTTCTTACTCTGAAAAGTATTGCATCCATCAAGGGAGATTAGATGGAAAATCATCAGTAGAGAGTGAGGGGGTTACATTTTGTTCCCCCAAAATACATGACATTTGCAGTTCTGTGAGGAAGAATACTGTTCTCTCCCTCCAGTTTATTCACACCTGCTGCACATTCCAGAAATCCTCCTCCACTTCTCTTAAGTCCTAGAAGACCCAGAATGATGGAGAACAAGTGTATACTCAGAATACTGTATGTGTGCAAAGCACCCAAGGCCAGATGTCCTTCCTAAATTATAAACATGTATAATGAAAATTGTTCTCTGATAAGACTGGAGATATATAACTTATCAGGCCTTGTTTTTAGTTAGGGTGCCTTGAACACAATCACCATAAATATATTGCTGTCAGGGACCCTTTGAATTAATGCCATGACACTTAACAAAAGCTCTTTGATACATATTTAAAACATCTAAAAAAATCTGCCTTTGTACACTTTGCAAGTAAATGCCAGCTATTAAATCTGTGATAGCTGCTTTGATGAAAAGCTGACCAAAGGGGCTGGATATGATCGTTGGGGGCACTGGTGAGGCAAGATAAGTACAGATGCCTGCGGTTTATCGCTGTCATTCTGTTTGCCACAAGGAAGTTGTAAGGATTCTATTACATTTAGTCAAACACTACAGACCAGTTGTGCTACTAAAATAAGCTGATTTTATATTAGCAGAAGGTTACCCAGAGGAGGGATTCTGTCTTGCAGAACAGTCACAATACATTAGCCAGAAGTCTACAATAAAATAACCCGCCTGCTGTTATGAAAATATTGTAGCAGGCATAGTTTTTTATAATTATTATTTCTGCAAGGCCGCTTCCTGGCTACTTGACTGGAGAGATCATGGAGAGCACATACGGAACTTTTGGGGAAACTGGGTCATTGTGCTCATATATATTATAGTGACTGCCCCCACACAGAGATGTCAATGCGTAAAATGACATCTGTGTCCAAGCTCAGCAGTACCTCTGCAAGTTCCCAAGATGATTGATTGAGGACCACCATCTACGTTATAATTATGTTTACCTCTGCCAACCTTCTACTAAACATTTTCAGCTTAGAAAAGAAAGACCATGATAGAGGTTTATAAATTTATGCATGAGACAGAGAAAGTTGACCAAGAGACATTTTTCTTCCTCTCCCAAAATACTAGAACATGAGGGCATCCAATCAACCTGATGGGCAGTAGGTTCAGGAAAGACAAAAGGAAATACTACTTTACGCCGAGAGTTATTAAAATGTGGCATCTACTACCAGAGAATGTAGTGATGGCCACAGGAACTAACAGCTTTAAAAGGGGATTAGATAGATTCATGGAGGATAAGTCTATCAGCAGCTACTAGCCATGGTGACTGGGGGGAACCTCTACAAAGAGGCACTAAAACCTCTGAATCCAAGAGTAAAGAGGCAACATCAGGAAAAGGCCTCAGCCTCTGTGTCCTGTTGTTGGCCCTCCAGAGGAGCTGATTGGCCACTGTGTGACACAGGATGCTGGACTAGATGGACCACTGGTCTGATCCAACAGGGTTCTTCTTATGTTCTTATGCACTATCCATCACCTATGAAAAGGATATGAAGGGAGAAAGATACCCAGCAGAAGAAAAACAAAGAGAAACATGAGACATGAAACACACTTATATACAATCTGTGCTAATTAAGAGGCACTTGAAGATGTAGAAAATGTCTGGAATTGTGCTGGAATTGTGTAGGAGAATCCCTGTTTTAAAATGTCATTCCTGGTTGTTTCCATCACATTCCAAATATACAATACACAGGACCTGTGCAAAGGACAGTGCAACGTTTTTACAACCAGTCACAAGGACAGAGTTGTTCAATAATTACCCACTTATAAATGGCGAATGATACCCTATGATTTTCCTTAGGAACCCACCCACCCAAAAAGAAATTTACCGTAAGTGCTTCAGCTCTCTCTTTGTGGAGGGTTCTTCTGGGATCACGGCCATCAGAAATCGACACCAACACCTGCACTGACTGGACGGCCATCTGTTTTACTGCCCAGCCTCTGACAGTAGCCTCACTTAGAATCCTATACTAAAGCCATTCGTCCCAATTTGCCAAACTTACTGCAATGCTGGCTTGTAAAGAAAAACTTCAAAGCCACAGAGGAAGCAAGAATTTAAATAATATTAGACACAACAATAATTACCCTTTTCTATTAGGTATGTATGGCCAAATACTTATCACTGATAGATGCACTTCTTGTGCTTATGCATGCTGAAAGTGTCCAAATCATGGAGTGGATCCTGTCTAGCATGAACACAGTGATGCTTGCGTAAATGGACTTCCCCTTCTGCTGCATCCTGCTGTGCCCCCCCAATCATGCTACTGGGTTCACAGAACCCTGCAAAAAGCAAGAGCAGTACAGGTCTGCAGTGGAAAACACACATCCTCGAAACAAACAAAAACCCCCGAAACCTTAATGTTGATGGAAGTATCTTCCACCAGCAGAAAACATGGTCCACCTCTATATAATTTCCACCTGAGCAGAAAAAGATTACCAAATGATACACACATACAAATAACATTTTGTTCTTTCGTGTATATTGTGAAATGATGCATGTGTTTATGAACAAAATATTGTGCAGTATTTATTCTCACTGTTGATTAACAGTTTATAAATCTAACACAGAGGGCTTTATTGCCTTTGATTGTCCCTAGGAACAAAGGGCATTTTAATATTCACCCAAAACACTGTGCAGAGATAATTCAAAAATTGTTTTGGAAATGAAAGCCCTGCTGCCTTGTTTTTATTCTTAGCAAACCTTGTAATTACAGATAGCTTTTAACACATGCATACATGAAGACCGACAGCAGTGACAGCTACTGGGAACAAATAATGTAGATTGCAGTAGGAAGCAAAGTCTAGGCAAGAAAACTAGTAATAACAAGGTCAAGAAACAGGGAATCCATTCAGAATGAAGAACTGAGAAATTGAATTAAGTTCAAAATATAAGCTCAGCCTAAGCAGTGTCCAATGCTGGTGTATCCAGATGTAAATTCTAAAGTAAGCCCATGCAAAGGAATAAAATGACGTTTGGAGCAGAGTTACAACAGATGTTGCAAACGGAATTGGGAACCACAAATACAGCAGAGGAATGCTGGTGACTGCACTACTACTGCAGCTCCAACAGATACAAGAGCCCTAAAAATAAAAGACTATCACTATCATCATACGGCCTTCTCCACATGCAGAAAGTGAATACAGTCTACCATTTACCACATGGGAACTTACCACAGCAACATGCCACCAGACAGCAGCTGAGAGCATGTAGCATGGACATATATCACAACAATTTTAGAACTCAGGCTTTCAGCTCAGCAAATGGATAACACCAGTGATCATCTCTCCATGTGGTTGTATGCCCATCACAGCAAGTTATCACTTGAAACACAATTTACCTCTTCAGTTATAGATCCCTTAGTTACAGTTATGAAATTCTCAGTGCACTCGTTCTCTGTAAGTGATTGTTGACTGCAAACTTTATTCCCTCTGTCCTCAGCCATTGTCCAGCAATGCTTTTCCAGCTGTGGGATACTGTCCATCCTCCCTCTCTGACAGTGGGATCACTGAACCATTCAAAATGCAGTCTTGCATGCTTGAACACTCTTTCATAATACTCTTTCATAAAAACAAACTTTGCTCCACCCTGGAAACTAGCATGTGTTATCACTGATGCCTTGCCTTCTTTCAAAAAACCAGGAGAGGTAGCCACAACTGCTGAATAAGCACTTCATACATCACAGGGAAAAATATACAGGCAAATGGCTGAATAAGCAAGTGACTACATGAGTTTGATGGGCATAGATCAACTGTAGGAAGTCATCCGTATTTTCCCACATTTCATCGTGCATTCATCTCATGACTATTAAATGGAAAGTGCTTTCATGCATCATAAATGTGATGGACTAGACATCTCTTAGGATGGAGGCAACTGAATTTACACCTCACCAAGTGAGCTAGAATCAATGAAGTAAGCAGGTAAATTAGAGGTTTTAGGGTGCAGCAGCAGTAGGACAACCATACCGAGGCAAATGCTGGAGAACCACTAAATGACGGCTTCTAAAATTGCACTGCCCCGATCTGGGTAGCCCAGGCAAGCCCAGTCTCAGGAGATCTTGGAAGCTAAACAGGCAGGGCCCTAGCTAGTATTTGGGTGGGAGACTTCCAAGGAACAGAATCACAGAATCATAGAGTCCAAAGGGACCTCCAGGGTCATCTAGTCCAACCCCCTGCACAAAGCAGAAAATTCACAAATACCTCCCCCACCCCACCCCCAGTGACTTCTGTTCCACGCACAGAAGAGGACCAAAAAAAAAAAAAAACCCTCCAGGATCTCCAGCCAAACTGGCCTGGAGAAAAATTGCTTCCAGGGGCATTACGTGGAGACAGGCAATAGCAAACCACCTCTGAACATCTCTTGCCTTGAAAACCCTATGTGGTCACCATGTGTCAGCTGTGACTTGATGGCATTTCTCGCCACTCAAAATTGCACAGGCAAGGGGAGAGGAGGGCGCATGGCCAAGCTTGTTGACAAGCTTAAAAGGAAAAAAAAATCAAAATAAAATAAGAATGGCCTTAGATTTGGACATTTGCTCTTTTGGGTCAGATGTATTAAAACCCTCTTCCCAATAAAACTTTAATTTCTTACATACACATATACTCTTCTGGGTATTTGAGCTGCATAGTAGCAGTGACCTTGGAATGCTGACATACATTTAACAATGTTGCCTCTTCGGGGAGGTCTGACTTTGCATTGTTTCAGCTTGAGAAGTTTATACCCAGAAGATATTCTGAAGAACGCAGAAGAAATAATAAATTACTTCCAAAGTAAATTTAGCCAGGAAGGCTTTGGCTATACCCTTGCTCGATAATAAAATTAAGTTAAAGATTCTTTCATTTTTGTTAAGGTCAGTAAAGATCAAGAGCAGTTATAAAACTGTGGGCTCTAATTCTCATCACAATGTGACAATAGAAAAAAACCTTTGGAAAATAATGAAATAAAAATGTTACAGCTTGTACTCTTAGAATCATGGGTCATCCAGTCCAACCCCCTGCACAATGCAGGAAATTCACAAATACCTCCCCCACACACACACAGTGACCCCCTGCTCCACACCCAGAAGATGGCAAAGAACAAACAAACACAGGATCCCTGGCCAAACTGGCCTTAGTTTATATCCATTCATTTGCTATTTTGTTGTTCATGATTTATTACATCTTATTCTCTCAATAACCTAACTAACATGGTTATGGTTAAGTTATACACTCCAGTTATAAGGAATACCAATGACTATTTTCATCTCAAAAACAGACAAAGTTTTTTGAAGATTGAGAAAGTCCAATTGATCTGTAGACATCCAAAGGAAAAGAATCATTTCAACTGTTTTGTAAAACTCTTGTCATGCTGAATGTAGTAGATAGTGAAGTAGTCTGCTGTCTATGCCTCTCTTTGCTGGTAAAGATAATCCAAACTGCAGAAAGCTTACTTGTTGCATTTAGATCCCATCTCTCTCATTTCATGAAACTCAAGGAGGTTCACATAGGCCCCCAAAGAGATCTCCCATCCAGGTACACACCACATTTTTGCCTGCTTAGCTTTAGCAAGGATGCTGCATCATATGCCCTCTAACCATACCCTGGGACTTTGTGACTCATCTGAACAAGGGTGCTATGTCTGCTGGGGGGAAGCTCTTGCTTACATTCTCACTTCCAGATAGGGTTGCCACCTCCAGGTGGTGGCTTGAGATCTCCAATGATTACAACTGGTCTCCAGGTGACAGAGATTAGTTCACCAGGAGAAAACAGCTGCTCTGGAAGGTGGAGTCTACAGCAATATACCCCATTGAAGTCCCTCCCCTCCTCCGACCTCACCAACCTCAGGCTCCACCCCCAAAATCTCCAGGTATTTCCCAACCTGGAGCTGGCAACCCACTTCCAGAGGAGAAGCTAAAGTTCTAGTTCGTACAGAAATGGAAGATGTGCCTCAGGGCTGCACTACTTCAAACTACAGTTAGGGGCTTGCAAGAACAGGACATGAACAGACACAGAGTTCTGCAAACTCATCCAGCAGGAGTTAGCTATAAATTCACTAATTCAGTCAGTGAGGTATCTTGGAAATTCAGACCTAGGGAGGAACTTTGTCCAGAATCTTCACTCCCTTGACCTGGATAAGACCAATCTAGCCTGAGCTCATCAGATCTTGAAAGTGAAGCAGGAATGTCCCTGGTTAGTATTTGGATGAGAGACCACCAAGGAATAGCTAGGGTCACAAGGCAGAGGCAGGTAATGGCAAACCCCCTCAGAGTGTCCCTTGCCTTGAAAACACTACAGGCCACCATAAGTCAGCTGTGGCTAAATGGCACCGGGGGAGGGGGAAGCAGTGTCACTGCAGTTTTGTAGTGACCTGGTACAGAGTACAAAATTGTCCAGTTCACAATACAACTTGTGAGCACTCAATGAAATTGCTGAGCAGTCCGGTTAGAACAGATAAAAGAAAGTACTTCTTCACCCAAAGAATGATTAACACATGGAATTCACTGCCACAGGAGGTGGTGGCGGCTACAAGCATGGACGGCTTCAAGAGGGAATTAGATAAGCATATGGAGCAGAAGTCCATCAGTGGCTATTAGCCACAAGGTATAGATGGGAATTCTCAGTCTGGGGCAGGTGATGCACTCTATTCTTGGTGCTGGAGGGGGCAGCAGTGGGAGGGCTTCTAGTGTCCTGGCCCCACTGCTGGACTTCCTGATGGCACCTGGTATTTTTGGCCACTGTGTGACAGAGTGTTGGACTAGATGGCCATTTGGCCTGATCCAACATTGGCTTCTCTTATGTTCTTATGTTCTTAAAGGTGTATTAATACGTTGAACAACACTGCCCCTTAAAATTTGTGTCCTGTTCAAAATAAAAAATAAATGCATAATCAGCATTAGGCACAGTAAGACCTCACAGCCAGCTGCTTTACAGGTGCCAGAGTCAATATTAAGACCTCTTTCTTTTTATTAAGTTCTTGGTCACTGTGAAGTTGCATAGTACAAAGCTTCCTGTTTTGTGGGCATAAGCACAAGTTCTTAAATGCTGATGCTTTCTCTTGATGGAAGGCTTTGATGACTGTGAACAGCACAACCCAACCACCCAAGCCAGCAGCACTTCATCTTATATTTTCTCCATTTCAGTCATTTGACTGATTTTTGGAGATGTTTTTGGTGGTTACCATCTCCCATCTAGATCTAACACTCATTTCTGGGCACTTTTGTGTGGGGAGGGTAAGAGATGACATTTCCAAACAGCTCTTATTTGAAATATTTCTGCATTTTCTGTGCTAAAACATATACAAGATGGCTTGCAACATAATTTAAAACCATAAAACAATTTTTTTAAAACCCTGCAACTGTTGGTACTAGAAACTCTAATTCCCATTCAGTAATGGAATCAGGTGCATTCACATGCATCCATCAACATATGCACAACATCACTGCTGTGGGGATGGGGAAATCTTTGGAAATGAGATGAGGTTTTTCAGAGCCGTCACACAGAAAGCATGTAATTAGCAAGCCTGTTCAAAAGAAGCCAAAGAGAGTATGCCCATCACTAGCATAGTTCATGGCCGAACAAACAAAGTCATTCATTTAACACTGCTCAAATCACACATCCCATTCCAGTGGGAGAATGAAGCCCAAATAATGAGTTATAAAGGGGCAATGAATGCAACATATGCTGGGGGTGGGGGGGGAGTCCAAAGTCTGAGTCATGCACAAACCTGGAGCAAACTAAGACACAATCGCAGGGACAGGCACAACTCCTGTTTTTAAAACGAAAAGTAGATTTCCCAGTCTCGTAAGAAATGCTTTTGGGGGTATAAAATTACTTCTACATGGATGTGTTTCCTGCTGTCTGCCTCATGACTCCCCCATAGGATCTATGCTAAACCTGGAGCAAAAAATGGACTAAGATAGTGGAACATGCCTCAACAGAGGCATAGTTTCCCAGAATGTATACACACAAACCCCTTACTAACCAAACACAATTTTGGCAGGATTCTGTAAAAAATATTCAAAAACCCTGCAAGACACAGGAAGATGGTGCAATTAATACACAGACCACAGGTACCAATGCCTCAAGCATGCTGTTTTCAGCTCTCCAAGTATTATCTGCCTCCACCACAGAAGAGAGTCCAGATGGCCGTGTGATGCAATTGAAGGAGCATATGGGCCACCATTACCCACACAGGGAATGAAAAATGACAACAAGGATTTGTACAGCCCTCAGACTGTTGGCATACCTAGCTCCCAGTCTCTATCTTCATTTTAATTCTCGGACCCATTTCAGACCAACTACAGACAATGGAAGGGCTGCTTTCATGCTTACTCTTCCATACCTGCCTTATGCAGCAAGCTAATCTTCTTCATGGCAAGCACTACATATCAGCTTGCCACCAAACACTTCCCTTGCACAAGACACAGCTTGTAATAGTGATGGGAACTGAGAAACTGATTCATCTTTAAACACGGCCCAGCATGTAATGGGGGAACATGAGTTCAGAACAGTGCTTACTAGCAATATCAGAGTCTAGAAATACACCCAGAGAGTACAGGACCACAAGAGCATGGCAATTGCATTGTGACAGAGCTGAAAATACTTGGCAAAAGAGGGACAACACAAGCATATGTTTTCTCCTATAGGACCACAAAGCATTGCAATTAGACATTACCATGGCTGCCTCAGGCAAATAAAAAAATGTCTCAGAAGCTCTAAGTGCAGATGCGGCAGTCAAAACATTCAACAGAGAGGAAAAACAGCATTACAGTGCAGCTGCTGAATCTGCATTCTCTGGCTCATTTCATGGTTTGGAGAAGCCCCGGATGCATGAGTTCCACGTTGTTCTGCACAGCTTCCTTCTCTGTTTCCTATCGAGCACTAATCACAGTTTGCCATGATGTTTAAACTGGTAAGGCCAGATCCATATATCATTGGATATTACACTTTACACTTTATTCAGGCTTAATAGCCATAGGCCATACACCAAGGAGCATTTAGAAACTGGAAATAACAACAAAGCTGAATTTAGCTACATCAGTTGTGTAGGTTTTGCTGTAACTACTTAAAAATAATCTTAATTTATGAACATCTGAAGTGTTCAAATATTTTAAAATGTTAGTGGGCAGACCCCGCCTCTTATTGAGCAGTAATTTGCACATGAAAACCCTTTGTTTAATAACATCCCAGAGCCATGCAGTCTGATTGAAAACACACAAAATGGATGCCAGTTTGACTGGCCAGAGAGAGACATGCCTGGGCACAGATTCTGGAAGGTGTAATGTCAAGGTGTTTGACCCCGCTGCAGCCTTCCTCCCCACCCTAAAAGATATGCATTAGTCAGAACAATGGGATTCCCACGCCATCTCACTCCCAAACTAATCCTATCAATTACTGGGCTTCAGTTTCCTGTTTCCACACCTACCTTTCAATAGCAACACAGAAGAAGCAGCAGAAGAAGCAGAAGCAGAAGAGATGGATTTATACCCCACCCTTCACTTGGAGTCTCAGAACGGCTTACGATCTTCTTCCCTTCCTCTCCCCACAACAGACATCCTGTGAGATAGGTGGGGCTGAGAGAGCTCTTTCAAGAACTGCTCATGAGAGAACAGCTCTGAGAGAACTGTGACTGACCTCAGGTCACTCAGCTGGCTGCATGTAGAGGAATGGGAAATCAAACCCAGTTCCTCCAGATTAGAGTCTGCCGCTCTTAACCACTACACCAAACTTAGTTCCATTGCATTAGTCACTGAAAGCTTTATGCTGTCTGATTGCACTGTTTTTATATTTTGTGATCTGCCTTGAGAGTCAGCTAGAAAGGCAGGCTACAATTGGAGGAAATAAATTAATATGAGTCTGCAACAAAGAGGAAAGTGAGCTGCATTGTCTAAATGGAAGCTAAAGAAAGCCTTCTACATTACATGAAGCAATGAGGTGCAGATGTAGAAATCTGTTCTTTGTAGTTTGGCCATAATGTCTGGACAAAGATCTTAATATGGAGGAAAGATATGAATTCACCATTTGATGTTATAATGGAACCACACAAAATGGGTGTGCAAGTCACCATCTCCTCTAACACTGGAAATGGCTGTAATTGCCAGATCCAGGTTGGGAAACTCCTGGAGATTTGGGGATGCAAATCTGCAACCTCTCTTCTGGGAGAGAGGGAAATACTGATACCTAGCCTGGGAAAGCCCATTGGTATTGCTCTTACCTGTACCTCTTCTTCCTTAGCAGCAGCCTTCACGTTTCCCTGGGGCATCACATGACTGTTTCAGGAGGTCTCTTGTATATATACAATTTCTCTGCCTCCAGAGAGACACAAAGGCCTAGATCTCACTTAGGTGACAGATTATATCTGGACTGCACCTCTTCAGATTTCAGATGGTAGCTCACTCCCAATTCCTTCCACATTGAAAACTAAAGAAAAGAGACTATACATCTCCTTGGCATGCTAGTTTTCTATATGGAGAGTATTCTTTGTATGGGGGAGCCCCAATTTGTAGTCTGACATTGCCCTCCCCAGACAGAGGTTTACCATCTCAGTGATAAAGGACTTGTGGTATCAAGCAGAGAAGGAAAGGAATATGTATTTGCAAGACTTCATTAAACTTCAAGTTTCATAAAACTGACAAAAAGACAAGGATCAATTGAATGAGCTATTGTTTGAAAACAGATGACTGACACAATGAAATGCTTCCCCCAGCATTTACATTATGTTTTCATTGCACCAAAAGATGCCCAAGAGAATAATAAACCAGTGTAAAGTAAAGGTAAAGGTTCCCTTGCTCGAAAGCCAGTCGAATCCGACTCTAGGGTTGCGGTGCTCATCTCCGTTTCAAAGCCGAAGAGCCAGCGCTATCCGAAGACATTTCCGTGGTCATGTGGCCGGCATGACTAAACACCAAGGCGCACGGAACGCTGTTACCTTCCCACTGAAGTGGTACCTATTTATCTACTTGCAATTTCTTGCTTTCGAACTGCTAGGTTGGCAGGAGCTGGAACCAGAGATGGGAGCTCACTCCATCTTGCGGCACCCGGGTCTTGAACTGCTGAACTACTGACCTTCCACAGCCTGCAGTTCAGTGTCTTAACCACTTGAGCCACCGCAGCTCCAATAAACTAGTGTATCTTCTGATTAATTAGCAAATACTTGAAAAGACACCTGAACTGCTAATTATCATCATTTTAAATATGAAAATGTGGACCAAGTGACCTGAGAAAGATGCCATTCAATGAAGAAGAAGAAGAAGAAGAAGAAGAAGAAACAAAAACAATGAACAAATTATTTTCTTGGTGCTAGGGAAAAGGGACTGAGCATACTTAGATTCACAGAAAAACATGTATAGAAGGGTCCTAAACAGAGCTAATCCTCCTAAACTCACTAATTCCAATGGGTTTGGACTACCATTGCCAGGCACTGCATCCTGGTGGGAGGGTTGTGGAGGGGGAGAGCTTCCTGAGAGAAAAATTGAAAAGACAAATAAGACTTCATTGGCTTACAGGAAGTTCTCATCATAGAGTCCCTGATGATTCTTTGAGCTACCTGAAAGTGACAAAGGACCTCTGGCAATCCCTAAAGCTACCCATTGCCACTTCCAGGTAGCTCAAGGAATCACCAGTAAGTCTATAATGAGAACTTCCTCTAAGTAGACAAGACCTTATTTTCTTTTTAATTTTTCTCCCCAGGATGATCACCCTCCCCCCTCCATTTGGCCCCATTTTTTGCCCACTGATCATTATCAGGCAAGGGACGCAATGACCTGAAGGTATTCTGCCATCAGCGGGCAAATGGGAGCCCTAGGTGTGACTCTGTTTAGGACTACACTGTAAATTCTCCTTATATCATACACTCTGTTCTAGACACAACTGGTTTCAACTATGAAGAGTCAGAGTTCCTTTGAAGATTGGGGGTGGGGAGAAAAAAATTGAGGTGAAGAAGAACAGGTTTTTCTGACACACACACCACTTTGGACTTTTTTGCCAGTTATTGCAATGGAAAAATTGAAAAATTGGAGGAGCACTGGGGGGGCGAACCTACAATTTGCTCTTTTGTAGTGAATGAAATGCTTTTTAAAGACTAAGCTTTACTTAAAATATGTAGAATGAATGTTTTTAATATAAGAATCTATGGCATTAGATAATTCCTGTATATACTGTTAAAACAAGTAATGTTTAAATGTTACTAATGTTGTCCAAAATTACAGTGCTCTAGAATGTATAATAATATACTACTGAACAGTTCAAAATGTTTAATGTTTAACATAGCACGTAAATATTCTGCTAGTTTTGTTGCAACATTTATACATGGCACAGTAGCCATGTTAGTCTGCCTGTAGCAGCAGAAAAGAGTAAGAGTCCGGTAGTACCTCAAAGACTAACAGGATTTGTGGTAGGGTATGAGCTTTTGAGAGTCACACAAGACAGAACTATGCAAGACAGAAGCACAGACACCATGACTATATGGACTCCCTAAAATTCATAAGGACTCAATCCCATTCTGACCCATCATAAGTGCCACTGGTTCCCCTACATATGAATTGGCTAAATATCTGGCCAATCTTCTACAGAACCACATCAGAAAAACCGCAACATACATCAAAGATTCAACACATTTCATCAACAAAATCAGTCCTCTGAAAATTCAACCCACAGGACATACCAGTTTTGATGTGGTATCTCTTTTTACCAAGGTTCTGGTAAAAGACACACTCGCGCTTGTTAATTTTCCAGATGACATAACAGCCTTATTCCACCACTGTTTGACAACCAGTTACATCCAATGGCATAATGAATTCTATGAACAGATGGATGGGGTTGCCATGGGAAGCCCTCTCAGCCCAGTTATAGCAAAGTTCTACATGGAACATTTTGAAAAAAACAGCTTTAGAATCTGCACCTCACTAACTGACAGTCTGGTTCCGGTACGTAGATGATACCTTTATCATTTGGAGCCATGGAGAAGTAGAGTTGATGAAGTTTTTAGACCACCTCAACAACATCCACTCGAACATATGATTCACCATGGAAAAAGAAATAGAGGGTAAACTCCCATTTCTAGATATCATGGTCATCTGCAAAGCTAACCTTCAATTAGGTCACTAGAAAACCAGCTCACACAGACCATTACTTACACAAAAACTCCAATCACCACCCTCGGCAAAAAAGAGGCATAATCAGAACATTAATAGACAGTGCAAGACGGATATGTGAATCGCACTTTCTCAGCGATGAACTAAATCATCTGAACCACGCACTTCAAGCAAATGGCTACTCCAAGAATGAAATCAGAAGAGCAATTAAACCAAAGGGAAAACAAACATCTGAAGAAAAACAGTCTCCCACAGGAAAAGTGTTTTTGCCATATATCAAAGGAATCACTGATCAGATGGGAAAACTTATGAAAAAAGCACAACCTACAAATAGTATTCAGACTCACCAGAAAAAATACAACAGATGCTACAATAGGCAAAATACAGACGAGACCCCCTCACTTCTGTAGGAGTATACCACATACCATGTAGTTGTGGACAAGTTTACATCAGGACCACACAGTGTAGCATTCAGACAAGAATAAAACAATATGAAAGACACTGCAGACTTGGACAACCCAAAAAATCAGCAGTGGCTGAACACAGCCTAACTCAAACAGGACACAGTATTTTCTTCCAAGACATTGAATGGCTGGACAACACTTCCAATTAACATGTTAGATTACACAGGAAAGCCATTGAAATTCATAAACAAATGCAATTTCAACAGAAAAGAAGAGAGTTTAAAAATAAATAGGGCATGGTTTCCTGTCCTGAAAAACACAAGAGTCTCTACATCTGACAATAGCACTACAGATAAGATTAGAATTTCAACAGCCATTCCACATGCAAAAGAACCTCCTCAGGAAACAGGAAACCTCCTCAGGAAACAATCCATATGCAAAAGAACCTCCTCAGGAAACAGCCAATCCATATACAAAAGAACCTGCTCAGGAAAGCTCCTCCATTAGCATTTCACAGCCTGGGGAACTCCTACAAGATAATGACTCAGCCCTACGCCACCTTCCTGAGTAGATATAAATTACTTGCCTATCATTTTTCTTCTTACCTTGACACAGAGAGTCTTTCTGTGTTATATCTCTGAGGATGCTAGTCACAGCTACTGGTGAAATGTCACGTCCTACAATGCCAAGACCACAGCCAGACAACCCGGAAAATCTACAACAGCTAATGAACTCTGGCCATGAAAGCCTTCAACAACATATTATTACATTTTTGCTTGTAGAAAACTAAGGGATTTGTACTTCTAAATTTCGTAACTATGCCAAGTAGCACAATTTTATATGCTAAGTTATAAATGATGCATCTTATGTTTAAAAGCGGTAAGGTAAGTTTAGGCTTGATAAGAAACCATTTACTTCAGTTTTCTCAGAAAAATTAATTTCTGGAAATGTTACTTCTCTATCCACATCTGTCACATCAAGAGATATGCTGTATTTCTTAAACAACCTAACAGAAATTGTGCTGCCAAAATCACAACTGCATTATTTACAAGAAGTTATTTCCAATGAAAATTAACAAAAAATTACCTAAACCCAACCTCAAAACAGTGCAATCCTAAACCAGTCCACCCAGAAGTAAACCCCATTTTATTTAACAGGCCTTACTCTGAGGAAAATGTTCTTGAGATTCTGGCCTTACTTTGGGAACATTTTCCTGGTAGCATTTCTCACTGAGTAACCCTGAGGACACCTGTTTATGCTTGCTCTCTTAATCACTTAGATTTAAAATCTTATAAGCAGAAGAAGTATCTAGCACTACATCCACAAAACCAAGGAATGGCTTAAATACACATTAAATTTATGGACCAGAGAAGTTAAGAATCTCAATATGTTGCTGCGGTGCTAAAAGCAAAAAGATAACCTGAAAGAATGCAAAGAATAAAATATTTTTGCTTTTTACCCCCTGCTTGGTGTTACTTCCATGCACTTGCTTATGTAGTGACTCTAGGTCGGAGGAAGAGAAAACTAATCACTACTTGCTAGAGTTCATTACTTGGCAACTAGTGACTCTTGGTCAGGACCACTTAGTCTAGGCCAAAACCCTAAGCCTCCTCCACAGAGGATGGTGAGCTCTGTCACTTATTATGGGCCTAACATTTGGAAAGAAGGAACAACTGGGGAAGCAGAACAACAGACTGAAAACTATTCTCCTCTCCAATCTCAAAAGGCTCCTTATTTGTGACATTTAAGTATTTGACACATGATCGACTGTTGACATACACTTTATCATACAAAGCTTACATTCAAATTAAGCTTTTTAACACTCCCTCAGACATTTTTTTAAACCACTTATGGAGGTAAAATGAACTTCCAGCATCACTGTTCTCAAAGATAAATTCCAAGCAGGTTGATTTACACTTTTTGGAATGAAAAGTGTCTTCGTATTTCTGGTATACATTACAAAAGGGCATGAATAAATTCATTGAAATACACCAAGGGAAGGCAATATACATATTTCACTCTTGGTGCTTTGGGGGGGAGGGGTATTCCACCTTCTCAGTTGTAATAATGGCAGAATTTAAGCCAGTTTCGGAAGCATTTCAGCTTCAAAGACGATTTGATAAGGCTGAGCACATTTCACATTTCGTGTCTCGGTGACTGGCAATGACTGAAAAATTCTTACCCGAGTCTGTCCATGAACCTTCCAGCTGCATATGTACACCTGCATGCATATCTTTCCTTTCTGTGGAAGCAAATCCACTTCAATTCAAGCACTTTGATTCACTGCATTGTGTCTTATTATTGCAACTATGACACTTTTGACAGGACAACACAACACACTACCCACCATGGGAATGATACTGACCAAGGTTCAGATACAGCCATTTCAAGCATCTTGCTGAATGAGCCAGGGAAATAATTCCTTTCTCTGCAGTTATTAAGACAAAAAAGTCTCCCTTCAGACCTGAAACTGGCACATCTACACAGCCTGATCCTATGAATGATGACTGAGAAGCGAATCCCACTGAGTTCAGTGACACCAACCCTCACAGTACATAGGAGAGCATAAGACTAGTCTAGTTTATAGCTTTTATTTCAGTTATTAGAAATTGCAAGATAGACAAGAAACTGGAAAATAGATACTGTAAACAAACAGCCAGACAGTGATTAAGAGACAGCATCAGGGAGTTGACTTAGAGCCAATAAATATTTATCTATTGGGGGGAAAGATCATTGATGTTATTTTGAAACAAAATGAATTATGTTTCCTATAGCAAGTAAAACACACATGCACACTTAAAAGTACTCTTCTCATGCAATCAGCATTACAAAGGGAGTCAATTGTAACCAAAATTCAATCAATGGGTTCAAAAGGAAACTTCTCAGTCTTTGTATACAGCTGTATAGCACACTTGAATACAGCATGTAATAACTGTGATATCCAGATATTCAACTAGAAAAGAAGTCTCTCTCTCTAAAGACATAAAATCACAGTGCCTAATTCAAATTGTAGAGCCTATTCCACAGTCTTTTCTCAACAATAACCCCTGGAATCCTTCTCACTGTTGATGGATTACTGAATGTGTAATTATTGATGTGAAAGAAAGAACACTATCTATTGGAAGATACACTATAAATACTACAAAATTATCTACAACAGCAAATTTCATGGTGGTAGCAGGGTTCCATAACATTGTTATTACTGAGGTGATTCACACACACACACACAAATGGTGGGAATATTTGAACTTTGAAGCTTAGCCTAGCTTTTCATTGTAAACTCAGGGTTTTCACAAGTGCAATTATGAGGTACAGTAGATGGAGAAAACAAGTCTAGAGGTCTGGACATATCACAGTGACCCTTATCTGCTAATTGGGATAATTTTTCCCTACTGGTCTTCATGGAAAGAAAAAATGCATTTGGGAAGAGCAGTTTCCCTTTTCCCGTCCTACTTTCACCAGGTTCTGGACAGTCTCTCTACTACCAAGCAAGGCGCTTAGGAGCACGAGACATCCACTGAGACATTATTGTGAAAGACTGTTCTGGCTCTTCAAGGAATTGTATTGAAAACAAGTCATATCTGAGGCATTTTGCAGAAATACAAGACAGCTTCATACAAATAAACTCCCCTGCATTGCCACTCAAGGCAGGAACAAGATGTGTATGGAAAAAAAATCACTTTAGGATGCTTGAAGTACACAACCTTCTGAAGAAAGACTCCCACCTCAACTTTCTTCCCTTTGTTCAGCATGCTCTATTCTGTGCTTCTGCTCAAGCTGTGATTCTTTTGAATATTTAGCAGCAATATTAGTTGTACTATCAGATGCAATGCCAGCATTGTGGTGGAATGTAATGATGATGAGGTCCATTCCAGAGAGATTACAAAAGTAAATGAGAGCCCAGCAAAAATAAAATATTTTCATCTAGTTAGGCTTTTGAAATTAGATGTAAATAAATTATGAAACAAATTATTTTGATGAGTTTCTGTGCAATTTACAGACAAGGCAAAAGGAGGGAGGGAAAGACATCTTTAAATGTACTCATGTCTGGTGGATATTTAAAAGATTCCAGCTATATTTACAGGGTTGCCAACTCTGGGTAGGGAAATACCCAGAGATTGGGGGGGAGCCTGAGGAGGACAGGGTTTGGGGAGGGGAGGGACTTCAATGGGCTATAATGCCATAGTATCTAACTTCCAAAGCAGCCATTTTCTCCAGGGGAACCAACCACTGTTGTCTGGAGAACAGCTGTAATCCCAGGAGATCTCCCACCAACATCTGGAGGTTGGCAACCCTGTACATTTACCAAGGGGTGCATTTGCCATGCCATTTTCAAAAGACCGTTTTAGAGTGCCAGGAGGAATATACTCAGTTTGGTCTTAACTGACATGGGATTATACAGGTATGATACAACAAACATTCACTAATAGCATGTGTTTATGTAGGTTGCAGCCATCCTACCACATAGATCTATTCATATATCCAAAGAATGCTCTTTACAAGCTTGTGGTTTAGAAGCCAGGTCCAACACCCCAAATGACATTTTCATTGAAAATTACTACACAACCAGCAAAGATCTCAAACTATGATAAACACCCAAAGACTTTGTTTTTAATCAAGATGTGGAACAATCCTTATTAATAACAGCCAATATCACCTTAATCAATAGTAGACTCTAGACTTCTAGCCAAAGTCAAGGAATAACATTTTTTTAGTATTCAAGATTTTACAAAAAATAACTATACCCCAAAAAAGTCAATCATAACAAGAGCTCTCTTGCTACTGTAATATTCCAAATGTTCAGGCAGCTGATAAGTCCTCAGGTTTTTTAAAACTTCAGTAGGCAGTGAGATATAAAACCAAATCTTTCTCAAGCATCTTTGTTTGGTAAATACGTTGTTCAGACTTCCTCATAAAACAAAGCTTTTCCATCAGTATCAGCTACCACTCAGTGTAAATTGAAAGATTAAAAGTCACATCAGCCACTGTCAGAAAGCTCTGAAACACTGACAGAGAGGGTTATTGTGATCCATAGTTGACCCTTCCTGTTCAAAGGCCACATCCCAAAGAGCAAACTTTAAATAATTTCACCCTCAAAATGGAGCACTGCTGTTTAGCATCTAGATAGCATTCCACAAGGATTCATTCATTCAGGTTACCACTATACAAAGCAAGGTCAGATATTCAGACATTTGTCTTCTAAACCCTATTCATTCTTTTAGATATCTTCTAGTCTGTACTCCAATTCCAAATCCAGATTTGCACACACTCTTCATTTTAGATAACCCTGCCCTCAGCACAGTACAGACAGTAGGTCATGGCAGAAAGGAAGATATAAAAATAATTTTACTAAAATAATTAGAGACAAATTATTTTCAAGCACTATCCAGTCTTAACTCAATCCCCACCCATTTAAGGGAAAGATAAGAGGTGAGCCCCACTTCCTTTTCTGGCTTTTTCTATTGAACATCAAGGGATAGGAATTGGTCCTCAAATTCCATCTTTGCCTGTAAAGCAAGACAGAATAGAGAACAGATTATGAGCACATACCCTGGAGGAAAGCTCAGGATCACCTCAACTTTTTTCCTGCAGGAGAAGTGAAGAACAGGCATTCAAAATGACCATTTTCTCTCCTGCTTCTGCCTGCAGTAAAAAAAACGTTTCTTCAAAAATCAAAAAAGTGTAAATTTTTAACTCTGTACTGAGCTTGGAAATATTTAATTTGGCTTTAAATCATCCCTGAAGAGATGGATCTAGGTCACATATTGCATCTCCTTGGCTTTGAATCGTCCCTGAAGAGATAGCTTTAGGTCACAGATTCTGTCTCCATAAGTGCCTACTTCTCAATTTGCCCACCATTCAAACCATTATCATGCTACTCAAACACATAACTTAGAATAAGTAGTACCAAGATAATGCCTTTCAGTGGGAGAAAACCCTCAGGGAAGAGGTAACCTTCAGTTTTTGATCTTCCTATATGCCTAGGATTCTCAGCTGCTTGATTTTAATTAGGCTATTAATTACTAGTTCATCAAGTGTAAATGATACCATCTCAAACAATTGCTTGTAGTTTTATTACTCCAAGGACTTTTACTGATGCAGTTCCAGACTCACATTTTGAACTCAAATATATGCTTGAACTACATGGCTCTGTGATAGATTTTGACCAAGGAAATGTTTTACTAGCACAAATTATCCTTCTGAATCTTTGACTAAGGCATGCAAAATGATGCTATTGCTGGGGGGGGGACACAAATGTGCCCAGCACTTATACATGATACACACCACCCAACAGCAACAACAGTGATCATCTATTTGTGAGAGTAGAAGGGGAAAGTACTAAATCCAAGCACTTTCTTCTCTCCTAGAACAGCATTTCAGCACTGTTACGCTGGACAGTGCCCATCCTTTGTCAGGCAGCAGTGAGAAGGGATCTTTTCTACACAGCAACTAGGAAATAGCTGCACTGCCAACATCTCTGAACGGCAACACCACTACTGCCATTAACGGAAAACAGGACAAAGGACTTATATGTGCAATTTTACAATTTTCTCAATTCTGATATATCTGGGTAAAAAGTAGAGATGTATCAAAAAAAGAGTTGGAGCCAGTTCCTTTGTCATTAAAAAAAAACAACACTTGAATCTGACCTTTTAATATCAAACTTAAAGCTGGTTAGGAAATCTATCATTTCAAACTACTTTAATGGAAAGCACATTTCTTTGTGCAATTCTCCCTTCTCAAGGATCACACCCTGCCCAAGTGATCCTCCTTTCTAAATCGTAGGCAGATAGGAGAGGCATCCTGTTCTGTAGGCTTAAAATTCTCACTTACAAAGCAGGCATGAGCAGATATGAGTTGCAGAGAGAGCTATATCTTATTTCTCCATCCCATGGTGGGAGCAATGGTTTTCTACCAAAATGGAGTGCAAGGACGAGGGGATTTACCCCTTGCCCATACTTCACTGCACTCCATTTATTTCAGCATTTCTCTCTGAACTCACCTGATTTTTCACACATTCTCCAGTTTTGTTTCAAAACAAACACAGAGAGAGAGAGACACTTTACATGTGAATGGGTGCTGCAGTGCTTTTAAATACAACAAAGATATTGGAAATCTCTCAGCTTTCCAATCAGTGATTCTTTCCTAGAGGATCTAATTCTTCATTACAAATGATCTCTCTCACATATCTTAAATGTGGAAATATGCCTGCTTGCTCATGGAGGGAGCCCTAGGCTCTCCCAGTCTTCTCCCATCAATCATCCCTGCTTGCCCCCCTCAAAAAAAAGGTACGTCAACACACTGCCAGAGAACAAAATTGCTCATAGGACCTACATGCATATAGGAAAAGGAAGCTCCACCAAATGTGAAATGATTGTGTACTGAATGGAGATTCTATGCACAGACACTTCAAGTAAAATGATCCTGCATGGCAGGAAGATTGGCTAACTCTTCTGGCTGCATGATGCCCCTGTCAGACAAATACCTGCTGAGTCACTCTCTGCCCTCATTGCCCCTCCTGCTAGCCAGGCAAATAAAAACAGAAGCACAAGCAGTACAATGACTGTTAGATTATAAGGTTTCCAACTGCTCCCAAATGCTGGAAATAATTCAGTTAATAGAGTTGGATCATTTACTATATTTACAAATGGCTGCAGTTCATGTCAGATTTTAATTAGTGAATTTCCATTTGCACATCCGTAGTAAAAAGCCATTTGTAAAAACAGAAAGTCAGGATATAAATATTTTAAACAAATGGATAGCTGACTTCTCCACTTATCACTTGCAGTGTTTATTACCTGCTAAAGTTTGAGCAACAAACAAGAGCGTTCCTTCTTATGTGGCTTACTATAAAAAGTATCAGAATCTGGAAGCGCATTGTGAACAGACATATTAGAAAGGAGGTAATAATTTGCAAAACTCTTCCAATTAAAATTCATCATCACACCCAGCAAAAGCTGAGAGTCCATGAAGTGCATCACTATTTTGTAGAAGAGTTACATTTTTCTTCAGTTTCTCTCTACTTCATTGTTCATATAGGAATAAACTTTTCTGTGTGCAAATGTACCCTCACCCTTTATCTTATTTGGGGAATGGTTATCCAAAGCATCCATGTCCTATGGATGTACAGTAGGAATCCTAGCAGCATTTGCTTCAGAGGTTCTATCTGCTCTAGCCATGTTCAGTTGTCAAAACCATTGACAATCATCTCATGGAACATGGAATGGAATCAAACACTTTACTTTCATGCCCCACCTTCACGCACATGGCTCTAAAGGTCAGAACAAAGCTTCATAAGTTGTACATATGTAGGTTCTGTATGTATAATTGGGTACCCTAACTTTTGCAAGGTTTCCTGTTGCAAGGAGAGAACCTATATACACAGGCTTACTATAGTTTGTTTTTTAAAATAAATAATGCAAGCACTCCATGATTCAGCTGTTGTGATCAATCATGAAGGTTGAGAGTGAGGACAACAGGGGCAATCCTACTCTCCCTCCATGTACTGATTACCAATAGGCTTCCCAACATGCAGCCATAGCTTGTGGACACAAGGAATGACAAGGGCTCACGTCAACAATGAATCTCTACTGAACACCTCTGAAGGCCAAGAATAATGTCCTTCAGCCTGCCTAGCTGGGACTCCATAAAGGAAAATAGGGAGGTTATATCACTCCATCTGAGACAGTGTTTTATCCAGATGACATAGTGTCAGTTCTTGCCATATTAGAGCTGTGGTCCAGGGACCATTTGAGGTGTATGGGTGCACTTTTTCAGGTGATGTATGAGGTCTACAAAAACAGTTGAAGAAAAGACACCCAAAAGGTACCTCTGGCATTTCAGCTACAGCTGCTGTAAGTTTCAGGGTAGAAAACTTAGAGAATCAACTTGCTTCGTTATTAACACCAGCAGCTGTGATCAAGGAAATGCCAAGATAATCTACAGCACAACTTTGAAGCAGCCACTAACATGACAGTGTTACGGACCCAGACTCAGATGGCAAAAATTGTTTTGAGATTGTAACCCTTACAGTTAGAGAATGTGCATGTGGGTGTGTAAGTTTTGCCATACAGAAAGCCAGAAAAAGAAGTGTCAGCATTTTTGGCAATTATGAGATATTTAGAGAAAATGAGAAGTCACTAGGGGCTTGTGAAAAGAGGAAGGACCTTTGAATAGTTTGAGAAACATAGGACCCTTGACAGTTTACAAAGTATATGTGACTGTTTTCTATAGATCCTGGCTGTAGGGAATGATGGTTTGATCACTCACTGTTCCAAGATTTAATCAATACATTTCCACAACAATATCTACAGCATTAGAATCTATGGTGATCCCCCAAGCACTACCAATCTAAATTGGTAGCTCACACTATACAGCTTCAAGATTACCACCTTGGAGGGCCCTTTGAAAACCACACTATGTCTGGCAACTACTTCCTTAAAGATACCACAATGCCACTAAGCAACATTCTAACACTAAGCAACAGGACACTGATTCTTCTCTGAAATTTCTGATAATAACATTTTCATCTTTCCTGCTTCCTTCTGGCCTGTCCCCATTCATTTGACTGACAGATCATTCTTTCTCATAGTCATAGTATGACAGAATAAAGAATGCATATAGCATCTACAAGGCATTGATTAGAGCACCCCAGCACAGTCAATTACAAGCGTTACTTTGTAGAAAGAATTATGCAAGACTTGACTTTCCATTACAACAATATCCTGTAGTTTCAGGAACCCTAGATGGGTGACTGTGGACAAACTAAAGGAGAATATCAGATAGCCCCATGTTGGGCTGTTGAATAAGAATGGTACATGTGTGTTATTCATCCAAACTGGCCTTGCATGTTTTAGCACCTTTGAGATAGATATCTTCAATACTATCGACCATAGCTTCCTACTAAACCACCTCTCAGCAATGGGAATGGGGGGCACTGTGTTGAGAACGTAAGTGAACATAAGAGAAGCCAATGTTGGATCAGGCCAATGATCCAGTCTAACACTCTGTCACACAGTGGCCAAAAATACCAGGTGCCATCAGGAGGTCCAGCAGTGTGGCCAGGACACTAGAAGCCCTCCCACTGTTGACCCCCCCCCAAGCACCAAGAATATAGTGCATCATTTGTCCCAGAACAAGAGTTCCTATCTAGACTAATAGCCACTGATGGACCTCTGCTCCATATGTTTATCTAATTCCCTACTGAAGCCATCCATGCTTGTAGCCACCACCACCTCCTGTGGCAGCGAATTCCATGTGTTAATCACTCTTTGGGTGAAGAAGTACTTCCTTTTATCCATTCTAACCCGACTGCGCAGCAATTTCATTGAGTGCCCATGAGTTCTTGCATTATGGTGTTACGGTGATTCAAGTCCTATCTAGAGGGCAATCTGAGAGGATAGTGCTGGAGAATTCCTACTCTGCCCCATGACTGTTGACCTATGGTGTTCCACAGGGTTTGATCTTATCCCCCATGCTATTTATTATCTTTGTGAAGCCACTGAGAGAGGACATCAGGAGGTTTGGCCTGCAATGTCACCGATGTGTGAGTTGCTGTTGATGTTCTGAACCTGTGCTTGGAGTCAGTACTGGGCTGAATGAGGGTGAACACAATGAAGCCATCCTGAGAAGACAAAAATTCTCTGGGTTATTAGAAATGTAGAGGACTTGAGATCTTTCCTGTCTTAAATGGGTTACACTCCTCTTGACCAACCAGGTTCACAGCTTGGGAGTGCTACACAACACAGCAGTCACCTTAGAAAACCATGTGGCTCCAGGGGTTCAGAGCGCTTTTGCCCAGCTTTGGTTGCTGCATCAATTCTGTCCATTCCTGTGTGGGTGTTGACCTTTAAAGCTCTAGATGGCTTGGGATGGGGATATCTAAAGAACTATCTTCTCCCATACATTCCTGCCCAGGAATTAAGATCACATGGACAGGACGTCCTGACTGTCCCATCAAAGAAGATCATTTAGTGGGTACACGAGAGAGGGCCTTTTCAGTAGCAGCCCCATGATTATGGAACAGCCTCCCCAGGGAGGTATGCCTGGCCCCCCTCACTTTCAATCTTTAGTAGTCAGTTGAAAACAATTTTATTTAGGACCATGTTTGGTTAGGTTTACTAGAAGTCCTGAAGTGTGGTTTTAAATTTTGTTTTTTATATTTTTAATGTATTTTATGTTATATGTTTTATCTGTATTGTAAGTCATTTTGAGCTCATTAAAAAAGGCAGCTAAGAAATGTCTTAAACAAATAAATAAAACTGTTTATTTTATTTTATTGATTTGACTTTTACCCCACCCTCCCTGCCTGTTGAATATGGTTGTGTTTCTTTGCTCCTTGGGGGGGGAGTGGAATGGTTCAACAGGAACAGTGGGAGAAAATAGCTCTGAAAGGCACCACAACCATCAGCAACTTCTGAGAAATGTCACCTACTCGTGTTGCAAATGGGTGTTCTTCACCTGCACAGTAAGGCCCTGTCATTAAATGACCTGGTCACACCAGGTTTAACTTTATCACTAGCTCATGGTAGGTGACTACATTACTGAAAAAACAGATTTGAAGTGTTTTGAGTGATCGGTAAAATAAGTTTGGAAAATAGGTCAGTAGATTCCCCATCTTGCATGAAAAAGCAGGCTGACGCTTGCCAAATACATGGCAGGATTTCCTGGTTCAAAACTCTGTCACTAGGCTACTCTAGCAGACTGCCACTTCTCCTCCTACACACACCTAAAACAGCCCAAGGAGACTTCTAGTATTAGAGATTTATAAGAGAAGGCAACCTCGAATTGAAATGACTAGTGATTATCAGAACATCTGAAGTGGTCAAAGTGGCTAGTTCCCATGGTGGTTAGCAGCACATCTGATCAGCTGCCAACCAATGTTCCCTCTATTTTTCCCCCTATTGAGCAGAGCAGTTCACATCCTGAGCAGAATATAACTGCTGTAACCTTGCAATAGGCAGTGCAAGACCTTGTACAGCTCCAGATTGCTGCTGAGCAAGGCTTCCCGTGTTAATGAGAGGCTGCTCACGTGCACAGCTTAGAAGGAACCCTGCTGCCAACATGAATCCCACTGAAAATACTTCTGACAAGCAGAATTCTATGAGTTGACTCCTATTATCACAAATCAAACAACCAGGCTTTCATGTAATATATTGCAAGTATCATTAAAACCATATTTCCTATATACATACCTACTGGTGTGTCATTTTTATAATAAGGGCACACAAGTATGAATTCTGATGCTGTTTTGTACTTTCTGGCTTCAACAAAGTGATATAGGACAACATTTATGGAGAAATTCACTAATTGCCCTAACATGAAGATGTCACATTTATCAAGCACGATTTATTTCTCTTTCGGCAGTAGAGACTTTCGGCAATAATAAAGGGAATGAGGAATGCAACTAACAAACTACCCATTAGCAAGGATATGCATCATTTTTATTAAATGCTAGTAGGAAAAGAATGACACATGTATCCCAATCAGCATTCTATGTTGTGTTATGTTGTTTTCCCTCCCAAGTTCCACCCACAGAAAAAACGCAACCTTAAATTCCACCCAGAACAAATTGGCCCAATAAAGGCTGCTTTCGCCTACTCTGTGGGCTTGTTCTTCACGCGGCTCATAACTTTTAATTTTGAATATCTTCCAGAGGCAGGCTTCTTTCCTTTTGAGGTGAATGAACTGGCAACTTATGGAGGGTTTTTTAAACTACCTATTCACAAATAAGGAGGGAAGATGGCATGGTATATTTATTTATTCGTATTTTATTAAATTTATGAATGGCCAACCCCACAAGTAGGTTCTGGGTGGTTTACAACCTTAAAAGCAGTTAAAATAGAATCAGCATAAAATTATCACAATACCCCAATAAGTTAACCAGTCCAGATGGCCATATAAGCCCCTTTTGCCAGCTACAGTGCTGTCTGCACAGCATGAGATAGCCTGATCTCATCAGATCTTGGATGGAAACTAAGCCGGGTCAATCCTGGTTAGTACTTGGATGGAAGACCTCCAAGGAAGACTGCAGACGAATGCAATGGCAGACCACCTCTGCTTCTCACTTGCCTTGAAAGCCCCTAGCTGGGGTTGACATATGTCATCTGTGACTCGATGGTACTTTACACACACAAACATTCAACACTCAGATGCAAACCTGTGTCACTTCCTGAAAACCTAACAGCATGCACCAGGATCACAATCCTCCCACCCAGCCCCACAGTTTGGGGGAAGCTGAACATTGGGTCATAGGTAGTCTGTTTCAGTTGTATTAGTACTGTGCTTGATTAACATTGTTTTTGTAAGCCAGTTTGGTGTAGTGGTTAAGTGCACAGAACTTTGGTGTAGTGGTTAAGTGCACAGAACCCGGTTCTGGGAGAACCAGGTTTGATTGCCCACTCCTCCACTTGCAGCTGCTGGATTATCTTGGGCAAGCTGCAGTTCTGTCAAAGCTGTTCTTGAAAGAGCAGTTTCTGTCAGAGCTCTCTCAACCCCACCTACCTCACAGGGTGTTTGTTGTGGGGAGGGGAAGGGAAAGGACTTTGTAAGCTGCTCTGAGACTCCAAGTGAAGGGCAGGGTATGAATCCAATCTTCTCCTCCTCCTCCTCTTCTTCTTCTTCGCTGTTTTAGGCCAACACAGATGGGGGCAAAGGCAGGGTATAGATATTTAAATTGATAAATAAGCCATCATCAATTGAAGAAATATCATCTAACTATCAGAATCCATTGAACAAGCTTCTTCAGCTAGATCTAAAAGCATCAACAGACCACCAGTTCATTGGATTTTAAAAGGTGCAAATCTGTTTAAGACTGCACTGTTATTGACTTAATTTTTTAAAAAAATTGTCATTTATTCACTTGACACAAAAGGATAGTATTTTTGTTACGTGACAAGTTGACAAGGTCACACTTCTTGAATCCAGAAAAAGTACAAGTAATTACCACTCCTGGTTCTAATGTCAGAAATCAATACAGTACTAAAATCACACCTGATCAATGGCTACCTCAGTGTTTCCTGATAAGTGTTCTTATACACAACTGGAATTACAGGAAGGATCTCTGCAAAAGCAAATGGTTCTTCTCACAACAACAGAAACTTTACTACAACATCCTTGTTATTCAGTTGATGACCTCCATCTGAATGGAGACAAAGGCCACATAAGAGAAGGCAATGTTGGATCAGGCCAATGGCCCATCCAGTCCAACAATCTGTCACACAGTGGCCAAAAATACCAGGTACCATCAGGAGGTCAAACAGTGGGGCCAGGACACTAGAACTTCTCCCACTGTTGCTTCCTCCAAGCATCAAGAATACAGAGCATCACTTGGCCCAAAGTTCCTATCCATACCTTGTGGTTAATAGCCACTGATGGATCTCTGCTCCATATGTTTATCCAATTCCCTCTTGAAGCCGTCCATGCTTGTAACCACCACCACCTCCTGTGGCAGTGAATTCCATGGTGAAGAATTCTTTGGGTGAAGAAGTACTTCCTTTTATCTGTTCTAACCTGACTGCTCAGCAATTTCATTGAGTGCCCATGAGTTCTTGTATTGTAAGAAAGGGAGAAAGGTACTTCTTTCTCTACCTGCTCTATGCCATGCATCATCTTATAAACCTCGATCATGTCACCCCTCAGCCATAGTTTCTCCAAGCTAAAAGAGCCCTAAGTGCTTTAACCTTTCTTCACAGGGAAAGTGTTCCAACCCTTTTATCATTCTAGTTGCCCTTGTTTGCACTTTTTCCAATGCTATAATATCCTTTTTGAGGTGTGGTGACCAGAACTGTGCACAGTATTCCAAATGAGGCCGCACCATCGATTTATACAAGGGCATTATGATACTGGCTGATTTGTTTTCAGTTCCCTTCCTAATAATCCCCAGCATAGTATTGGCCTTTTTATTGCAGTTGCATACTGTCTCGACATTTCCAGTGAGTTATCTACTACGACTTCTTTGTTGATCATACTCTGGTTATCTATAGGCTTTGATACCATCCCGTTGAGGCAATTGGAGGCAGAAGCAGGGATTGGGGATCTGCCTTGAACTGGTTTAAATCATTACTAATGAATCAGACTCAGAGAGTTGCTGTTGGAGATCAGTTATCTTCAGAGTGAGTGTTATCCTTTAGGGGTCCACAGGGCACAATCTCTACCCTCATATTATTCAATGTCTGTGTAAGGCCTTTAAGAGAAATCATTCATTGCTTTGGAATTGGATATCATCAATATACTGATGTTCCCTCTACCCAAACCTCCTGACAATGAGACAAAGATCTTGAGCCTGACTGCTGTGTTTAAATGGCTGAAAGAGAACAAACTCAAACTGAACCCAGACAAGAGAGAAATTATGCTGGTTTGGAAGTCTGGCATCTTAAGCGACATCGTGCTTCCCACTTTTGATGGGGTTCAGCTGATCCTTGGGTCACTTCGTTAAAAATCTACATTTGTACTGGACCCAGTGTAGGGTTGCCAGACCCCAGGTGGGAGTGGGGGATCCCTTGATTTCACAGGCTCCAGTCCGCCAGTGGCCAGCTGACCAGTGGGAAAGCCCTGCCCACCACAGCCAGACGTGATGTCCCTGGAATGATGATGTCACGCAGAAGTGACATCATCACACCAGGGACATCATGTGGTGATGCTCCGGTACTTGGGACAAAACTCTAGGGTAATCATAGAGTTTTGCCCAAAATACCACAGTATCACCACATGATGCCCCCAGCATAATGACATCACTTCTGTGTGACATCATCACGCTGGGGATGTTGCACGCAGCGACATCGTCCCACTCCCACTCTCAGGAAGCTCCCTCCCATCCCCCCGCCGGCAGAAGAAAAGGATCTGGCAACCCTAATACAGTGTTACTGCTGGAGAACCAAGGGAATGAAGCTACAAATAATGCTTTTTCCTTCATTTAGCCTGGAAAACACCTCCTACCTTGATTCTGCTAATTTGGCTATCTGAATCCATGCCACAGTAACATTAAGATTAGACTACAGTCATATACTCTCTACTTAGGTCTCTCCCCGAAACCAACCTGGAGGCTTCAGCTGGTGAAGACTGCCACAAATCATCTGTCATTAAGAGTTAGGTGGAACATGCATATTTACAGCCATTCTGCAGTCACTCCATTGGCTACCTATGAATTACCAAGCTCAGATCAAGGTATTGCATTTCACATATAAAGCTCTTCATGGTCTTGGAGCCTCATATGTGCAAAATTGCTTCTCTACCTAAGTTCCACTGCAACAACTTTGCTCACCTGAGCAGGGCCTTCGGCAGGTGGGCAAGATCAACAACTACTTGTATATGTGCCTTCTCTGTACTGGCCCCTACCCTGAGGAATGGCCTGCCTTCGGAAGACAGGAAGGCTCCCACACTCCTAGCATTTCAAAACTATGTAAAACAAATTGTTCAGCAGGACATTGTTGTAAAGGAAATAGGGGTACATCACAACAGAATGCCTCAGGAATATGCACCATGTTTCTGCTGATGTAATATGTCCTGAACTATGTGTAATATTTATTCTTTCTTCAGATGACAGCTCTGTTCCAAATTTCTACAGTTCCTAGTCTTATTACATTGCTTATTAAATGTATCCTACTGATTGTACTGATTTCCATTGTGTAATCTGCTTTGAGTCTCAATGAGAAAGGTGGACTACAACCAATGTAAATAATAATAAATTAATGATTTCACCAATCTCCATTCTCCTGAAGTAATTCTAGCATCATCCCTCAAAATTAACTGGAATCTATTTCCTAACAGGCAACACAACAACAGCATATTGTTCTCAAAGACCATACTATTTCACAACCTAGTTAAAGTACATTGTGATTTGCACTTTTTTTTTACTTCAATGCAAGCACACAACAAATTGGAGCACGTCAACTGAACCAAGTTGCAGACTGGGGACTCTCTTGACATGCTCCTCAAAATAGATTTGTTTCTCATACAGCCCAGTCCTGAATGCATTTGCCCCAATTAGGCTTCCCAAATACTTACCTTGTGGCGGTGAGGGACGGATACGTCCTGGCAGGACCACCCCGGGGGAAGGGAAGACGCGCCACACGATGCTGTCGCCAGGAAGTGATGCTAGGCGATGCTCTGGCAATGCGGCTGGAAACTTGATGGTACCATCGAGTTTTCAGCCCCATTGCCAGAGCGTCGCCTGGCATCACTTTCTGGCGACGGCATGGTGCATTACAGGGAGGAATGGTCCGGCCGGGGAGCATGTTTCCCCCTCTCCCACGCAGTAAGTACTTGGGAACCCTAGCCCCAATTCAGCAAGGGAGATTCATAGACACAGCTGATATGGATGCTGCTCTGGTCCCCATGGATACAAGTGATACTGATGAAGCTGCAAGTTCTTGTTTATTAAAAAAAAATCCTAGATAAATTACAAGGATCTGATAAGATAACTTATCCAACAAGACACTTCAATTGAAAAAAAAAGTTGTCTGAAGATTTAGCCCAAAATAGAAGTATGTGAAAATCTTTGGGTTGGATCCTACTAATTTTTCTGCTCGCACAAGCAAGAGGAGGGGCTCCTTTTGGCCTCTGAAACAAGCCTTCTCAAAAGTCAGGGTGTGTGGTCATCACATTTCCAGTTTGCAGCAACACACCAAGCTATCTGGAACATTGATTTTTTTAATTTAAAAAAAAAGATGCAGAAACACTTGATAAAAAGTTGATCTTTACAATAAACTTTTATTGTCTGCATATCTAGAGAATGAAGGCCAGCATTAAAAGACTGGTAAAGTAATGGGTGGGGGGAATCCACATGCAGTATTTTTACTATTACTACACTTTGTGTAAGACAGCCACAAAGAGCTTCAAGTTTCTTTAAGCAGCTGAAGATAGCATCACAATTCAAGCCTCTATCCCTGGTTAATAAAATTCACACTGAGGTGATTTAAAGGGGTAGGACCCTTCAGATACTCATCCCTCGTTGCAAGTTCCATCAGGAGAGGGGAATCCTCTTTTTCAGATACCAGCTGCTGAGTTACAACTTTAAGGCTGTGAAATGATAAATGAGTGAGTTCCATACAGAAAATAGCTGCTCAGTTTTTCTACAAAAGGTGGTTTCCCTTTTCCAAAGAGGAGGGGGGAAGCTTGTGCAGAAAGTGCTTAACATTAAGGCATGTGACACCATTCTTAACCACTATAACCCTATGTGTGGCATTTCCTTGTTCAGTCTCAAACTGGCCCTTTAACCAAAGTAGATCCTGCACCATTTTAAGGTCATGTTATATAACATATACCAGAAGGGGAACCAAAGCACAACTGGTTCCCAACCAAGCTACATAGTGTTTTAAGGTAAGACTCTGCAGTTCCATCTGTGTGCGTGTTTACTATTTTCAAGCTACGGTGTGCACTGTCAGAACCAAGCATTGTGTGAAAATTACCCACCACAAACATAGGAGACCCTTTGCAATTATGGAATACAGCCCCAACATGAGAAGATCAGCCAATTAAAAAGCAGCAGTGGTGCAGGGAAACTGGAAAGGCATTTCTCCCCCACCCCCACCCCCCGAACGCAGTCATTTTTCTCTCCTTTGTCAGCTTTCAACAAAAAGCAGAAAGAAACTATTCAGCAGAATTTGGACACCGCCAGGAGAGAGAGAAAGGAGAATGTAAGCCAAGACCCAAGTTCCACTGCAGCACCTGTGCTCTTCACTCAGTTTTCCTAAATGCCATCTAGCAGGTCCAACTAAGCCCAGTCTTTCAACCCTCTAAAGATCACCCCAAAATGAAGACAAGGGAGCAGGAACAACATGCTCATAGGGACCTATAAGATGTTGCCATTCTTTAAGATTAAGAAGTTACAACTCGGTAAAGGATGAAAAAGTTGACAGATGGTGCAGACTGATGGGGAAGGGATGCCTCTGCTAAAGCAAGTCCAACAGAGATGGACACAAAGCTTGCTAACTAGAAAACATTCTCTCTTCCTCCACCAGTTCCATCTACATGGATGGTGGAACCAAGAGAGGCTTTCTGTCCTTACTAGCCACTGTGCTCCCTCATCCAGATAAATTATGCTCATTCTAGATAGGAGAGAAAACAATTTCTGAATTGTCCAGGGTGTGTGTTTTTTTCTTTCCAAGCCAACGAAATTGCCTCATCTAGTGTTGTGGTAAATATTGTTGGTCCAAAGGGATACAAATCCATGCCTGAAAACTCATCTCAGGATAAATGTGCCTACTACAACCTCCTCCCCCTTTTACTGCTAGCTCAAAAACAGGAGAAGGTATCATTGACACGGGGGTTCCCCAAGCATGTGCAGAGTGCCTTTCCATACTGAGCGACCAGAACCTGCCCTGGTGACCTGGAAGGTTAAGAAGAAAGACTTCGCAAAGGCACGGCGTCCGGGAATGCTTCCGAATTTCTTTTCGGAAGTTAAGCCGCAGCCCTATGTGCCTGTTTACTTAGGGCAAGTCGATCCCCAAGCGACTGCGCTAGCCGTACCAAAAAGTCACCTACTCCACCCCTTCCAGCAGCAACTCTTCCAGGGCCCTGGACCACCAAGCCTGTAGCAGTTCATAACATCCCAGATGGATGTACTCGGTTTGAAACAGAGCGCCGCGCTGGAGGGGGGGGGACGCATCCTCTGTGCCAAAGAGAAGGAGAAACTTGCCCCAGTACTTACACGAAGACGCCGAAGAGGAGGATTCGTACCCCGATCTCGAGAGCTAGATCCCGCATGGTTTGGTCCAAAGGAAACAGAAGAGGAGGGACAATCCACACGGCTGGCTGGCTGGCTTCACAGCCCTGTTTTTAATCCCATGGAAAACGCCCGGGAGGGGGATACGCAGAAGCTCCGCGTTGCTCCGGATCAGCCCCAGAGCCCTCCCTCCTGACCAAGTGCAGCAAGGCGCCGAGAACCAGCCCCTCCGTGTCCATGCCCAGCCCCGGGGTTCAAACGGACGCTCCGGCTCCTGAGCCAGCCAGGGCACAGACGCCGTGGAGACCCAACTGCGCTAGAGCTGCTGATCCAACAGATCGGCTGCTATTACTATCGTATGGCAGGCTGAGGCTTCCTCCTCGCCGCTTTCCCTAGGCGCTCAAGTGCAGACGACAGAGACGGAGGCTCCCTCAGCCTTCTGGAGCTCCCGTGACTAAGGGGATCCTGGGGGATTTCCATGCCCCTCCCAGTCGAGGAACTATCTGTTGCTGGGCCAGCTCCCGCCGGCAGAAAGCCTCATCCGCCCCCAGGGTCGGAAGGTTCTCCTGGGCTTTCTCGCGGATTCCTCCTTTCCAGGATTGGCCGGTGGCTATTTCAAAAATCAGAAGCACGATAGAAATCTTTTATCGGAATTCTGGTGTTCTCCGAATATATATATTTATTTGGTGCCCCCCAATATATATATATATATATATAGCACTCGTTCTATTTTTGAGACTGCAGCGTTGTGGATTGTAGAATAAGGTTATTAACTCTCCCCCGCCCCCAGGATTCCAGCCGCAACAAAAACCGGAGATTCAACAGGTGAAGCTTTCCTCTGTCTGTATAAAGAGGAAGTGTTTACAAAAGCTTCTCCTACTGAATTTCTGCTTCTCATTCGACTGGCCTACTGAATTTCTGCTTCTCATTCGACTGGAACAGAAGAGAGGGGGAAGGTGGCAGCCCCTAATAAGACACAAGTATCTTTAAAAAGGAGTAGTAAAGTACAAGATCGGAAAACGTGGAGAGAGCTGGTCCATAGAATCGCCAGGAGTTGGCCACAACTGAATGGCTAACGACGATGACAACGAGAAGAAATCTCTTTGGGGAATGTCCGCACAGCAACTTTCCATGTTCCTGCCAGCCTTGGATCGTTCTTAGGGCACCGAGGGAAGGGGGGCATCACAAAGGGTTTTTTTGCTTATATTGCTTAATGCTATTTAGTGTTAAATATTTTTTTAAGAAAATAAAGTTTATATTTAATATAGTTGTAGGGTCTGACCTAGGGAATGGCCTGGAAGAAAACTAACGTTTTAATCTCTGCTTTCCCCTTCAGCACTTATCAAGCCTTAACATCTTATCAGTTAAGTAATGGAAGGGTTGAGGGGGCACCACTGTTGAGCCATGCTTTGGGCATCACTTGGCCTTAATCCAGCCCTGGCTCCCTTGCAGTGTTTTAGTGCAGGTTTAGGAATCACCCACACACTGCCAAGAAAGCACCATGTTGTGTGAGTTCAGGATGTTTTCTCCTGTTTAGAAGGGGCTGTCCATGCTGACCCCCCCCTTTGTAATGTTGGCCAGAGGGGGAATCTGCACAGGCTTTTCATTGGTACTGGTCTAGTTTATGGCTTGGTCACACTTGATTGGAGTCTGATTTTTAAAGCTCCTTTATCCCTGGTCTGGGAAATCCCTGGGTCTCACCAGAAACCTCCAAATCTGTATCTATCTTGCAGAAATTTGTCTGCAGCTGTGACCAAAAAAAGAAGTCGCTAAGAACCATTGTAGTAATCCCCAAATGGACACCATAGCATTGGATCAAAGGTGGACTAGAAGATGAGGCTGAACGGCAGAGCAACAAAAATAATAATGGCTGCCCTGAAATCAGATACCTTTCTGCTAACAGAAGCTGACTGACTCAGCCCCCTTAAGTCTGCTGTTAGGCACATAAAAGAGAACAGTTTGCTGAAGGATCCACATGGCTTCTGCAAAGTTGAGAGTATAGGATTTTTAAGGGCAATTGTGACATAGAAGCTATTCATGCAATGCAGGTATCTGTGTGGCACATTGTTCTGCGCTCGGTACTTGACCATGTGGAGTCTTCATTCCCCCTAGGGAAGCTGTTTCATCTGGTTTCCATGTAACTGGCATAACAAGTAGAATAGATCCTTTTAAAAGCATATTTTGAGCACATGATACTCTCTAGAATAATTTACATGACTGGTCAGGGTTATTAGGGTATTTTGGTATTGATACAACTGAAGATCATTGCACTGAACTTCTAGCGATGAACATCAAAGAATGGAAAACGTGTCTGTGAAGCTGCCTTATACTGAGTCAGACTATTAATCTATCAAGGTCAGTACTGTCTACTCTTACTGGGAGAGGCTCGCCAGGTCCAGGACAGAGGTGTTTCACATCATCTACCACCTGATTTGTCCTGACCTGGACAGCCCAGGCTAGCCTGATCTTGTCAGATCTTGGAAGATAAGCAGGGTCAGTCCTGGCTAATATTTGGATGGGAAGCCCCCAAGAAATACCAGGGTCATGACGTGGAGGCAGGCAATGGCAAACCACCTCTGAATGTCTCTTGCCTTGAAGATCGCCATAAGTCATCTGTGACTTGACGGCGCACACTCACCAGTGGTAGATGCCAGGGACTGAACTTGGACCCTACCACCGAGCCACAGTCCTTTCCCAGTGTTACAAAACAAAACAGTGTACACTAACATGTGTTGTCCTATTGTAGAGCTGAATAAGAGCACAACAGAACACAACAGAATGACATTAATAAACTACGGTATAGAAACAATATTGAAACAATAGCTAATTAGCAGTCAGAAAACTGTATGAGCTGACTGCCATAAACAGGATATATGAATGTATGAATATGCTATGCTGATTAAAATACCTAAATCCTACACCCATCACTAAACACTTTTGATTCTAATACATTGCATTAAAATGAAATTAATGCAATTTGTTATGATACATATATAGAGCATTGCTAAAGAAAATATTTTGGCAAAGCAGGGTATATACAATAGAATAAATCATCCACATTCCTGTGCAGTAGCTGTATTAGGCTGGAGTCCTAAGAACACCATACTGAAAGTAAGCCCCATTGAATGAAACGGGATTTACTTAGGATTGCTCTCAGTCTACTGTAGCAACAGCAGACAGAAGACTTGTGGCACCTTTCTTATTCCAGCATAAACGTCCATTCTGCTTCTGAGGGAGTAGGCTACAAATGCTTGTGTTGGAAAAAAACTGCCTTGTCTTGGAATAAAATTTGAGGTGCCGCCTGATTCCGATTCATTTCCAAATTCCCCATAAAAACTTCCAAAACTGGCAGAAGATTCTTCCCACATTCACAAGGCCTGCTACCAGAAGCAGACTGGGAAGCCAAAACAGCCCTGGAAAGGCCTCTGTCCTGTAGCCCCACCTTAGCCACACTTCCCAATGAAGGGGGAAAGAAGCAAAAGATGGCTCTCTCACCACCGCTTCAGTGAGCCAGCTGCCCCAGCCCCATGTGCAGTGGGGAGCCATTGTTGCCCCAAGCAAGCCAACTGCCCTGGCCCTGTGCAGAATCTGTACAGCCAGCTCACACACCCACCCTGCACAGGTCTTGTGCAGCTGGCTCATTCATGGCAGTAGCTCACCAGTTTCGCATAGTAGGATCGTCGTGGCCCCTGACGGCTGGTAGGGGCCCTTGCTGGCTATACAATGATGTCACCGGCAATGAGCTGAGGTTGTTCCCCATGCATCTGGAAGTGGCATAGGCACATCACTGGGAACACTGGGGCCGCTCTGGCATTTGGTCACTTCTAGGAGCACAGGGAGTGTCATCAGCCTGTTTGAATTTTTTACCCTGTCAGCCAGATGAATACTGGTGGGGAAATGCCAGCTGGAGGCAGGGGATCCCTTGGCTCTGGAGGGGTGCTGGCAAGCCTGTGCAAGTGTGCAGCCAGCTTGTTTGTGGCAGTTTCTCCTCTCCACATGGGGTAAGGGCCATCAGCTCACCACAATGATGGCCAGAAGGGTCTCTGGCTCATCAGCAGCTCCTATGAGGCTTACCCTCCGCCCAACTATCAACCCACCAGGATTTTCCCCAGTGGCCTTAAATGGCCTGTCCACTCCTGCCCACTATCCCAAACTGAATTCACAAGACAGATTAGTTACAACAATGAAAACAACAGTTAAAACAGGGAATGAAGGGGGAAAATCACTGAGGGAATGCTAGACAAAATATAGTCTTCATCTGCTGGTGAAAGATGACAACAGAAGGAGGTACACATCTCTATGGGGAGAGAGGTCTAGAGTTTTGATGCCACAACCAAGAAGGCCCTTTCCCAGGGTGCCACCTGCCTAATCTTAGAAGGTGGAGGCACTCAAAGTCAGGCCTCAGAATATGATTGTAGAGGTTGGGTGATCTTCCTGGTTCACAGCTCACAGTGTGGTCTTACCATACTTCCATGGGACTAATTCCCACTGAACTTTGTTGAATTTACTTCTAAGTAAAAAATGCAAAGGATCACATTTTCTCTCTTTTAGCAACTATAACCATACAAGAGTCTCATGGCAACTTAAAGCCTGAAATACAGGCCTTTTCTTCAGAAGCAATAGCCACTCTGTTACTCTGATTTAACTCACTATATGCCTCCATAAATATTGTTAAGCTTTCCTTCCAAGGTTAGCCTTATATTGTAACTGACGGTACAATCCTAAACAGAGTTCTGCCAGTGCCTTTCTAAGTCCATTGACTTCAGTAGGATTGTTTCAGATTGTATTATAAGTACTACAACAGCATTCTTAAGTGCCAGTTGCCCATGTGTGTATTAATAAATGCTTTCATGTTAAGTATTCTATGCTCATTTTCGTTTCATAAATACAGTGTCTATTGGCCTTGCGTTAACTGCTAGGTAGGCAGATCATCAGAGTCAAAGAAATGATGTTGCCAGATCTTCTTAGCAGTGGCTTAGGCAGGCAACAAATATATGGTCTGATCCCCTGCAGACTAAATAATCCAAAAGATTCAATAGCAATATTTTTTTCATAATAAAAGGGGAAATGGCTAGTTTCTCTCTCCCCCATGGGGTAGATGTAAATGGAAATGTCAGACAGGATATGCCTGCTGTCATTCTTATGTAGTTCTTAAATACTATATAAAAGAGATTCTCAAAGAGTCATCTGTTAAATCTCTATAGCCCATATTCCACTTGATGGTGAAGGGGAGAAATTGAAAAAGGAAATGCTTTAACATTGACCATTTTCACCAGGTAAATGACTTTAAAAGTGCTAAGTAGCTACCCCTAAAAATATGAGATTTGAGATACAGAAGCAAAAAATGCATTTTATATTGCCAGGAGCAGCTTCCTTAATATAAATTCACTATAATACTTGCTCTCCTGACTAAAGAAAACAGGTGCTGTTTCCTTTATGAGATGGCTTCTCTGTCCTATTACCTGCTGAATAGTCATCATAATAAATTCATTAAAACGAAGGAAAGTTTCTTCTGGTATCATTATTAGCTCACTGATGTCTGATCCCAAAACATTTATTGCTCCTCACTATTTATGAAGCATAAAGCTTGGAGATTGATTTCCCATACCAAGTAGAGCTTGCTGTGCCATCAGCTTGTTAAACTTGTTTGGGTTTTTCAACTGAGCAAATCTGATGCAAGGACAGTGAACAGGAAAAGAATTAAGAGCTATATTACACACTAGAGAGTGTCAAAACTGTTCTGCTACGATCTTTGTAATGCACTTGTCTTCACAAGTTTGCACAATGCAGAATGCAGGTTTGTTTTATTAAGTGTCCGTGGTGGCTTACAATTAAAATTTTAAAAATTTTAAAACCACAAAGAGTAATGACAATCCAATATAACAACCACAGTAAATAAAGAGCACAAAAGAACAATAAGTCACCAATAAAACACAACAGTACAAAATTGATTATCTGTCAGCAAAATGTCCATGCAAAATAGAAAGAAAGAAAAATCCAATGAAGGCATTTGACGGACTTTTCTGAGGAAAGTGTTCCACAAATGTTCTGAGCAACATGCATTAGCAGGGCCACTTTAAGGTATTGTATCAGTCCACGCTATTGTGAATTTGGTCAGGTCTGTTTTAAGATTGGATAACACAGAAATGGTCTGATGAAGATCTACTTGAAACAGTGTTTGGGTTGCAATCTGTAGTCTGTTATGTATGTTAACTCCTATTTATACTGTTCATTTTTCTGTGTATTTACACACCTGTTATATATACATTTAATATTGTTTACAAGTATATGCTTGTCATAGTTGCTCACATTATGGGTTCAGGTGGTGTTTTCAGTTTATAGTTCATGATATGCTCCTGTCCTGCCCTGGATAGCCCAGTCTAGCCTCATTTTGTCAGATCCCAGAAGCTAAGCAGGATTGGCCCTGGTTAGTTATCAGGATGGGAGACCACCAATGAATACCAGGATCACTACACAGTGGCAGGCAATAGCAAACCATCTCCAAACATCTCTTGTCATTGTCAGTCAGCTGTGACTTGATAGCAAAAATGAAACAAAACAAAACACCATACCCCTATTTCTGTTATACCTTCTAGTACAGGGGTGTCAAACATAAGGCCCAGGGGCCATGAGTAACTAGCACAAGGGAGGGAAGAGGAGACTGCTGGGGGGAGTGGGGGGAGCCACTTCAATTGTGGCTTCAGCATAGTGTAACAACCTCATCTGCAGCACTCAAGTAGTGTGGGAGTGTCTGCCCAGTGCTGCACCACAGGCTCTCCATAATGGTTTTCCTTTGCACAGCCCAAGGGGCCTTGCAGTGAGAATACAACAATCTGAAGCTTGCTAACTGCTGTCCTTTATACAGTTTATATCTCCAGTACCTGGCATTATGTTTTACAACACACATGGTCTGGCCCAACAAAGTGACATTTATGTCAGATCCAGCCCAATGAGTTTGACACTTCTGTTCTAGTACCAATGTACTGGTTTTACACTCCTTGGGGGAGTTTCTTTTTTGTTTTCTCTGGCTGTAAAAAGCCATACATGTTATAGGCATTGTCTGGAGACTATTGTCCATTTCAGTTTGATCCCTACATTATAGCAAGAATTACTTCCAGAGGTTTGAATTAACCTTTAACCCAAGGATTATATCCCATCATTATCCAAGCCTAGTTTCATTTTATTGAGACCTGGATTTAAAACTAAGACCACTCTCTCCCTCCCTCCCCCTCCCATTTTTGTCATCTGTACTTTTGCCCTCTGGGAGAGATGGTGGCTCAGTGGGAAAGCCTCTGCTCGATGTGCAGAAGGCTCCAGTTTCAGTTCCTAGCATCTCCAGTTTAAGGGACCAGCCAGTAAGTGATGTGAAAGACCTCTATCCAAGACCTTGGAGAGCCACTGCCAGCCTGAATAGGCAATACTGACTTCGATGGACCAATGATCTGATTCAGTATAAGGCACCTTCATATGTATAATGAAAAGGGAAACAAAAAAAGAGTTTAAAAGCTCAGCATAGCTTGTAAATCAAAAACTGAGGAATACTGATGCCATGAATGTTCAGGAGATTCATAAATACATACGGTGGAAATGCGAGTCAAATTTTTCTCTCAAAGATCCTCCATGCATTTCCTTGTGACATTGCTAACGAACAAGTAGCTTTGTGAGTATGGAACTATTTATGAAACAAAAGGAGATTATTCACCTTTGAAAGCTTTGGCCAGACTTTTGACAGTGGTGAATCACAGAAAAGAAGATGAAAGGCAATAACAGCTGCAGCTGGTTACTGTGTCACCCTGATAACATAGTCTCTTCCCAACCTAATTAGTGAAATTGCCACTTTTATTTTCTCCTCTTATCTGCCAAGTAGTAGGACGTTCCAGGGGTTCATTCCTCTTAGATGAAGAAAGTACTGGAGACTTATGAGGTTTTTTATCGTGCTTGCTTTTTGGCAAATATACAAGAAGAGCACCAGTGGAGGCATTCAACATGGCAGAAAACTGCCATTGCACTTGAGATCCTCAGAGAGAGATAAGCCTCCCACATCACACTAGCCAGTTCACAGCTCTGTCTCCTTCTCTTCCATCGGTTTCCAGTCTCAGACTTGCCATTTCTCCTGCACTTAGTGGATGCACAGATGTATGTTTGTGTCCCTTTCCCTCAGCTGGAGCTTAATAGAGCCATCATGGTCCTATCTGTTAACAGTTATTACCTATTGAAGAAGCATCGGCCAACCATTCTGGGACATTAACCTAACCTAACAAAGCAATGATCAGTCAGCCAGCACACCACCACTGCAGTCTGTAGAAACAAGCTAGAACACAGCTTGTCACTGGAGTACGGGCCCCCCTGGAGGTCTGTTAAAATAGAATCTGTGAGAACTATAATCCTGGAGGTCCACAAATCCTTTTCAAAGAAACAGGGAGAGCTCCTCTCATGCTTATCTTCTGAATAATGTGAAAATGAAACCATCTTAGAATGTAAGGAGTGGGGGTAAAGACTTTCTGTCTCAGGGGAAGATGACAGACTGGACTTCTGAGGGATAAGAGATCATAGAACTGCTGCTGGCTGCAGATATTTAGCTTCCACAACACTTCAAAGGACTACTGAATGTATGCTGAATAGTTACTGAGGAGAACCCACTACTTAGCCCTCGAAACTCAAAGTGGTTGAGTGGCACCAAGGAGGTCCAGTCCCAAAGCAATTATCACAGCTGTTTGTGGTACAAAAGTCTGGTTGTCACTTTTTTCCAATACAAAGGATTTTAGTATGCATCCATACACAGGAATACCCAATATGGTTTTCTACTGAATACCAAAACTTCAGCTTTTAAACACACACATGAAGACATGAAGCTGCCTTATATGGAATCAGACCATTGGTCCATCAAAGTCAGCATTATCTACATAGACTGGCACCAGCTGAGGGCCTTCACTCCACCTATTACCAGATCCGTTGTAGCTGGAGATGCCAGGAATTGAACTGGAGACCTTCTGCATGCCAAGCAGATGCTCTACCACAGACCCTCTCCTTTTGTGTGGCATTGGTCTTTTTCTGTTTCTCTAAGCAGCCCTGAAAGTCATTCCAGGCCACTTTCCATCCCCATTCAGCTGGCCCATGGCTAGAAGTTATTAACCAGTAAGGAAGGTTTTGTTGTCGCTGGTGCAAGTCCCTTCCAATCAGGGAGCAAGATTTCAGAACTTGGGTCAGGCCCTTTTGTGTTGTGGCCTTATAGAATCAACTATCCTCTGAAAACCAACCTTGTGAACTATGCATAGAAAATAGAAATGTTTTTCTTAAAGTTGCTTTCAAAGGCCGAGTTCAGACTGGCAGTTTGAAGCAGGAGCCAGTTGTGGCAAAAAAGCCCTGGAACTTCCCGGAAGCAGAATGAAGCAGGATAAACGGGCTCTCAGGGATTTGCTACCACTTTCACCAGGTATCTTTTAAACACGGGAGCAAAGCAGAACAGCACGGGTTGCCTACGGTTGGGGAACACCAGGCAGATGTGCCTGTGTGAACATCCCCTTTAATTGGCTTGTGAAATGTGGCTGTAGCCTGGCAAACTGCCAGTCTGAACTCAGCCAAAGTGTATCATTTTGAAGACACTAGAGGACAGAGACCTCCATGAGGCATGTAATGGTTGCCAAATACTTTGAATGGGGGGGCTACTAGTGCAGTAAGGAGGAAGTGGAGTAACTGGGTCCACAAAAATTATGAATCAAAATGGGGCAGGGTGTGTGTCGAGGTTGATAACATTTGAGAACTGTAGATTTAAAGCATAAAAAACTATCTTTTGAGATCAGAGGGGGAACTACTTTGAACTTAAGCTGCCACTCTGCTTCATGTCTTCAACAGCATGTCACCAGAGTATTTTGCAACTTAGGGATTTCTGCTCTTCTCACACTGTTCTACATGACTGCATAACCTGAAGCAACCACAGGAGGAAAGTAATTTCCTTCTTCCACTTTTCTCACATGCAAGATCTAGCTTTGGATTCCCTAAAGATACTGAAGATGGCAAGCTGACATAACTCCCTGAAGAACCACTTGACATATGAGACAAAGCAGCAGAGAAGGCCTCTAGTGCTCCGTTGCAGGCAGGAGGCAGCAGCAATGGAGTCATAACTCAGTTTCTCCATGGTTTATGTCACTATGGGATATACACCATTAACTTTTGAAATGTGGAGAGAATTTCCGGGGGGAGGGAGTTCACTTGAATGCATTTAATATCCAAGTCCCCCCCCCAATAGTTCCCATTCACCAGGTATGTTTATGTATCCATCAGGTTAATTTGGCAATGAACAATGGCTTTGTTCTTCCCAGTTCTCTTCAATTTAAAGACTATCTTTGCATTGCAGACTTTAATTCAGCTCACTATGGGGCAATTCCTGTGATATTCTAGAAAAGACCTCTAAAAGATATACCCTACTGGCTCATACCAGCAGGCCACCTAATCCAGCATCCCATTTCACATAGAACCAAGCAGTTGCTCTGGAGGACCAACAAACATGACATAAAGGCTAAGGCCTTATACTGTCTGCTAAAACTGGTGTTTAGAGGTTCACTGCCTCTAGAAATGGTGGTTCCCTTTAGTCTAGTCATGAATAGTAGCCATGTATGGACCTTTCTTCCACAAATTTGTCTAATCTCCTCGTAAAGCTATTTATGTTTGTGTCCTTCACTGCATCCACTGACACTGAGTTCTACATTTTGAGTAAAGGATATAGAGGATGTAGTGATGGCCACAGGCATAGACAGCTTTAAAAGGGGATTAGACAGATTCATGGAGGATTCACCTCTCAGCAGCTACTGGCCATGGTAACTAAAGGAAATCTCCAGGTTCAGAGGCACTAAACCTCTGAATACAAGTGCCAGGAAGCAACATCAGGGGCAGGCCTTGGCCTCTGTGCCCTGTTGTTGGCACTCCAGAGGAACTGATTGGCCACTGTGTGAGACAAGATGCTGGACTAGATGGACCACTGGTCTGATCCAGCAAGGTCTTCTTATGTTCTTAAAAGACCTTCAAAACTGTCTGACTTTCCTAAATTTCCTAAGTAAATATAATGGAATTAGTGATGGGCAACATCATTCAAACTATAACTTGAATAGCATATTTTCGTTTTATTTTTAAAAAAGCAACTTGCCCTTTATCGAACATTCTAAACATAGCTCTTTTCTTAGAATCATAGAATGTTAGAGTTGGAAGGTACCTTGCAGGTCATCTAGTCCAACCTCCTGCACTCTGCAGCTGAAAGATAGCCCTACAACATAGTACTAGAACAGATATTCTCACACTGCTTCATGGAAAAGGTGATTCAGGTGTAGAAGGAGGTCTAAGAAACCCATCATACATTAGTAACGCAATCCAAAATAGCAAACATCACTGGATATCTGACAGTGCAATCAACTTGGGCCCATTGCAGTTTAAAGACTTTCTTTTCCAGTCACTTGGTCAGAAGGCCGTTGCTTCTTTGTACCTGGCATATTTTGGTTTTGGAAAATGGAACCCCCAGATAGTCTTTTCAGACTTTGGTATTAGAAAAAGAGTAGTTTTTTATACCCCGCTTTTCTGTACCCTAAGCAGTCTCAAAGTGGCTTACAATCACATTACTTTCCTGTCCCCACAACAGGTGCCTTGTGAGGTAGGTGGGGCTAGGAGAGTTCTGAGAGAACTGTGCCTGGCCCAAGGTCACTCAGCAGGCTTCATGTGGAGGAGTGGGGGATCAAACCCAGTTCTCTAGATTAGAGTTTGCCACTCTTAACCACTACACCATGCTGTCTTTCCATGACACTGCCTGATTGCACATCATTCCACAATGCTCCAGACAATTGTCTCAAAATGCAGACACATCTATGGCAGCAGTGCAAGTCACGCTTCTGAGTGCTAGTTTTGGCTCTCCATGACACTACTTGAAATGCTTTAGAACTTGCTAAAGATTTGATCAGAGACAGAAAACGTATGTGTGCACCACAGGCAGTGACAGCTGTGGTATAGCTTCCAACTCACACAAAAACTATTGTCTTCACACGACCTAACAAAGGAGATGAGAAAAGTATGTTGTCCCTCTAAACCCAAAACAAACACGCCAGGTTGTCCTTATTTTTGAAATGTTTACCTGACAGTCTTGAGAACAGTGTGCATTCTATAGAGTCATTTTTATTCATAATTCCATCCACACAGGAGGCTTTGATGGGCAAACAGAATAGCAAATGTCTAGTCTCTTCACCACATTTATTTACACTTCCTCACAGTGCCGGCATTCTGACAAAACTGAAACCAACTTGAAAGTCTCCTGTCCTAGTTACAGTCCATGTTTCCAAACACCATTCAAATTCTAGTTGACACAAGAGTATAGCAAGATTGACCAAGGCACCAATCCCAATTCTAGAGCTAATGTCATCAAGATCACTGGTGCTACCACATCAGAACTATCACTGCAGTGCAAGTATGATGTGCTTGAAGCTTATGAGGCTCTTTAAAGAATGAGTGTCTTTCTATGGCCAGTTCATTGGTTGAGAGCTGAAAATGTTCCCCGTTCCTTCTTAGGAATGGGAGTTCTGTGGCAGGTAAGGTAGAATAGTCTGTGCCCTACACGAGAAACACGGGAACTGCCAAAGTCACCATAGGAAAGATCTGTAAAATAGTCAATGAAAACATTCAAAGAGAAGGACTCAAAGGACTTGCAGACTTCAATCACTTTGAAGTAATCATCCACATCTTAATTACTTTATGCAATTTGCCTAGCCTTCTAAAAGAAATGAATGGACTACTTTTTGGTTATTGTATAGCCAGCTGTAATTGTCTGATGACTGTGTCTAATTGGATAGTTATTCTGGTCATTAAAGTATCAGTGTTACTTTAGCCTTGCTCATTTAAAAAAATTATGTCAGCCAAACATGCTTGAAAATTTATTCTGCTTTGGAATGTATGTACTTGGGGCCACCCTGTGGCTGAAAGATAATACTGCAGTGTGCATAGTTAACACTGGAGGGACATACCGGTGCATTTATGAGTAACCAAAGAGGCAAGGGGTATTCAGAATTCCCATAAGGCTTTTAATTTCCTGACAGGCTCCGCTAAAGTTCCTCACAAGAAAACAAACAGTTGGGTTTCTTTTTAAAATTCACACTGATTCACAGATCATTGTCACCACAATCGAGCACCAGGCACCTATTGAGAGAAGGTGGGAGGTGTCTAGATTTGACTCAGCCATCTTTTCTAAAATACAACTGGAGCTGCTGGAGATTCTTGATCACACAGGTGCTCAGTGGGTTGCCATGTCAACAGGACCTAGCTATGCCCTCTCTGGTTTGACCCTAGATTCCCAGCACCTCAACCTAAGGAAGCAAGCAAGGAAAGCTGGCAGGCTGGTCAATAGCACTACCAGTTTTTGATAAGTATGGCAATCACCTCTGAACTGCACTGCTGGGTTTGACCACTGACCTTGCTTCAATCTGGATTTACTCTGACTAGATCCTCCTGACTTATTTACATTCCAGGACTTTTGGCCCATATTCTGGGTTTTATGCATCGCTGATCCTATGAGGTGCTTAAGGTTAATTTTTACTCTTGCCTGTTGGTGCTCCTTTTGATTTTTATGTGTAATCAGCCATGGGTGTGTTAGATGTAGGTTTTTATTTATCTTGCTGGATTAGCATTTTTTGGCCTTGTATTGAGCTATTCTGTGACACTGAAGAGGTACACTGATTCACACGATCTTTCTGGATACCTATTTGCCCTTTGTGATTATTATTGTAATTATTGTGATTGGTGCCATTTATGAGAAAACTGAGATGTCCTTACTGTTTTTGTACAGAATGTGCCCCACTTCTGATTTCACTTACCACTGATAACACGTCAGAAAATTCTTGTGATTTTTATGTGAAATAGGAAACTGTCTTGTTGTTGCTGCTGCTGCTGAATTGCTCAGATGACTATATCATCACGTTCACTTCTTCCCACAATTATCCCTAGGTGGAAAATAAGTACCCAAAGATGCTTTATAAAAAGCGCTGTAATAGCTTTAGGTTAATATGTGCCATAACTACTGCTAAAACCAACTCACAGTAACATTTTAAATTCTGGTTTACTATGTTAATGTAATCAATATGGCTGATAATTATGTATGTGAATGCCATCAACTTGCAACCAACTTATGGCAAACCCAGCAAGATGCTTTCAAGGCAAGTGAGAAGCAAAGGTGGTTTGCCATTCCTTTGCAGAATCTTCCTTGGTGGTCTCCCATCCAAGTACCAGACTTGCTTAGCTTCAGAGATCTGACAAGATCAGGCTATACCATGCTGCCTTCCTCTGCAAAGCTATCCTGGGCAGTTTCCTATCCAAGTACTGATCCTGCTCAGCTTCCAAGATCTGACAAGATTGGGCTATACCATAGTGCCTTCCTTCTTGGCTGACATTATTGTAACATTTATGTGCTAGATTGCTATAGTGTTTTGCTTAATACAAAGATCTCAGTAGATAAGATATGTATTTGCATTAATCATATGACTATTGACACTATCTCTCCTTATATATAAAGCTGTTTTGGTGTGAGACTCTCCTGAATGTTCCACATGCTCCCAAATCAATTTGGTCCTTGCTGTGTCACTCAGAAGGGAGGCCAGTCCCCTGGCCACGTTGCCTCGCTCCGTCAGCTCAGTCCCGCCCACAGAGCCGGCAGGCAGCATCTTGCTCTCAGTCTGTGGGGAGCCGCCAGATGCCATGAATGCTCCAGCAGGGGGATGCTTATGAGTCCCAGGCTAATTCTGCTGGTGCTTCATCATTCATTGTTGGCCAAGGCCAACTCCAGGTAGCTGGACGCCCTGCCACTGGGAGGGGGCTGCCAGGGCTGAGGGTGGTGGAGGCAGCCCATGGAATGCCACCACCTGGGTGGGCAGAGAGCCAGTGGCAGGGCATTCCATCGTCCCTCCACCCTGGGGTCTGGGGAGGGGGGAGAAACTGGAGGCTGATCCTCCCGCTACCACAGCTGTCATCATCGGCCAAGGTCAAATCTGCCTCACCACCTGGCCTGTGACCGGACAGGGGCCGGCCGGCCTGTGACCAGACAGGGGCCGGCATGCCACCAGGGTGGAGAGTGCTGGAGGCAGCCCAAGCCTGTAACCACTCCACCAGGCAGGGAGCCAGTGGTGTGGCATTTCATCGCCTCACAAGCCTGCAGTCTGGCCAGGGGGGAGACAGTGGGGGACTGGACCTCATTCTTCTCAGAGGCAATGGGTGGGCAGGCCGCCACACTGCACAGAGAGTCCTCCAGCTGACACCACTCCTCCCCCCACCTCAGCCATCAGCGCCGGCCAAGGGCCAATGTGCATGGCCAGCCTGCAACCCAATGGCTGCCGCCACCCCACCAGAGCAGGCAGTGGTGGAGGTGGCCCAGAGGCCACCATGCGTGGCCATGCAGGGAGCCAGGGGCAGCTCCTGCTGCCACTCCAGGGTCTTGGGGCCCATGGAGAGTGGGAGCACAGAGATGTCTGACCTCTTCCTAGAGCTCCTACAACGGGCTTTGCTCCTAGTATACCTATATTTAGGTATACATAGTTGTAGAAAGCATTTGGTGTTACAAAGTCTTCTTGCCTTAGGGAGAAATAACATTAAAATGTAAACATCAAAATTCAGAGAAAGAACTTTTGTGACTCTCCAGATTTCTGAATGGAAGGTTACATTATTTATATACAGCATTTATACCCTGTCTTTCTGCCCTATCAGGGCCACTAAGGTGGCAGTTTTAGGACTTGTTAGAAATGGATTACTGTTGTCATCCTCTTCTAATTTCAGAAATATATTAGAAAAAAATTGATATAAAATTATGTTATTTAGTTATCAGAGCTATGACGACAGCTACTAGAAAAAAGAAAAGAGAAACTGAATAACCTAATTGGACATTTTAACTCAAACATCATTCCATCAGGAAAGCAAAGATGGTAAGTACTACTGCAGTGCCAAATGAACTCTTACCCAGAGGGTTCCTGTTCATCAAAATACAATGATGGATTCTGAATTGACATTTTATGTTGCTCCTCTGGCAGTGCCTGAAGCTCTCCTCTACTGCTCCAGCATTAATAGAAACAGATAGATATCTATATCTGTCTATCATCTCTGAATGGAATCTGTCCATAAATATAGAGCATGTGCTACTTGATGGAGGTGGTATTTTCCATCTTGACTTCTTTGGAATATAAAAAAACCACCCCAAAAAGAAACCTATTAGGGAACATAATTTAGATTGGGGAAATGGCTCCAAGAAGAAAGAGTTTAAAACTTCTTCTCCAATGCTGCTTCTCCAATTAACTTAGCAGTCTTACGTTAGTGGTCTTAGCTGCTCTGAAGCTAAAAACAAACCATAGGAGATCCTGACTTTTAATCTGGCCTTCATTATTTACATAGCTGTTCAACATACACTGGCATGCAGCACTCTGAGCTAAGAATCAGAAGCTACTGCCCAAAGCCACTACACCGGGAACCCCTGGAAGCACTGAGCCAGGGATTTCCCAGGAGGAACCATGGTATGTTGTAATCCTTGTGCAGCGAGCAGATAGTTATGCAGTAGAATTTCTGATGAGGAACTCCAAGCAATAGTGTCTGCCAGTGCTTCTTTATTTCTAAAGCTGTGCTTCAGCCTATGTGATATTATTTCTAAACTTGTGAAGTAATTGGAAGCCTATTTATGGTCACTTTCACATGAGGTGCAAAGGAAGTCATATAGAGTGGGGGCTCTCTATATAAAAGAAAACCCATATGTGTATAATGTAGGGAATGGAAGGGGGGGCGGGATGGAGGTAGGGTGGAGAAACATGCACACTACAATCAAGTTGGGGTGAAACAGGCCACAGTTTTACTGATTACAGCTGCATAGGGCATAGATCCAGGCATGCTGGGGTAGACCTGAGATGGCAAGACCATTGGTGCCAGATGAGCACAAGCCTCTGCATGGTTTTCTTGCCACCTGTAGGTGGAGCCAAGTTTAGCTGGGCATGACACTACTTGGCTCCACGCCCCAAGACCCCTTAAAGGGTCCCCACCTAGAGAATGTGGGCATGAAAGCACAACCTCCCTCCAAATGGATTCAGCTCAATGCCTAGTACTGCCCAAAGCTGTGACAAGTAAGAAACTGGGAAGGCCTGGCAGCCACATGGTCTTAAAAGAGAAAGCCTTCCCCTGGACCACCCCCCGGCCAATGAGGCAGTGAATGGGTGGCAGCTGCCGCCCCCCCCCAAGATGTTCGTGGCCATGCCCTATATGGCATGACACCACAGGGCACTAAATCTGCCCTCCAATTCTATTCCCCCACCCTGTGGCCAGAAAAAAGGGGCTCCAGTTATGTCTGGGACCATGGCTTTCAAAATTACAGTCTCTTGAAATGTGGCTGTTAAATGCAAATGTTCAAGTGGTCATCTCTGCCCCCTTGCCATTCCTCTGAACAGAGGTGCAATAAAGATTCCAGCTATTGGTGACCGACTATTATCCTTCCTAAAGAGACATAAAATAGTTCTTTTGCTTGTCTCACATGAAACAATTCCAGATGGGTTCAATTCTAAAAGAAGAGTTGTGACATTTGTACATATGCTCCCCACTGGCTGGAGTGACATCTACAGAAAACTCTGCAAATCTTTCTTGGCATTGCCACGTTAAGAATAGATCAGGTTGTAGTTGACAAGAATGGATGAATTAGTAGATGGATGAGCAAATATATTTCATTATAGGTACGACTGGGAAGAACTGCAAGCTGTTCAAAGACAGGCAAGCGGGAAAATGAACAGCAATAGATATTAGAATGGTACTGCAAATATTCTATGACTAGAAACAAGAACTGTGCATTTGCTTCCAACCAAGTAATGTATGGGATTTGTAAATATGCAAGGCAACATTATTTTTACTAACCTTCCCCATCTCACAAAATTCACAGCTGAAATAAAAATACCCTATGCCACCTTAAAACATACTGCTTTCTACTCCAGAATCCTCTACTATTCTAATTAGGTGGCTATACAATAGATTTTGCAGACGTCCCACAGAATGTATTTAATGGGGTCTTTGTTAATCTAAAGAATTCTGTGAACTAGCAAAACAAGACACTTTTGTGAATTGACTGCTTAGCGTTGTTCTTACAAAGTCAGCTACTTCTACCGATCAGTAGTAATAAAAGCGTCTAGAAAGGTTATGTAGCAGCTATCTCACTCTAGGTTCAAACAGAGCCACAAAGCGTTGGTTTTCTTTTTAAATCTTGCTAATGCCTAGAGCAAATAATTTTGAGGAGAAAAAAATTACATCTATGCACACTTGTTTGCATGGAAGCTCGTCTGCAAGTTTAGGCTTTAGATCTTGCATTAGAAGAAAAGAACTGTTTAAAGATAACAGGATAAACAGAGAATAGGATGTACAGTACTAATTTAGACCTACAAGTTTACCGCCCCATGTGGCTACCAAGCATGGATGAAAAATGTATACATATACTTTACCACGGGTCTAGAGGGTGATGCCAAACTAATTGCAGAGGTATCATCTGTTTATATCATTTTAGAAATATTTTTTTCTTTCATGACTCTTAAGATTGCATACATGGGGTGGGATCCAAGGAGCATAGGACACACAATGTTGTAAATTCATATCAATCCCAGAGGAATTATGGTTGTGGCACCAGCCTCTTCTCTGCTGTCCCTGTAATACACTGTGTGATTAGACTGTCAGACTAAGACTTGGGAGACCCAGGTTTGAATCTCTGCTCTGCTGGGTGACCTTGGGCCAATCACATGCTCTCAGCCTAACCTACTTCACAGGGTTGTTGTGAGGATAAAACAGAGGCTAAGAGCCACTTGTAAGCCACTTGTAAACCACAATGTAAGCCACTTGGAGGGTCTCCACTGGGGATAAAGGTGAGGTATAAATAAATAAATAAATAAATAAATAAATAAATAAATAAAAGCTGTAGTTTGTCATTGCGTTGCAAGCGTCTCCATTTCACTGGTCTGTGGGAGTGGGGAGATTTGCCATAAAATGATGTTATGTCTCCTTTTGCATTTCTAAATGTTACCTCTGGGGAGGAGGGGGATCCAGAACTACTGCTTTTTGTAGTACAGCCCAATAATCATTCCAGAGTCAGTCTTGATTGGTATTTGGAATTCATATCATGGAATCTTAAAAGCTGGCACAGAGAAGTTCCCACATTCCAGCAACCTGTAACCCACATAAAACAATCCTCTTATGCTGCAGTAGCTTTCTGTATATTTTACAGTCGGGCTCTAACCTGGGAGACCTGGATCGGGCGCTTCAGGATGTGGCGGGATGGTTGAGACTGAGTCAACTGAAACTGAATCCAACGAAGATGGAGGTCCTATGCCTGAATTGGAGTGGCTCAGGGTTAGGGATCCCTTTACCAGCCTTCGATGGGGCACCGTTGGTGCCAGTGACGAAGGATCCGGAGTCTGGGAGTACTCCTGGATGCCTCCTTGACAATGGAGGCCTAGGTAGCAGCCACTGCCAAGGCAGCCTTTTACCACCTTCGGCTGGTCAGGCAGTTGGTTCCCTTTCTCGAACGCAAAGATCTGGCAACAGTGATCCACGCTATGGTCACCTCAAGGTTGGACTACTGTAATGCTCTCTACATGGGGCTGCCCTTGGGGCAACTCCGGAAGCTGTAGCTGGTGCAAAACGCGGCGGCCAGGCTGTTGACGGGCCTCCCTATGCAGGAGCACATCCAGCCTGTCCTTAAGTCGCCGCACTGGCTCCCAATAGCATTCCGGATCCGCTTCAAGGTGCTGGTTTTGACCTTTAAAGCCCTATATGGTCAGGGGCCTGTCTACCTGAGGGACTGCCTTTCCCCGTATGTCCCCCAGAGAGCACTGCAATCAGGGACACAACATCGCCTGAGCCTTCCTGGCCCCAAAGAGGCCAGGCTGACAACAACTAGGTCCAGAGCATTTTCTGTGGCCGCTCCAATGTACTAGAACGAGCTCCCCAGTGAGATCCAGGCCCTGCGAGATCTTCAGCAATTTCGCAGGGCCGTGAAGACGGAGCTTTTCCACAGGGCGTTCCAATGAGATCCATGCTATGCCAGCTGAGCCATCTCGCCCCATTACGGGACTATGTTCTACTGTATAGGAATGTTGGTAATTATTGTATATGTCTTATTGTATAGGAATGTTGTTATTTATTGCATTTTAGTCAGTGGTTTTAAATGAGATTCTTATGTTGTAATGTATATGGGTTTTATGATGTTGTAAGCCACCCTGAGCCACCTAGGCGGGAGGGCGGGATAGAAATGAAATAAATAAATAAAATAAAATTAATAAATAAAATACTTATTTTCCCTTCTTTTATCCTGTCTTTCTTCAACACCTTCAGTACCTGAGAACAAGGAGAGAATTTTCTGGGGGTGCTACCAACTTTTTACCATATGGCCCTTTGGCTCACGCCTCAGCTCAAGCACCTGTTTAAATAGGCCAGGTACCTGTGGAAGAGCCATGAGTGCCAGTGAGTCAGCAGGTTATACCACTGTAAATGGCCATGTGGTAAAAAGCTTGTCATATTCGGGGCCCAAAGTTTGTCCTGTCCCCAGGCTGCAAGATACAGAAAGCTACAGTGGGCTACAGTAGACTGTCAAATTTATTGTTACAGTCAATGACCAGCACACCCAGTCATTTTATATAAAAACATTCAAGTAAGAAATATAGGATAAAACCAGCGGCATTCTTAAATTAAAAATCCGTGACTATATCATAGAATAAAACAGCCATGAAACGCATGTATAATTTAACAGCGGACTGGAAAATCCTGCTTCCTGTACGTGGCTAGAAGCTGAGCCTGGGCCACCATTTTTATACGGGAGGGAAGGTGGGAATATGCCTTTTTGTTGTCTGTCATATCAGGCGAGAGCTGGCTGTCTTTGTGTTGACCAGAGCCAGGTGGGAGCTGGTATTTGGACTATTGTCTTTAAGTTTGGTTGTCTGTCTTTGTTTCATCTGCTGGCCGGGGATGTTTCTAGGAGAAGCAGAATGGGGAGGGGGTGATGTCACAATCAATAGGGTGTGAGGTAAGAGAAGATACAGTGGGGAGAGAACAGAGAAGAACAAGTCTGGTGAGGGGAAGGGACAGCAGACTTTCACTTCTTATTGCATTTTCTGATTCTTCTTCCAGCCAAGGTGATGCTAGTGAGCGTAACAACATCCCACTGGGCTGTAATATCTTGCTTGTAAATGGCAGGTCACATACAGGCATAGGTGTCAACTTCAGGGGGGCTTGAGGGCTGAGGCTCCCCCCGAAATTTCCCAGGGGTGACTGAGCCCCCCCGGGCAACCAGGCTCATAAGCCTTGCCACCACCACCCCATGTCACCCTCAACTCATTTTGAAAGCGGAGGGTTTTTTTCCCTCCGCTTTCTGAGACTTCAGGTGGGGTGGCAGGAAACCCAGGGCTTGCTTCCTGAAAGCTAAGCCCCACCCCCAGCTCCCAGAAACCCTCAGTTCGGCCTGGTGGAGCTGGGGGCTGCACATGTTTTCAGTGCTTTCAGCTTTCCTGCGCAGAAAGGTAAGGAGCTGTCCTGGGGCTCCAGCGGGGGGGGGGATGTTTTCAGGGGTGGGGCGGTGGGCACTAGGCAGAGAGTGCCCAGGCTGGCTGGCTGAGGTCAGCCTTGGGGTGGCTGGGTGCCTGAGCACCTTTCCTGCAGCCTTGTGCCACTGCTGTTGTTTTCCTGCTCCCTGGAAGGCTTGCCTTGCAGAGAGCCATGCGAGGAGGTTGGGTGGGGAGGCCAGTATCCTTGGAGGATTGCCAGCCTCGGGGAAGCTGGGTACCCTGCGCCCTTGTTCTTCTAGTTTTTTTTTCTTTCTCCCTGCAAGGCTTGCCTTGCAGAGCCATGCAGGGAGGTCAGGAGGTGGGGGAAGTGGAGGGGGAGGCTGGCATCCATGGAGGATTGCCTGCCTTGGGGTGGCTGGACTCTTGGGCACCTTTCCTGCAGCCTCGTGCCACTGCTGTTGTTTCCCACTCCCTGCAAGGCTTGCCTTGCAGAGAGCCATGTGAGGAGGTTGGAGGGGAGGCCAGCATCCATGGAGGATTGCCGGCCTTGGGACGGCTGGGCACTCTACGCCCTTGTTCTTCTGTTTCCCCACACACACAAGGCTTGCCTTGCAGAGCCATGCAGGGAGGACGGGAGGGAGGGAGGCTGGCATCCATGGAGGATCTCTGGGTGGCTGGGTGCCCGGGCACCTTTCCTGCAGCCTCATGCCACTGCTGTTGTTTTCCTGCTCCCGAGTTCGCTACTTAACCAGAGCCCTTTATTTCCTCCGAGAGGAGACTCTTCTGAGTTCTTTGTTGAGCTCCACCCCTTCCCTTGACAGAGAGAGGATATTAGGAAAGCCAGGAATCAGCAGTTTACAATCACTGAAATCGCACACACAACCTGTGCAGGGGGAGGGGGGAGGAGGGCAAGTGAAATCTTGAAGAGTTTAAATGCATACATTCAAGACCAACTCTCCCCTGAACTCCTGGATAAATTATGGAGAGGGATTTCTATTTTCTTTCTTTTCATTTCTCCCCTCCGTCTCTCCCGCCCCCTTCTTTCCTTCCTTCCTTCCTTCCCTCCCATCTATTTGCTTTCTTTCCACCTCTCGCCTCCCTCCCTCCCTTGTTAAAACATCCCTAGTTAGGGTTGCCAGGTTCCCCCTGTCCACCTCTGGGGGATGGGGGAGGGGTGGCCCAATACAGGTTGGGTAACTCCTGGAGATTTGGGGATGGAGCCTGGGGAGGACTGGGACCTCAGTGGGGTACAATGCCATAGAGTCCACCCTCCAGAACATCCATTTTCTTCAGGGAAACTAATTTTTGTAATCTGAAAATGAGCTGTAATTCCAGGGGATCCCTAGGTCCCACTTGGAGGCTGGCACCCCTAGCTCCATTGCTGAAACTGGAAGCTCTGGTTCTTCTGTGTGAGATGGTGGATGCAGACCACTGACATTGGCTTGCATCTGCTGAATCACCCTGCTTCATGTAGGATGCACAACAGCCAGGTGGAGGAGGGGAGGGGTGTATTTTACTTAAGTCTATATATCCTTGATTGAGAACAATTGTTTTTTTCATGGTAGTGGGGGTGGGCTGCTTCAGCCACTCCTAAGCTCTTCTTTAAATCTCCATTTCATTTTTAAATTGTAAACGCATCTGCATGAACAAGATGGGGGGCATGCAGAACAGAGGCCTTTTAAAATTTCCTTTTGATCTGTGTGCAGCCTAGAGAGAACATTGGTAAGGGATGTGCACTGTATGTTCATGCTCTTCGTTTTGCTGTTTTAAAATGGTGTGGTAGTTTCAAAGGGGCAACCAACTGGGATGTACTAAAAGGAATGACAGGACTGCCCATTGGAAATAATGGGAGAGGCTTGAAGGCCCATTGGAGATAATGGGAGCCAGGAATGCCAATTGACTTGCATGGGCTCTGCTGAAATACACTGCAGCCCAAAAAAAGTTGCAAAGAAAATGCAGAATGGTTTTTCCAATAAGGTTTTTGGGCCCAGATAGGCTACTCTAGGATTGTAATGACAGTTCCCAGAGTGGAAAAACATTCCCTAGCAATAGAATCTGTGCTGCATTTTAAGGTGGAGATTCTAAGCAGTGTGCTAAGAAGGCACCTGTTCCTGGGGTTAGCCCAGCCCAGGGGCGTTGCTAGGGGGTTCGCAGGGGTTCCCAGGCTGCCCGAATTTTCTGGGGAGCCCCTCCCTAAATGTCACATAGTTCTACCTCCATAGATAGTGACAATGGTGTGTGATGTCACTGGCTCCTCCCTATGATATCATTGGATACCAGTTCTTTTAATGACTTAGCAATGCCTCTGGCACAGCCCCAGCCCCCTGGGAAATTGCAAAGTCTACGCCCTTGCATACAGGTAAAGTGGCAGCCATCCAGGGTTTAATTCTGGATGAGAGAGCTGACCTGACACGTATCAGTGATAACTGGCTGGAGAAAGGAGAAAGGAGTTAAACTCTTCCAACTATGCTCCCCCTTGGATATCCAGTAATGCATCAGCATAGGTGTGGTGGATAGGAAGGTGGTGTCACTGTAGTATGTTGGGATTCTATCCCCCTGGCTTGAGGTCCTGTCCATGACTCTGATAGATTTCAGAGTGTGTATCTAGATCTGGGAATGCACAACAGGATAGAATTTTGTTCATGTACCACCTGCCCTACTGCCCAACTGTCTCCCTACCTGAGCTTGTAGAGGTGGTCTTAGATATGAAGTTGAGGACTCTTAGGCTGCTTGTCTTGAGAGACTTCAACATCCATGTTAATGCTACCTTGTCAGGAGCAGCTCAGGATTTCATGGTGTTCATGTTAACCACTGGCCTTTCTCAGGTAATAACAGGCCCCACACACTGTACAGATCACACTCTTGATTTGCTGTTTTGCCCTGGGCAGGAAGAAGATGATCTGAAGGGGGGGGGGGATAGAAGATGGTTCCCTTGTCATGGACAGATCACTCCTTGCTTGTGTTTAGGCTTACAGGGATACCAAGACTCCATAGGGGTGGGGGATTGGATAAGATGATTCACGCCTGTAGCCTGATGGATTTGATAGATTTTTAGACAGCATTAGGGGATTTTCTTGGTTAGCACTCCTGTCAATCCCCTGGTTACCACTGGAATGGGGAAATGACCCAGGCAATTTACAATGATTGCACCTGGACACCCTCTCTAAGATCTATGAGCCTGGGCAGCCTATTGAGGAGTTGTAGATGATGGTGATGGTGATGGAGAAGGAGGAGGAGACAACAACAAAAACAGGGTAGACAGCTAGAGCAACAGTGGAGAAAGGCTAGAGATGATTCTCCAACAAGGCACAGGCTAAAGCTCATTTTAAATTTCATTCCATGATGGTAATGGTGGCAAAGAAAGAATATTTCTCCACCACCATTGCATCTGCAAATTGTAGACCTAACTCTCCTGGATGGTCAGGGGCCTATTGAGATCTGGCAGCAGGAGAAGGTAAATGGTTTGCAGCCCACTGTGACCATTGTACTAAGCACTTTGTGGATAAAATCTCTTGCATCTGTTCTGACTTGGAATCTCCATTAGCAGCAACAGAATCAAATGGTTCCAGAGTGCTGATATGTCCAGTTGTGTAGGATACTTTTCAGTCTGTGCAGTTTGAGGATGTGGACAGGATTCTTAGAAGTTTGACACCCAGCACCTGCTCGTATGACCCTTGCCCTTCCTGGGTGCTTAAATCTGCTGGGGACGCTGGCGGAAGAGGTCTGAGAGACAGTAAATGCATCGCCGAGAGAGGGGGTGGCCACTTCTACTTTGAAACAAGCAGTGATGTGTCCACTCCTAATGAAACCTACTCTAGACCCAGGAGAATTGAATAACTACTGTCCAGCCTCAAATGTACCACTGAACAAGGTGACTGTACAAGTGGTGGCAATTCAACTTCAGAGATTCCTGAATGAAGCAGAAGTTTGGATCCTTGTCAATCTGGTTTCAGGCACATTATGTAAATAAAATAGCCTTGATTGCCCTGGTGGATGACATGCACCAGGATATGGACAGGATGAGTATGACCCTGTTAATTCTCCTGGACTTCTCAGTGGCTTTCAGTACCTTCAGTTATGGTATCCTTCTGGATTGTCTTTTGCAGCTGGGAGGCACTGTTCTGCAGTGATTCTGATCCTACTCCAAGGGGAGGTTTCAGAGTCTGGTGCTCGGGGACTGCTTCTCTCCCCCTTGGCCTGTGGCCCATGGGGTCTCCCAAGGTTCCATCTTGTCCTCCCATACTTTTTGACACCCATGTAAAGTTGCTAGGAAAGGTCATCCAAAGATTTGGGCTGAGTGGACACCAATATGCAGATGACACAGCTTTATCTCACACTAGCAGCAGATCCCAGGGCAGGGTGGAAACTGTGAACAGGTACCTGGAGTCCGTTTTGGAATTGATGAGGGCTAGCAAGCTGAAATCCTGACAAAATGGAATTGCTACTGATGGGGGGAAGGTCTGACCCAGGATATTGCCACCCTGGTAACTTCTAGATGGGGCTTCCTGTTTAACACTGTCTGGAAGCTGCAGTTGGTATAGAATGCTGAGGCCAGAATGCTGACTGGAGTGGATCTTAGGGAACATATCACTCCAGTCTTGTTCTGTCTACACTGGCCACCTATTTGGTTCATGGTTCAATTCAAGGTTTTATTATTTTAATGTTTTTAATTGTTTAAATATTTTATTATGTGTACTGCCTTGGGGACCTTGATTGGGTGGAAAGGCAGCCTAAAAATATAGCAGCAGCAGAAGAAGAAGAAGATTGGAAACTAGAAGCAATAGATCACAAAACTTGCAAGATATTAATAGATCATAAAACTTGCAAGATATTATCAATCACTGATTACATCCTAGAAGTTATGTTGATCATCTCTGCTCACCAAGAAAATTAGATGGAAGGGATCTCTTGAAAGTTAAGCAAGCAGATGAAGAAGAAAACGGGCACCGAATGAGTATACCAAGAAAAGCTGAAATTTATAAGGCAGATATTTAAGTTTACAAAACCAAAGAAGATTACAAAAATATTGAAATCAAAACTCACCATGACAACTGGAAACAAAAGCATTTGCATGGGCAATATTTGAAAGACATAGAGAATAAAGTTGATAAATAAAAACACCTGGAAGTGGCTTCAAACAGGCGCCAGAAGCTCAGCCACCATGCCCTCCGGAAGAGCTACTTAAGAGGAAGGAAGGCTTCCAACTCTGCTCAATGGAGTGTTATGATGTGGGGGGGCAGCCTCCACCCTGGGAAGTGGGAAAGCATCACCCCTCCAGTTTCCATTGCTGAAAACCTATTTTCATGAGCTGCAAAAATGATTCTTCTCTCCATTATTGCTAGTCTTCAACATGGGAATCAGGATTACAACCAAGGAAACCAACAGGTATGTTTTATTAAACCAATTTCTGCTGGTGGGCAGGTAGAGATCTATAAAGACCTAAACCTTGAACATATTTACTATAATTAATTGTTTCAATAAAAGGGGGACAGGATTTACCATCCCTTTCTCTTTCCTTTCCAAACAAAACCACCATTTCAGGTCTATCTCTGCCAAAGTAATTGTCTTGCACTTGTCAGACATTCCCGCTGATGTAATGTAGACATGGGTCAGCTCTGTGTTCCTAATGTGTCTCTCCAGTGAAAGAAATAGAAATGTATCTTCAGGTTATTTAAGAAAATAATGTCTTCTGTTTGAGTGGAGGCACTGGAGCGGTATATCCATCCTGCTATCTACCTCCTTAATTCAAAGACACATAGGACAGAACCATCAATTACTTCCTTACGTGGTCCCTAGGGAATGGACCACTGTGCTCCCTGACTATACCAGCCTTTCCTTTCCCTCCTCTTCTTTTTAGTATTTTACTTGCTTTGCTTTAATCTTTATTCTGTTACAATTAAATTGTAACTGAAAAGCAGATAAAAAGCCAAAATTAGGCTCTGTGCGAGGATTCACACAAGTATGCACTGATTGTTAATTTCCAGCAATCTGTGATTACCCCATGAAGCTTCCTTGTTAAGCAAATGAGCTGGGTGAGTTCCAGATTCCAAGGTAAAATTAGCCTCAGGTTCCAAGTTCATTACATTTACTAATGAATCTGACCAGGAAGTCCCAACTATGGTGCCTTGCCTGAAGCCCCCGCCCCCCAGCTGAAGTCAACATTAAGCATGAGCTGGTAAACAGCTTCCCAGATCTGGAGGAAAGAATATAATTGACATGTGTTTGAAGAGTTTGCTGTCTCTAAGAGCATGGGGCATTATGTACAGTATAAGACTAAAACCTGGGCCCATCATATGCATGCACCAGTAAAAAATATTATTTGGTCTTCAGAGTTTAAGATTGAGAACAGACTTCAAAATTCCCACTTTGCCATGAAGCTCTCTAAGTGACCTTTGGATAGTCACTGTGTCTAAGCCTAACTTACTTTCTAAGACTGCTGTTAGGATACATTGGGAGGAGGACTATGGCTTGGATCCAAAAGTGTCATTCCACTGATGCAAGAGCAGCTCCTCCGATGAAACTGCTGTCAGTGTCTACAGAGGAGAGGAGAGAAATTTTTGCCAGTTCCTCTTGCTGCTGCAGATTCCCAGTTTGTTCCCCACACTATATCTTCAGGTCCACTGAACTGCAGGAGTACAACTTGGGGGTGGGATGAAAGGTTTCAGTGAGAGGGGGCAGTTGGGGAAGTTGCCTTCCACTAGCACAACTCCACATAGAGGACCCAAGCCTGTTTTTGCTGCCCTAAGCTCCTTCAAGAAATGATGGGATAAAAGTAAATGATAAACAACTAGTATAAGAGTAGAACAAAGTTTGAGTCCAGTGGCACCTTTAAGACCAACAGAGTTTTATTCAAGGTATGAGCTTTCATGTGCACGCACACAAAAGCTCATACCTTGAATAAAGCTTTGTTGGCCTTAAAGATGCCACTGGACTCAAACTTCATTCTGCTGCTTCAGACCAACACGACCACCCACCTGAATCTAGTATAGGACTGTTTCATCACAGTATACAATTAATAATAAATCCACACTAACACCTGAAGTGGGATCTCAGACTTTGCTGCATTGTCCATACTGTGAACTGGGCCATCGCCACCACTTCCCGCTTTGTGTAACTTGTCACAGGCAGAGAAGATGAACAGGAGGACCCATGTTATGCAGCTCCTTGCCATAATAGCTGAGCAGGATGGGAGTCCTCAGTCTACATACCTCCACCTTCACTCTTGCCTCCTACAAATGTTGGTTTGCTATTATGACTGCACATGACTCTTCATCGCCTTTTGGGGACCGTTGTGATATGCTTCACTATTTTAGGTAATTCAGGAGACAGGCCATTTGAATGACCCCAGTACAGGAAGAACTGCCTATTTTATTGACTCAGTTTGCTGCTATCAGTCAGAGGGCAAAACCCTAAGAGAGGTCCCAATGACAAGTTCTAGAGCTACATTTGGCAGTTTGCAGTATAAATTTATAAATTATCTTCTCCAGTGAGATCTTGTGTAGATCTAAACTAGACCCTTCTTAACCCATACAAATCAATGAGTTCAGGAGGGCATAACTCTGCTTAGGATTGTGTTGTTTGATTACTGTCTTACTTTACATGATGAAGATAAGGATTAAATAAACCCTTATAGATCCATTCTTGTTTTTAAATAATAAAAACAGTTGGAATTCTGTACCAACCAGCCCAGAAGCCCAGGCTAATGATAACTGAAATGACATGACATGAAAGTAATTTGAAACTGTCCATGTATCCAGTTTTGGGCTGGATAGTAGCAGTTAAAATCTCAAGCATGCAAATATTAAATATATTCCTGATTTTTTTTCCACAGAAAAGTTTTAGGTCATTAGCACTCAATACATTTAGCCTAGGAGTTAAATTACACGTTGATTGCTTCTGTCCATCTCTCCTAGCTCCAACGAAGCTTTCACAGCAATGGCCTTTAGATGATAGTGTCTTCCAGGCCAGCACTTGAAAGGTGTGATTGGAACACTGAGACAATATATAGCATTTGGCTCTGTGTCTTGCTGTTCTTGAGACATGAACATAAAAATTGATAGGAACTGAAGAGAAGGCAGGATGCATCCCAAGATTAATCATATTGACACCATCTGATGTCTGGTATTTGCTTAGACTGCTAGATTTGGTATAAATCCATGGGTTTTTAAAACAAATAGAGTTCACTGCAGTATCTTTTTCTGGATACCATTGTTGGAGCCTATTGGGAATTATATTGAGGATGCAAATAGCACACTGCTCATTTCCATATCAATCTGCTTTGGACTTCAGGGTCATTTTGTGTGTTTTTTTAAAATCAAAATATAGTTATAAACATTAGCACTAATAAATGCAGTAGCATTTCTCAGAGTTTAATCATCTCTGTTTGACAAAGTTGCATAGCCACCATATGCTCAAGCAAAAACCAGTTCTGTCATTTTAAAAAAGCAAGGACCCCTCCCCCCCCCCATTTGGTCCTTCAGCAGTGATTCAGCATTCATGTTTCCAGACTACCAAAAAATGTCTGTTTGACACTTTGGATGGGGGAGGTTTACTTAAATATGGGTTTGCTGTGCTTTAATATCCACACTACCTCAGCTCATGTAAATCTGGCTTTGGTCACACTGGAGGCTTGGTGCAATCTGGCGGTGCCTCTATTTGTGGCAGTTTAAATTGTTACAGGAAGGGGTGACCAGATAGTACACCCCAAAGCATGCTCACCCCATGATCAACCATCCAGATTATTGATGCAGGGCAGCCATAGAGTGGGTGGTTGGGTGGCTTATTTTTTTTACTTAGTCTTTTGCATGCGCACACAACGGCTTAGTCAAAGTACCACTCCATTTTGACAGCTGGAGGAGGCTGCCTCCCGCTTTGAAAAAAACTCATATTTACAATTAACCCTTTCCCCACCCTGTGTGCTGCAAAGTTGTAGGCAGAGGAACTGGCATGAAAAAAAGACAAAGGAGGTTTCTCAGCCTGCCTTTTCCTCCCCCTCTTCTCACCTCAGAGGACAGCTGAAAGCTTGCTGGTGTGCACAAAGATGTGGTTATGTGCATATCGCTGACTTTAAAAAAAAACAAGGAGCAAAAATGGAACAGAGTGATCAGACTTCCCAACCAGACTGAGCTCACACCAGGAGAGTTCAGACATCCAGAAATGCAAGGTGAAAGTGCTGATGTCCCTAAACACCAGACTTTCCCAGTGGCTGATTACTGCGCTTCCAAAGCAAGGCAGAATGGGCTGGTAACGACTGAGCATGGAAGGCAGATGTTGCTGTTTGACTGTGCTCTTTAAATCTGCAAAGGTACCACAACAATATCGGCATGAACTGATCATGTGACTGCGGCCTCTGTCTCTACTCCTTCTCAAACTACTTCATTGAGCACAAACAGAGAAGTAATGAAACAAGGCATTTTAAGGATGAGCCACAACTTCATTTAACTAGCAACTGGAAGAGTTCTTGATTAACTGAGTATGGGTATAATCTCCTTGGCTTTAGACAGCTATGACAGTATCCTAGACCTGTATAGAGTATCCTACATTCACCAAATCCTACAGACTGCATAACACAGGACCATGGCTAAGAGCCCTTCAGCTCCACCTCTGGTTTCACCCAGACAAACTGAGCCCAGGTGTAACTCAGCTGTTCCTAACTTGCTGCAAGATCTTTCTCCCCACCCACCCCACCCCGGATGTCTCTATTCCTACCCAGGTTTTAAATACGTGCAAGGAGAGAAAGACAAAATGTAGCCCAGCTGGGGGAGGCGGGGTTTCAGTGAGCTAATGGCGGCTGTGTCTCCTGGGATCTCCCAGGGATGCAGCTTGCAAACCAGCAGTTATAGAGGGGGTGCGAATGTTTGCACCCCCCAGGGGCCCTTGCGAAGGGTCTCCAGTCATGGAGCTCTGAGGGTCACCTCTTTCCCAGCATGCTGTTGGGAAATTGAGGTGTCCCTTTGCTCCGACGGTCTCTCTACTGTGTTCTGGCAAGGACTAAGCTATGCACACCCCATAAAGTGAGTGGAGGTCGAGCAGCAAATAAGCATATCTATCGGTGAGATCTACTTGATCTACATATGAAGAGTGAGTAAAGTTGAAATGAAACAACAAAGTGAAAGCCCCCCGGGGAAAAGCAAGGGGGGAGAGGGGACTCTCCTCCACTAAGAACTATTTATAAGCATTACGGAGCTAGAAGAAAGGGGGGGCATGTTTAAAAGCGGCAATGGACTATACAGAGAAAATCCAGGAGGCAGTTAAGCGTTGAAGCAAGTTTTCGAGACTTTGGCAAACTTTGTAAAAGTAAACATCCTTAAAAATGGTGACGGACAACGTAGTAAGAGCAACAAGTGATATCCAAGCTTTCTTCAGGAAGTGGAAGATCTGCCAGTTAACCATGTGACCAGAAATAATCATAGACTCTTGCAAACTGTGTCTTAAGCTTTTGTCCCCTGTTGGTATAAACGAGGCACTATGCAAGAACTGTGATACATGTCAGCTGTTGCTTTTAAAAGGACTGTGTTAATATTGGAGAAGTGTCTAACCAATGATCATAGGGGCTTCCAAGATCAAAGAGGAGAGTCAAATGGGCATTTGCAATTAGAAGGGCCTGTGTGCAGACCGTAAGTGAGGCTTAAAGCAAAGGAGTATCCTCCATGGTTATATCCTGATTAAGTCTGGTGGGCAATAAGGTGATGAGACTCTCTTCAAGTTGGGCAGTGAAAAGCAAATTGGAACAACCCCTACGACTGAAGGCAAGAATTTAAGCGGAACAGTCCTGAAAAAAGGAGAAGGGATTTTGTTTTGAGATGGCCAGTTCCTGATACAGCAAGATGGTTCCACAGGGAAGAAGAAAGAGGAAAACAGCAATAGAAGAGAAAATGAGATTGTGTTATAGCTACTGAAGGAGACTTATTTTTAATTTGCTTTTAATGGTGGAGGGAAAAATAATAGTTAAATGAGAAGTCATTGTTCTCTGTAATTTGTGTCTAAACTAAATAGCGATTCTCCTGGACTACTCTTCATATAGTCAGATTTGTTGGGATGCTTTCACAAGCTATGATGATGACTGATCCCTCACAATGTTAAATAAAGCTTTTTACTATAGTTAAGCTAATTTTTTATAAGCGGTATGTGACCTCCAACCCTTGGGTTTTTAGTGGGTTTTCTTTTCTTTCTCTTATAGTGTGTAGATTCCCTCCCTAATTTCATTGTAGTTTTTAGTAAATGCAAATAAAAAATCCCCTGTAGAGGGCCAAAAAAAAAAATGTAGCTCAGATGGAACTCAGCTGGTGCTAGTTGTGATCAGCAAGATCTTCCTGCCTCTCCCCCTTATTGTATATATAAGTGATGACACTGGGGGTCATAAAGAATAATGTTTAAGACAGGGGTCTCCAGTGTGGTGTCCATGGATGCCATGGCACCTGCTGACACAATTTCTGGAACCCACCAAGAGCGTTTAAGAAAGTAGGTGGGGGCAGGAGGGGATTTCAGCTCTCAAGGCTTCTGACTGAGCATTGGACATTTGATTGGCTCTGCATATTTTTAAGTATGTTGCTTTGGCAGCAGCTGCCATCTCAGCACAAGGATCTCCACTGTGTAAACTACAGCAGCAATTTTGTCGCTGTCTCTACCTCCTGTGGCAGCCATTTTGTGGTTGTGCCCATCACATTGTATCAGAATCCAAAGGTGCCCATGGGCTCAAAAAGGCTGGGGACCTTTGGTTTAAGGCACCAGTTAAAATTTATTTATTTAATTAATTTATATTATGACTGGAATCTTCTGGAATTCCATTCTCACTTCTAAATAATTTGGAATACGTTTCACATAATGAATGTTGTTACAAATGAATGTCAAAAGAATAAATAATAATTAGGCACATATTGCTGAGTGTTAGGGAATGACCATATATTAGCCTGAATGTATCGATGCAGAATAGAACAGATTTGTTCATCATTTAAAGAACAAATTCACAAGGGCATTCTATTGTTGAGTTCCCAAGGCATGTGTATCCACCCAACCAGAAATATTCTGTGCCCAAACTTGCTCTAAGGAGAGTTTCTAACTAATATTAATTACAGTTGAGAGAAGGAAGGAAAGCTTTATGTGACCATCAAAGATAACCTCACTTTTGGGTAGCACTAGACTGCACTGACTGTAAAGTATTCTTTTTGAAACTGACTTGATTGGAACACAAGAGAATTCCTAGAAAAGTGATAAAGCTTCGCTGTTCTTCCATTTCTTTGGTTTTGCTTATTATTTTTCCTTTTTCTGAAATGCAGTTTTGTATCCTATTAACAGGACAAAAAAGATGGCATTAGTAAAGTTTTTGCATGGATTTTTCATAACGTGGATATGGGATGAAAAATGTTTCAGAATGAGTAATGTCTTGAGAAATAATCATTTATTGTTTCAAAATCTCATTTTATTAAAAAAAAGCTAGCTAGTTTGCCTTACATATGCCCTTATTTGCAAAAGAATGTGCATAAGTATGCATAGGTTGTCAAGCCTGGAAACAAGAAACTGCACCGTAGTTTAGACTACTGAAATCAGGAATGTGAAGCACCCTGTAAATATGCAGAAAATAGGACATTATGCATTTTCTGAGATGTGGTAGTTTGTAGATCTATTGATGCCCTGAGAGTTCATAGGAGTTGGTGTATTACTTTATGGAGCTACAAAGCATTTCTTGAAGAAGAAGATTTATTTATTGCCTCACAAAGCCTCTGAGATCGCTGTAAAATTGGGACCTTCCCCATACCACTAAGAAACTGATCTTATTAACCAGAGTGGAGAACAGCTGTTAACCACTGGTCTGATCATCAGAGTTTAGGGGAACCAGGTCCCTTGGGAGACCTCCCACTTTCAACCTCTGTTGCCAGCTGCAGCAATGAAATTGGGGGACAGACCAATGTTGCAGTAGGGTTGCAAGCTCTGGACTGAGAAATACTTGGAGATTTTGGTGGTGGAGCCTGAGGAGGGTGGGTTTGGGGAGGAGAGAGACTTCAGTGGGGTACAATATTATAGAGTCCACCTTCCAAAGTGGCCATTTTCTCCAAGGGAACTAATTTCTATCACCTGGAGATCCTTTGTAATCCCAGAAGATCTCCAGCCACCACATGGAGGTTGGCAACCCTATGTTGCAGCATCCAGTCACACAACTGGAAGCAATGTCACATGTTGCAGTGACATTCTAGCAATCCCCCCAAACACTATGGTTTATGCTGGTGTCACCATGATAACATGATGTCACTTCTTTTTATGCTATCAGAAGTGATGTCACAATGTATTGCCCAACCCAAGAAACTCCTGGAGGTTGCCAGCCTTGGCTACCTTTTGGCATAGCAGCTGAATACCATCTAAGCTGAGTTTGTTTCTCCTCTGCTTCCAGGTATTTAGCCTGTGCAGGGCAAGAGGCATGAGCCCAAGGATAGCTGACCATTGGTATTATTTAAATTGGTTGTTACAGTATATCTGGATCTTCTGTAAACTGCTTTGGGTACCCTTGGGAAGAAAAGCAGTATAGAAATGCCCAATTAAATAAAAGAGAGGTTATTCCTCATTGCTCATTTTGTATTACACATCTTAGTGTTTAGTCAGGATACCACATCATGGTTCCTGGGGATCTAGCAACCTGTGGAGCTGGAAAAGTCATGTGACTCATTTTCATATGATTGACATTTGGGTTAGCTCTTGGTGCAGTGAAAGGATGTGGGAGGGAATCTTTCTTTGGAGCTTGAGGTAGCTCTTATGACAGCTCTGTCTGTTGCTTTAAATTTTAGTCCACTGCTTATTGGCTAATTAATTTCATGAGTTTAAAGTATGTGACAGAAGGTTTCATTGTGCGTTTTTAATGTTTTATGACGTCTTTGTAGCACAAAGATTTTTAATGTATTTGTTATCAAGTCTTTAAATTATTACTTAGACCCACAGTGTAGAAGAAAATAATAAATTATTCTACTTTAAAAGTTTAGTAGGTGAGCAAATGTTCCTCATTTAATTTCTTTGTGGGTTGTTTAATATTTTTGTCATTTGGAGATTAAAACTCCCCCCATAAGAAAAAAGAATGCACAGTGAGCTCTCAGTGGCCATTCAGGAGGTTGCTAGGAACCAAAACAATATTGCTGAGCTTTCTAAGCCTTAGTTTACACAAAGCAAAGCCATGAGAGGAGCACTTGCCCTCCAAGTTTTGCCCTCCAAGAGCCTCAGCCATTTACTTTCAAATGGTGAATTGGAATGCTGAAAAGGGAAAAAAGAGGATTTGGGCAGTTTAGCTTCTGACCAACTGACAGAGCTGGGGATTGTTGGATTTTGATGGAAGAAGGGTTATGAGGCCTATTCGTAAGGCAGTTAAAAAGGGGGAAGAGGTATGAGCTCTGCTCATGTCAATTAAAAACGGGAAGCTTATCTGCTCTGAGTGTCATCCTGTCAAAAACAGGTGTCCATTGGTGTCCTCCACCCTCCACACACTCACCAAGCCCAGCAGCAGCCTCCCCCCCACACACACACACTAACTGAGTCCAGTGGCAACTTCCCCCTCACACACACACTCACAAAATCCAGCAGCATGTCCTCCAGGTCTCCTGAGCATAGTCAGCGGTAGTGGGCACCACCAATGGGGTTCAGATACAGGCACTGAGTAGTGGGGCCTGTGGAGGTGGAGGCTGAAGCAGGGATGTGACCGGCGGCAGCAGCAGAGCTGTTCGTGGCACAGTGGGAAATGGTGTGGATCGGAAGCCAGCCATTCCATGCACCAAAGGTGAAGTCAGCTCCAGGAGGCAGGGTGACATGGAAGGCAGCAGAAACAGACCTCAGACTAGTGGCCAAGTGAAGGGAGAAGGAAGGGACCAAGGAGCAGATCTTCCCCTCTCCAGGCCAAATTGGAGGTGCCAGCCTCTGAAAGCTGCTGGGAGGGTGAAGCTAAAGGCATGGGAGCACCAGGCAGGAATCCTAGAGCCTTCCAGGCAAGAACACCCCACCCTAGGCAGCACAGGGTTGGAAAAACCCAGGGAGCTCTGAGGCGGCCTTGGAAAAGCCAATTGGTGGGCTGGAGAGGAAGAGCAAGGCCCATTCCTACAGCTATGTGTGGGATGGGAAGGGCCTGACAGTAACAGGGGAGAGGAAGCTGGGTTGGCATGAACCCTCCTCCCCCTTTGTTGCCTAACTGAGGACCTCCTGAAGGTCCTCACCTACAAAAAGGGAACCTTGGAGGGTGAGACCGCCCCATACTCTACCCAGGAGCCCCAAGATGCAGACAACAGTTAAAAGTAAAAACCTTTCTGTTCCACGTTGATAGATTCAGGTGGGTATAGGGTTGCCAGGTCTGGGTTGGAAAATACCTGGAGACTTTGAGGGTGGAGCCAGGAGAGGGAGGGGTTTGGTGAGGGGAGGAGAGGAGAGGGGGCCTCAGCATAGTACAATACCATAGAGTCCACCCTTCAAAGCAGCCATTTTCTCCAGGGGAGCTGATCTCTGTCAACTGGAGATCAGTTGTAAAAGTGGGAGACTCCAGGCCCCACTTGGAGGCTGGCAACCCCAGGTGGGTAGCCGTATTGGTCTAAAGCAACAGAACAGAGTTTCAGTTCAGTGGCACCTTTAAGACCAACAAAGTTTATTCTGGGTATATCTATCTGATGAAGTGTGCATACTGGACTCAAGCTGTGTTCTGTTCCATGTTGCAAGTCTGAATCAGTCAAACAAGAAACCTGCCTTATGACTGTTAACACTTTCTCAGGCCCCAGCTCTCCAATAATTTTGTTACTATAATAATAAGAGGACTGGCAAAAAGAAAAACAAAAGAAAGGACCAAGCCATGCATGCCAGTGAAATAAACCTGTTTCTTAGTTGTTTTCATCAAGTCTGCTGTGTGGTTCTTTTGTTAGCCCCGATGCCATTATGGGGCTTTGCTATGGACTGTTTGCTGTTGCCACATGGTCTGTCTAGACTGTAAAATGGATGCCAAGGTAGAAGCCCATAGAGAAAGGAAAAAGCTGTCTTTTTACTCTGAGGGACTCCATTACATACCTGCTGCATGTCACATACACGGATTAAGGGCCATACAGCAGACAAAGGACTTTTCCTCTGCCAGTCCATGAAGGGATTACCCAATCAAGCATTCAAATTGTTAACGACCCTTCCTGATGCTAATCAGGGACAATCAGGGAAGTCTCCCACCTTTTGTTTACCTGGCCAGCAAGTCCCTATAATCCATTCAACTAGCCACCCAACACCTGGATTCTATTGTTAAATCCAGACCCTGCCTCTCTGGAAGCCCATTGGTCATACCTAAGGTCTGCCTCTACTGACATCACACACCCCTGGGACTCATCATTGGTCCAGGAAATCTTTTGTTCTCACCTGAGACCAGCCCCCAGGGTCACCCATTGGGCTGCATTGTCTTACAGTGGGTATATCCCAGAACTCACATGGCCTTAGAGTGTGTTCTCTGCCATGAGCCAAAATGGCAGCCCACCCCTGAACCCCCTGGGTTTAGGCCACAATCCTTCTTCATGGACTTCTGCACATCTGACAGGTAGTATCACCTCTCCATAAGCCATCAATCCCCTCTGCTTTCTTAGTTCTATTTTATGTGTGTGAATGCTTGAATACTGTTTGTGTGTTTGTGAATGAATAAATAAGGATTATATTCAGTAAAATAATATTTTATTAATTATACCTGGTCTCTGTGTCTTTTACTGGGAACCATTACAGACTAGCAGCATTCTCTGTATATACAGGCGAGAATCCAATAATAATAATAATAAACCAATTGCTATATTTAAAATAGAGCAATTGGGCTAACACTTTCAAGCCAATCATCCCTTCGTAATAGGCCAAGAGAATGCCCGGTGACACCCTGAGTTCATGCATTGCCCTCACTAAGGACTACAAGAATAAGCTGTCACAAAGTCTCAGTTGTAAAAATAAATATATAAAAGGGGGGACAGAAGACGTTTATAGGGCTTATGCAATTGCTATATAAACTTTGGGATTATCCTAAAAATGAATTCAAATAGACACTGACTAGTTGCAAGACTTCCAGAGAATGAACATTTCATACTTCTGAAAGCTATGCAAATATGGGTCATTCCAGTAAACTCTTGCAGGAAAATACTTCTGTGGCACTTTTTCATCTGCAGCTTTAAAAACATTCTGCAAGCTTAATATCATTAACATTGCAATCCTAAATCCAATGAAGTCAACTCACCTAGAGGGGTGTAATTCTATTTAGGATTACACTGTAGATCCCATTAGTCCTAGCTGAATGGTTTGTGGAGCTGTCAAATAAAAAACTGACTTTTTCAGCAGGGCTCACTGGAATGCTGACTTTTTCAGCAGGGCTAGACAGAACCCACATCAGAATTCAGGAAGAGAAATTTTACCAGATTTTGTAGAAGAGCCATTCAGTTTAGCTCTGGCATTTTGCCCAAAGTATTCTAGGTTATTGAAAGACTTCTAAGCCCTTGGAAAGTATAAATGCCATCAATGTTCAGAAGAATGCTCTACATTCCTTTGAATTAATTTATTTTCTTATTCTTTCTGAGCCGTATGCTATCAACATAAAATTATATCAAATCAGAACCAGTTGTTAGTAATTCAAACCTTTGTGCAACTTTTCTGAAAACAGACAGCAGTGCTTTATTTCAATATAGTTTCAGATTAGTAAAACATTCATAATAAACTTAACAGCAAGCTAAGTCTTTCACTGCAGACAGAACTTCATGGACTGCTATAAGGAGCAACATTTATTGTGAAAGTCAACTACACAATCCTGTTAGTGTCCAAGATTACATCCAAACATGAAAACAGCATAAATCACTGTGCATTTCCAAAGCATTTTGTAGTGTGTAAAGCTAAGTATTTATTTGATTCATACTAAGAACAGTCTGATGAGAAAGATTACTATAATTTCCATTTTGTAGGGGGGAAACAGGGCTGTTGGATCTGAGTTGTCCAAGGACACCCAATAAGTCACTAAATAAATTTGGATTTGAAGTCTTGATTCCCAGAATATCAAGATAATCCATCAGATCAAAATGGTTCCTTATATCTAAGTAGAGGAAAATTGTTCTGATTCCTTTGAATCTAATCAAAGTCTCCTTTCAAAAGTCATTTTCTAACAAACAGCATGAACATTTTGATGTCTGCAAGTTCAGACATGAGTAGCAGAGCATTCCTGTGAGCAAGAGCTACCTGCTTTGCAGATGTGCTATGATATTTTGAATGAAACTAAATTGAAATGTCTCTGAGCATGTTCTTTATCTACTTGGGGCTGAAATCTATCCCAAACACTAGCTCTAACTAGAAGCAAACATTTAAAAACCTACCAAGTTTTAAGCAGCAGGTTCTGGGTTTTGAGCAGTGGGTTTACTTGGAAGAGATTCTTTAACTCAGTCTATAGCAAATATCGAAGAAATGCAAGATATGAGCAACCCAGTTTAAGAAGAGGTAAGATAGACATTTAAATGTTTTATGCTTCAAGGTAGTTTATGACTATAGCTATTTTAGTGTCACAGAAAACCTACAGAACAGTTTTGGAAGAAGAAAGAGACTTTTCTCAACAGTTGCTTTTCAGAGCACAATCTGTGTAGCCATTGTTTATAGGTGTCCCATGATACCATGTTAGGTGCCTTGTCAACATGTTATGACTAGGGGTAACTAATTAGGTAAAATTAAGATTTGGGACTATTTGGGCCAACATACTTGACATTCCTGAATATTCCTGAATACCAGGTTCAGCAATGCTGGATGGTTTGGGAGATATTTGGGGATCTCGAATATATGGCTCCATTATACCCTATGGGCTTCTTAAATCAATGGCAATATCACAAGGTATAATCTGGGGGCTGGGGGAGGGGGTTTAAGGGAGAGCCACCAAATTCACTGTGTAGCTGCTGAAGCCTCTCCCCCAAAGAACCCCAAGTTCCAAAAAAATTGGACCAGGGGGTTCAGTTCTATGGACCCCAAAAGAAGTTGCCCCATTCCCCATTGGTTCCTATTGTAGGGGGAAGTGTCAAATTTCCCACAGTGTTTTCAGTGGGCTGGGGGGAGGTGGTTTCAGCGAGAGGCAACAAATTTGCTGTGTAGCTGCTAGAGCCTCTCTCCATATGAACCCCCAAGTTCCAAAGACATTGGACCAGTGGGTCCAATTTTATGGGCACCCAAAGAGGTTGCCACCATTCCCTCCATTGTTTCCTATGATGGTTAAAACCTAACCTAGCAAACAGCAAGGCAGGCAAGCACACAGCAGTCATACTCTCCCAGAGAATCTCATGGGAGGTGAACTGTCTTGGGAGCTTGCTTGTTTTCAAGGAGCCTAACACTGCTGTGTGCCCAGCAGAACAAGTGCCACTGTGACAGTGCAAGTGCCACACCAAAACCCAACAGGACCAACTTCCAACCTGAGAATCTCTGTTTTACAAACTGGGGGGAGGGGCTTTCTGTAAGGACAGCAGAACCAGTGCATTGAATGCACTAGTGCCCAGCAACAGAACCCTGTACCACTGCCAAACTGCATGGCACTACATCAAACAACAACAGGGCAACAACTAACACAAAACAGAATTTATAAGGCACACTATTAAACAACAATCCACACCCCACTAACTCCCACCCAATATCCAAAAGGAATCTACTCTTAAACAGAAAAACTTAGTAAACCCAACCTTCACAATACTGCAACAACACAAACCACAAGATAAGCTGAACTACTGAAAAAATGCACACTAGTAAAGAACAACCAGGCCCCCTGGCAACACCCACCAGCTCCTCCCTCAAGGAACCCAAAAAGAATAAACTAAACAACAATAAAACTTTTTTAAAAAACAGGAAAACAAACTTTTAAACTTTAAAAAAACTTAAATTGTAACTTTAAGCAAAGTTGAACTGAGCGAAGCCAATCCCCCCCAACAAGCACCCAACTGAACCCAGCCACCCACCCAGACCAATCAATCCACCCACCCAACACAGGAAGACTTAAAAAAAACCTTTTAAATTTTCTTTTTAAAATTTATATATATCCAAACCAGCTGATGTCTTCAGTCCCATCAGACAGGAGTACACCGTGGTCCAGCTAGGAAGAAATGGGTGGGGCAGACACAGACCAGCAGCAGCTGAAACCAAGACAAGGCCAGCAGCTACAGAATCCCTCCAACCAAACAACCAGCTGGCCATGGAGTCTACTAGCCACTAGGCAGGACTCCTGCTTAAATGCTATTGCAGTTTTTCCCTCCCCCCTCCCAAGCAAGGTAGGTGGTACTGCTGCGCTTAAGTGGACCAGTAGCAAGCAACACCAGCTTTGCAAAGAGCTGCACCATGCATCTGCAAATTGCATGGTGCAAATTGCAGATGCATGGCAGTGATTGGCTGTGAGCTTCCCTGTTCCCTCTTAGCCCATGGAAGCCAGGGAAGTGGCTGGAAAAGCTCTGAATCAGCAGGGAAAGGAAAAGGCAGATGGAGGTAAGGGAGCGTTTCTGCCTGTTTCCCACTGTTATTCAGGGCCCAAAATAGCTGCTGAATAGTTCGAGACTGCTGTATTCAGCATGCCTAGTTATGACATGGTCATCACAGTCTATCAGATTAAAGGGCAGTGAGGACAAAAAAGAGAGACAACAGTGAAGGCAAAGAAAGGAGAAGGAAAATGGTGCTGAGAAGCAGCCACAAGAGGAAACAATGCTGAATAGCACTCAGACAGTGCTCAGGAGTCATGTTTAGACAAAACAAAAGAGAAGGCACTTTAAACACTCATGAAAATTAGCATAAAACCTGACACTTCTTTTCATGTAGGTAAATATAACATCTAAAAGCATATTTTCTGTTATTGTTGATTGCTGGAGAGGTTGAGAAATCCTCCAGTTAGATTATACTGGATCAGGAAAGGAGCTAAAAGTGACTGCTAAGGCTCAATCAATGTAAATATTAAGGTGCTGAGGCATTAACTGAAATATTTAACACAAAGAACTCAAGAACACACTAATTAACTTTTGATTCTTTCAGCCTGGACTGTTGAAAATTGTTGCCTCTCTTTATGCCAAGCAGAATTTTTTTATCTCTCTTTTCTTCAAAAGGCAACAAGAAACTAATTGCTAAACATTTCTCTCTATTGGTAGAATTGTTTCTAAACTATCTCTATTTTCCAAACTCATTGCAATGTAGCATTACTGGGACACAGAGTTATGATGGTATGTTTTAGAAACTCTTTACTATGCCGCATTTCAATTACACTTATCGATGTAATTCTTTGTAAGTATCTTCATTCACATTTTCATTGACATCAGAGTCCAGACACCTTATAGACTCACTACTGCTGCAGCCATAACAACCCTAGGAACATTTGGAAGGATAAGTATAATTTAAATGATGAATCCTTGATAGTTTAAAGTGTGTACACTCTTGACATTCAGCCAGAGATATACAGTTTTCTCATGCTGAAAATGTTTGAAAGAGCAGTAATTCAGAGTGAAAATAAAAGTGCCACCTTGATAAACATGGTGTAGTTTCTCTAAAAATTGTTTGTACAAAGCAAAGGTGCTTCTTGCACCAAGATACCTTTAGTGAGTCTGCGGTGAAATATCTCTGACCCTGCTACATACATGTTGTTCACTTCTGCATGACACAGGCAGTTTTCTACATGGTAGTAGTAATAGGGTGTACCCTTCTTTTAATTCAGAGACCGGAAACGTTTGACAGCTGCCCCCATCCCCCTGCGGCAGGGGGTTTGCAGTGGGGAGAAGGAGACTGGTACAATGGCAGCCATTTGTGTTGTTGTGCTTGGTGCAAAAACTTCAGGCTGTGGGGGCAGTAAAAGCAGAGAGAATATCCAGGGGGAGCAAGTGTACAAGTTTGTTTTTTTAACAAAGTGTTGTTGAAAAAGTGTGTTTGGTGTAAGTTCAAGCGCTTGGAATTTTCAGAATATCCCCCAGTTCTCTCTCACTGGAAACTCAGACAGGCAAGAAAGGGGGAGATTTCCACTCCCTGCTTGAAAAAAGGGAGAGCTGAAATCACTATGCCCCCCCCCCATTGTTGTGCTTGGTGCAAAAACTTCAGGCGATAGGGAAAGTAAAGCAGAGAGAATTTCCAAGGGAAGCATGTGTGCAGTTTATTTATTTATTTATTTTTAACATGTGCTGAAATGTGTGTTTGGTGTAGGTTTCAAACTTTGCCGGCGCTCTCATGCTGGAGGCTCAGGCTGGCAAGAAAAGAAGAAAAAAGTTTTCCTCCTCTGCTTGAAAAAGGAGAGCTGAAATCACCATGCCCCCCCCTTCACCACCCACCTCCCCCCCCGAGAAAAGGAAAGACTATTGATTCTAACGTATATCTACTAACAAAAAAAGCACATTTTGCAGACTGTGAAAATTGGGCACAACAACACTCTTTTTCCTTGGGTTGTGTGTATTTTTGCTTGTTTGTGTATTATGTCTTTGAAATTTCCAAGTCTTTTTTTGTTAGGAAGAACTTTTTTGGAAGAAAAATGCAACTATTTTAAAATCTGGTTTGGTAAGGAACTATTGTAACATCTCAAGATTCTAATTTACATTTTACAGGTTCCTCTGCCTGACTTCTAGAAAAGTATCCTGCATAACTACACACAGTACAGAAAGCAAAAAGATGACATGACTTACTGTATATTAGTTTTTCTTGAGAGAGAGGCTCCCCTATGCAGCTTAGGCGTGGGGGTGAAATGCAGACTTTTCCTAGAGGCTGCAAAGAACTTTTTAAAATTTCCAAGTCTTTTTTTGTTAGGAAGAACTTTTTGGAAGAAAAACACAACTATTTTAAAATCTGGTTTGGTAAGGAACTATCGTAACATCTCAAGACTCTAATTTACATTTTACAGGTTCCTCTGCCTAACTTCTAGAAAGTATCCTCTTCTAGAAAAGTACCCTGCATAACTACACACACAGTACAGAAAGCAAAAAGATGACATGACTTACTGAATATTAGTTTTTCCAGACCCTGCAAAAAGCCCAAAACAAAAACTTTTTCCAAAAAGGCTTGCCCCCCCACCACCGTCAACAGCCACACAACATTTAAAAAATAAAAAAATAAACAAGGCAGAGTTTTTCAGTATAAAATATTCAGCTTCATGATGGTGCACCGGTAACATTCCTGCTCTGTGTAAGAAGAAGAAACCACAACACTGTGTTTTGTTCAGGGATTTCAGTTAACAATAAGAGATTTTCTAAAAGTTGGGTGTGCGGTTGGTGATTGATCGCTGTTCAGAGCTATCTATGATGTCCATGGCATTAGAGGTAACCGGACAAACAGGAGATGATGTCACTGCTGCTCCAACCTGAAAACAGGATATGCCAACACAGGTGTCCAAAGTGAATGCGAAAAACAGGTGTCCTTCACACATTGTAGGTGGGTTCTGACCAATGGGGACCCTAAAATGCCTCGTGCTATTATGCCACAATCATATGTGATTAACCTTTATTCACCAGAGATACTGAATATTGGTATAAATGATCAGTGTGCTTAAACATTCTCATATCTTAAATAAAAGTTTTTTTAAACTGTGACACACATTTTGAGTGAAATCAGTGAAGAGATATAAAAATCCCCCCCCTCCAATCTTTTAAAATGATGTAATTTTTCCTGTTTTTCGCATTCACTTTGGACACCTGTGTTGGCATATCCTGTTTTCAGGTTGGAGCAGCAGTGACATCATCTCCCGTTAAACCAAGCCGGCTGTGTTTCCTCCGAGCTCCTCCTTCGAACTAAAGAATTTATAGCTCAAAGTTTGTAAATACTACGCAAACCCAGATAAGAGGCTGATAACCAGGAAGCAGCTGGCTAGAACAACTTCAGAGTGGTAAGAAACTAATTTACTGCTGTGCTAGAAAGGAAAGCCTTGAGATTCTTAAGGCCGCTCCCAAAGCTTTGAACCAGATATGGCGAAGACAATTAAGGACCTATCTGAACAAATTTCAGGACTCCAAAATACAGTTCTTGCCTTTCAAGAGAAAATCAGTAGTGAGTTAATCTCACTACGTGGAGAAATTAGCAAAATAGGCACAGAAATAGCTTCTATAAAGCAGACAGCTACAACAGCCAAAGAGCTTGCTGAAGCTAATGAGCAAAAAATAACCGCTCTGAACCGCCAAATAAATGACTTGTCAGACAGAAACAGAAGAGCTAACCTTATTTTATCAGGGATATCTGAAGAAATTTCCGTAAATAAATTGGAGGAATCGCTGATACAGTGGCTGCAGACAAACGAAGTAGAAATAAAAACAGAGGATGTTGAGAGAGTGCATCGACTACAAAGGAATGGGAGGGGCGGGGCCCCTAGAGATGTAATAATTAAATTTGCCAGAGAGAAAATTCAACAGCAAATATATACAGCACTAAAGAAGAGGAAAGACCTGACTTTTAGAGGAAGAAAAGTCTGGGTGAGACAAGACTTTTGTCAAGAGACCTTAAGGAAAAAAAACCTCATGCGCCCCTTTGCCCAAAAGCTTTATGCAAATAACGTGAAATTTTCATGGGGCTATCCATCCTCGATAATTATATTTCGGGAAGGAAAGCGACTGATGGCAAGGAACACCACAGAGGCAAAGGAACTACTTAAACAATTAGGTATAAACACAGACGATATGGGAGAGCAAGAAATGGAAGCGGAATCGGGGGTTCCTGAAGATGGCGACGAAGGAACTTCAGAGAGAGGAGGGAAACGCCTCAGGACCAGCTCCCGATAACCAATTAAGGGAAGTATACCTTTATTGATTGAGCTAATGACTATTAATAGTATTATCATTTTTTACAGTATCAAGAAGGAGGAGGAGGGGGATGCGTGCACCCCATGCAGTGGAGAGAGGGGAAGAGATTTTCTTTCCACCTTTACTCTCAACCACGGGGGGGGAGGGAAGGGGAAGGGTAAACTAACTAACCATTCAAATTTTTCACAGCCACGAGATGTCAAAGCCTTAATTGATGTGGGATATGGATAAAACAATAAAAATTTTATCACTGAATGTCAATGGTTTAACATCAGAAATTAAACGATATAGGATAGCCAAGTTGGCAAGAGAGCAAAAAACGGATGTTCTGTGTTTACAGGAAACACATAAGAAAAGAAATGACAACAAGCCTTTGCTAAAAGACTCGACCTGGATGATGTTAGCGGAAGCTAGGAGCCACACCAAGGCCAGAGGAGTGGCAATAATGACTCATAAGAAACTTAGAGTAGAGGTACTAGAAAGAAGGACAGACAGGGAAGGGAGATATGTGATGGCTAAATTCAGATTAGAGGGGAAGAAATTTACATTGGTAAATATATATGCACCCAATAAAGGACAAAAGAAATTTTTAGCCAGGCTAGTTAAAAAAACTAAGCAATTTGCAGAGGGAGAATTAATTATGACAGGAGATTTGAACATGGATCTGACTAAAAATAAGGCAATTAAAATAGGAGATTGGGGCTTGAGGGAAGCACATGAATCGATAGGACAGCAGCCAAAACCCACCCATGTATCCAGCCGGCACAAAACCCCATCATGCATAGATTACATAATTGTAGAAAAAAGCAGCAACCTGACTATAAAAAAAATTACAACGCACCCAATCTGGATATCGGATCATGCACCAATCACTATAGAAATAGAAGGCAATCAAAAACCAAAAAATAGAACTTGGAGGTACAATAATTTAATAATGGCTAAAGAGGAAGATAGGAGCTATATGATGGAGCAGATAAGATTATATTTTGAGGAGAATAGAGGGACTGTCCCAACTAATACCCTGTGGGATGCCGCGAAGGCGGTGATAAGGGGACACTGCATAAATAAGGAAAAGTACATCAAAAGAGAACGCTATCTAAAAAGACAATCTAAAATTCAGGAACTGGAGAGGTTGCAAAAGGAACAAATCAACAATCATGATTTAAAAGTACAGAGTCAGATAACAACAATTAAAAAACAATTAGATGAGTTGGACTCAGTTACATTATGGAAGAGAGAAGCAATGGTAAGAAATGACTTCCATAGAAATAGTATTAATTCGGCCAGAAGGTTAGCTAACTATTTGAAAAACAGTAAGGTAAGGCAAAAGATAGAAAATATAAAAGTGAATGGCCAAAGAACTGGCAACTCAAAAGATATAGTAAAAGCCTTCGAGACCTTTTATAAGGAGTTGTATAAAAAAAAGGACATAGTCATATATGAGGAAGATATAAGAACAACACTAAAAGAAAATGATAAAATTATGTTAAAGGAGGAAATAACACTACAGGAGATAAAGGTGGTAATTAAAGAATTGAAAAAGGGCAAATCCCCAGGCCTAGACGGTTTCACAAGTGAATTCTATAAGGAGATGGTAGACATATTGGCCCCAGAGCTCCAAGAGGTATTTAATGGAATATTGAAAGGGAAAAAAGCCCCAGATTCGTGGAGGCAATCAGAAATAGTGGTAATCCCTAAGCCACATAAAGACCCAGAGGAAGTGGGCTCATATAGACCTATTAGTTTACTAAATCAGGATTATAAAATCTTTGCAAAAATACTGGCAAATAGATTAAAGAAGATCATACCTAGCATAATAAAGGAGGACCAATATGGATTTGTAAAAGACAGGAATATAGCCCACCCCATAAGGAATATTATAAATGTATTACAACATGGCCACAAAAAAAAGCTAGGCCTCTTGAAATTAGATGTCTACAAAGCATTCGATACACTCTCCCAGGATTTTCTGTGGCAGGTAATGACTAAATACGAGATGGGGGAGCCATATATAAAAGCGATTCAAGAAATGTACAGAGAAGGGACAGCAGTGGTGAGAGTTAATGAAGAACACTCACAACCCCTCAAGATTCAAAGAGGAGTCCGGCAAGGATGCCCGCTCTCGCCCCTTCTATTTATACTAGCAATAGAACAGCTAGCTGAAAGAATAAGAAATTCTGCAAGGGTGGAAGGATACAGGGTAAAGAAGGAAGAAATGAAAATCAATTTATTTGCCGACGACATTATAATCGCTATGACAAACCCCAAAGAGGCAGTAAAAGAAATAAAAGTTATATTAGAGGACTTCGAAAAATGTTCAGGACTGAAGGTGAACATGGCTAAATCAGAAATTATGTACCTTAATGTGACTAAAGAGGAAAGGGAACAAATACATGGGATTACTAATATTGGAATGGGCACCAAAAAATTCAGATATTTAGGCATTGTACTACAGAAGAATATCGATAAAATAGCAGAGAACAATTATAACAAGGTCTGGAAGAAAATAGAAAAAGATATGAAAAAGTGGAAAAATAAAATAATGAATATATCTACTAGAATAAAAAGTGTTAAAATGTTTTGGCTGCCAAGATTAATATACCTCTTTCAGACAATACCTCTAGGAATGTATACCAAAAAACTAGACCAATGGAACAGAGTGATTAAGGAATGGATTTTCGGTAGTAAAAAATGCAGAATACAGAGAAAGATAATTTATAGCCACAGATCAGAGTTGGGATGGGGAGTCCCTGACCTGATTAGCTATTACGAAGCCTTCCAAATAAAATCGATACTGGAGATAGGCAACGGAGAGGGACTAAAATGGGTGAGTTTTGAGAACGAAATCAATAATAACATAGGGAGTTTTGGGGTATTCTCCAAAACGACAAATAAAGATCTTATACAAGTTAAGGGACCTAGGTATTCAACACTAACAGTGTGGAACAAGTGGCAGCCCTCATGGCTTAAAAGAACCTCAAAATGGGCACCACTAAAGTCCCTCTATAACGAAACAGAAGAAAATAAATGGTGCGAACTCCTGAGATCAAAGGGATATTATAGGCTAAGAGACTTATTTAGAGGAGGCACTCTAAAACCAGCACAGGAATTAATCGAGGAGATAGGCAAGCAATATTGGTTAAAAATTACAGGCCTTTATAGAATGATTAAGGAAGTTAATGAAAAAGGAAATATTTGGACAGAAGAACCAATTGAAGAAATACATAATAGGATGCAAAAATTTAAACAAGGATTAGCAGGATATATTTACAAGAAAATGTTATCCAATAAAGATAAGGCAATACTTTATTTACAGAAAACATGGTGTAAGGAAGGCCAGATATCGGAAAACGATGCAAATAGAATAATGAAGGGAATAGAAGAAACCAAAATTATTAAATTTAATGAATTGGAACATAAATTTTTCACAAAGTGGTATAAAACACCAGCGCAGATAGCAAACATGTTTCCGGGATCGAGTTCTATGTGTTGGCACTGTAAACAATTTAAGGGCTGGTTCTCTCATATGTGGTGGGAATGTCCAGAGGTGAGAGTCTTTTGGTCAAAAATAATACAAATTATAAAGAAAATATGTAGAATTTCATTGAATGTAGACTTTAAACTAATGTTAATGGGTATATTAGGAAATAAGGCAGTCAATAAGGAAACCCAGGCTATACTCAAAGCTATGGTGTTAGCAGGCAAGGCAGTGATAGCTCTGGGCTGGAAAGATAAGAGCAAATGGACAATAGATACCTGGCACACTTATTTGTTTGATTTTGTGCAGTCGGACATCATTGAGAAATTGCGCCAGAAGACCACATGGGAGGATAAAGCCGAAGAAATTAAAGCGAGGTGGAAGATCTATCTAAAGTGGATAACAGTGGAAGGAAGACAGGACATTCGGTGGAAGATTCAGACTTTGTGCCCGTGGCTGTGAATAAAAGATCAACAAACAAGGGGTAGAGGGAGGGAGGGGGAACTTATTGAGTTAAGTAAAGTAAGGAGACAAAAGATATTGTGTAATATGTAGAAAATTCAAAAAAATAAACCTATTAAAAAAAAAAAAAAAACTTGTACACTTGCTCCCCTCTGGATATTCTCTCTGCTTTTACTGCCCCCACAGCCTGAAGTTTTTGCACCAAGCACAACAACACAAATGGCTGCCATTGTACCAGTCTCCTTCTCCCCACTGCAAACCCCCTGCTGCTAACAGCCCCATAGCACAGCCTCCTCCATTCCCTTCTGGGCTGACACTGGCGGCCATCTTGCCCATCCCTGTTTTTAAAGCATAGCCCTCCCTTAGCGGAAGCGTGGCTTCCGCAGGGGGATGGGGGCAGCTGTCAAACGTTTCCAGTCTCTGAATTAAAAGAAGGGTACACCCTATTACTACTCATGGTGTATCTTAAGCACAGAATCATAGAATGCTAGAGTTGGAAGGGACCTTGCAGGTCATCTAGTCCAATCCCCTGCACTCTGCAGGAGCATAGCTAAAAGATAGTCCTACATACCTACAACATACCCAAAAGATGGTCATCTAGCCTCCGCTTGAAAACGTCCAGGGAAGGAGCATCCACCACCTCCCGAGGCAGACTGTTCCACTGATCAACCACTCTTACAGTTAGGAAGTTTCTCCTGATATCTAGCCGGTAACGACTCCCTTGTAATTTCCACCCATTAGATCTCGTCTTGCAATCTGGAGCAAGAGAGAATAGATCTGCTCCATCTTTTACATGACAGCCCTTCAAATACTTGAAGACTGCTTGAAGTCTTCTCTTTCCCAGGCTAAACATACCCAACTCTTTCAGCCTCATAAGACTTGGATTCAAACCCTCTCACCATCCTGGTTGCCCTCTTCTGGACATGCTCAAGCTTGTCAACATCCTTCCTAAAGTGTGGTGTCCAAAACTGGACACAGTACTCCAGGTGAGGCCTGACTATAGCAGAATAGAGTGGAACTACCACATCCCGTGATCAGGACACAATGCTTCTGTTAATGCATCCTAAGATTGCATTAGCTTTCTTCACAGCCACATCGCACTGCAGGCTCATGTTGAGTTTGTGATCAACCAGAACATCTAGATCCCTTTCACATGTGCTGCTGTCAAGCCAAGTTCCTCTCATTCTATATCTGTGCCTTTGATTTTTTGTGCCGTGTAGGACTTTGCACTTATCTCTATTGAATTTCATTTTATTTGCCTCAGCCCACTGTTCCAGCCTATCTAGATCATTTTGAATCCTGACTCTGTCTTCTCCAGCTTTGTGTCATCTGCAGATCTGATAAGCATTCCCTCTATGTCCTCCTCCAGGTCATTTATAAAAACAGATTCTAATGACCTTCCCCAAGGGTTAAAGATTTCTGGAAAAACACATTCTACCTGTAATTAAATTGATGATTAGTGAAAATCTTGATCCAATGCACACACTGGTATGTTAATATTAATGTTATATAAGAAAAGATTACTGTATTGGAATTTGGACTGTTGACAATTGCAAACTTCTAGGGATTGTTAAACACCCATCTTCTGCAATATTATCTGTTCAAGAATCGTTAATTGTCCAAAACTACTGAATTTGTACAGCAAAGAAAGAAGAAAGGAAAAGCTAAATGTTGGCCACCTTTTATTGATTTATGTAAAAAACAGCTCAGCCTGGATCTTCATAACTAAGACAGTTTTTCTTTCATTTAAACCACTTTTTGGCCTCTTTTAGAGGTATCTTATATTCTAATCCCAGACTTTTTTTTTCTGTGCGGATACCTATTCCCTCCAACAGGGGCCTCACTGTCCCCCAACAGCTTTTCCTACATAGTCAGTAGACTTCCTGGGTTTGTAGAAAAATCCAAAAAGTAAGGAAATCCCTTCAGGGACGGTTGAATTCCCCCAAAAAGCCTTTTGAAATGGCCTCTGCAGGGACCTGACTCCAGGCAGCAACGGTGAGAGATTAGAACGTTGGGGGGGGGAGAGGCTTTTGACTGGCTCTGTCAGTCAAAGGGTGGGGGAAGGGCCCTTTCTTTCCAGGCCTCTTTCGGCCTTGGAGGGAGGAAGCCTTGGGGCCAGGCTGGGGGATTCCTAGAGGTTTTGTGGTGGAGTGCAAGGAGGGCAGGATTTGGGGAAGGGAGAGGCCTCAGCTGGGTATCATGCCACAGAATCCACCCTCCAAAGCAGCCATTTTCTCCAGGGAGACAGATCTCTGTTGTTCACAGATCTCTGGAGTTCACTCTCCAGCAGGCCCCACTTGGAGGTTGCCAACCCTAGGCCTGGCAGGGTTGCCAGGTCCCCCCACGGGCACTGGCAGGGGATGGGGTAGTGGGGCTGCCAGCTCCAGGTCTGGAAACTTTGGGGATGGAGCCTGGGGAGGACAGGGACCTCAGTGGGGTACAATACCCTAGAGTCCACCCTCCAAAGCATCCATTTTCTCCAGGGGAAGTTATCTCAGTAGTCTGGAGCTGAGCAGTAATTCCAGGGGATCCCCAGATCCCACCTGGAGGCTGGCATCCCTAGGCAGCACCCTCTGGGTGACTTGATGCCACCTAATTTGCATGACTCAACTTGGCCTGGCTGCTTGCTGCTGTTCAGCAGCCACCCTATGAAAGCCAGCAGTGATGCAGCAGTTAGAGCCTCAGAGTAGGGTCTGCAAGACCCAGGTTCAGATCCCCATATTGCAGTGGAACCTGACTGGGTGATTTTGGACCAGTCACATACTTTCAGCCTAACCAACCTCACAGGGTTGTTGTGCAGATAAAAAGGAGGTGAGAATAATGTAAGCTGCTTTGGTCCCCATTGTGGAGAAAGACTGTAATTTTCCTTGGTAGAAGCTGTGGGGGAGGGGGTGGAGACAAAAAGCTGAAGACAGACAAAGGCAGATAAAGGTTAAGTTGGCTGTTGGGTGGGAAGGAAATAGGGTTGCCAACTCTGGATTGGGAAACTCCTGGACATTTAAGGGGTGGATCCTGGGGATGGTGGGGTTTGAGAAGGGGAGGAACTTCAGACCAGTATAATGCCACAGACTCCACCCTCCAAACCAGCCATTTCCTACATGAGAACTACCATTGCCAGCCTCTGGGTGAGGGCTGGAGATCACCCAGCATTACAACTGTTGTCCAGGTGACAGAGATCAGTTCCTCTGGATAAAATGGGTGCTTTGGAGGGTTGAGTCCATGGCTCCACCCCCAGAAGGGAGAAGGAGTGTGAGATAGGTAAGGGTAGAGGGGAGGAAGCAAAGGTGTGAGGAATGGGATGACCATCCCGCAAGTTTCTTGCGGGTCTCCACTTGTTCTCAGTATTAGTTCATTCTTATTTGGAGTGTTTCGTGCATTTCAGTAAGACTTGCTAAACTTGACCAATACTAAAAGGTAAAAAAGGGGAAAGTAATATTTGTAAAGTCTCTGAAGACAGGCTGGTAATCACAGGATTGCTAGCGACAAGCATGTCCACAGTGGCAATTTGGTTATCTTTGGCATAATTCCACCCTTGCGGCATAACTGAGCTAAGAGAGAGGGCATTCCAAAGGTCAGGTGCTTCCACTAAAAATACTGTGTTTTTAAATATTAATATGCAATGTGTTTATATAGCACTTTTGATTTTTCAAAGCAACTTACACACATTATCATGTTGTAATTCTAACAACAGCCCTTAGGATAGGCTGAAATTATATAAGGATTATATCTGTGTCCCTGATGTCAGTTACAGATCAGTCATTGACTGGAGGTGCCTTTTCTTGCTCAGGAACCAATTTTTCTCCAAGCCAGTTTGGCTGAGGAGCCTAGAGGGTTTTTTTGTCATCTTCTGGGCATGGAACAGGGATCACTGGGGGTGGGGGGTATTTGTGAATTTCCTGCATTGAGCAGGGGGTTGGACTAGATGATTCTGGAGATACTTCCAATTCTATGATTCTTTTATTCTTTAAAACAGGTAATCATCTAACTGCTACTTTAAAAGCCTTTGCTAGAGAAGAATGATGTAGCCAATGTAGAAAAATGGTAGGCAGGTAATTCATATCTACTCAGGAAGGTGGGGTAGGGCTAACAGCTAACTCCATTTGTTATTTAATTAGTTTAAGGTTCTGGTTATCATCTACAAAGACTGAATGGCCTTGGACCCAGATACCTGCAGGACTGCCTCTCCTACCATGTCCCACCGTAACAGCTTTGGTTATCTGAGCTGAGTCTTCTGAAAGTGCCATCTTGCAAATGGGCATCCTGCTCTTTCATGCATATTTTTGTAGTGCCTCCCACTTTGTGGAACCACCTGCTTGAGAAGGTCAGAAAGGCCCCCCCACTCTATCACTTTGCAGAATGTATGAAACAGAAATGTTCAGGAGGGCATTTTTATAAAGGGGTCAGGACTGCAGTATAATGGAACAGCTGAGGAAGTCACTTTATAAGGGAAAGGATCATAGTCCATCGCAATCTTTATTGTATGTACCTTCTTCCTTTCGATACATTGAAATCTACCCCCATAACCGTGACAGTGCAGGAGTTACCATAGAGTTTTGCCTACATCCTGGAGCGTTGCACTGATACCATGCTGGCAACACGATGTCACTTAATCAGTGCAGTGAAAATTTTTAAACCTTTTTACTCCAGCTGTTCCTGAAGCACTCACTAGCAGCAGTGGGTACTCCCACTGAGGCAGGAGACCCAGAGGGAATCTGCATCTAGCATTTGCTCTGCTGTCTTACCAAACCCACACTGGAACAGAAATTCCCATCTACATTGCATGCCACTTTCACTTTGATTGAGTGTCACATTTTATGGCAGTGTCCAGACTGCATGCTGCTTTCACTTCGTTTGATCTCTGGTTTAATGGTGGCTGTCTGCATAGATTTATGGCTATTTTATGGCCATTTGGGGGTGACTCTGCAGTCAGTACAGTGTTGGCCCTGGATAGTTGAATGTGGTTTTGAACTGCATCTTTTTCTGTTCCAGTGTGGGTTTGGTAAAACAACTGAGCAAATGCTAAATGCAGATTGGCCCCTAGTCTCCTTATTTTCTGCTTTATGGCATATCATGCATAAGTAGTTTTTCTTCTTGTTTGTGCTGTTTTCCACTTCAGTAATGCTAGTGCCACTGCATTGTTTATTGGAGGTCCTTGAGATCTAATTGAACTGTTTTTTATTAAAAAATTATAATCTACCTTTAGTCTTAATGAGAAAGGAGGGCTATAAATGATGTAAATAAGAAATAAAAAATAAATGTTATCTGACTTACATTTAGGGGCTGAGGATGAGAGAGGGTGCGTACACAGCATATGTGTGTTATGTGCTGTTAAGTCTCTTCCAGCTTATGGCAACCCTATAAATTAATGACCTCTAAAACATCCCATCATTAACAGGCTTGCTCAGATCTTGCAAAGCTTCCTTAACAGAGTCAATCGCAGGGCCGCAGCTTCCTTAACAGAGTCAATTGATCTCACATTGGGTATTCCTCTTTTCCTACTGCCTTCTGTTAATCAATCTCACATTGGGTATCCCTCTTTTCCTACTGCCTTTCCAACTGCCTTCAACTTTTCCTAGCATTTTTGTTTTTTTCCAGTGAGTCTTGCTTCTCATGATGTGACCAAACATGATGATCCCAGTGTTGGTTGGGGTAATTTTTTTATGCTTGTATCACAGATAAGATCTGAACCAGGGAGCTCCCGGATTACACTTTATTCTCTTAGCCATTTCAGTGCAAATGTTTTAATTTTAACAGAAGAAATGATTTTTAAAGTGCTTCATCGCCTCTGCTTTAAAAAGGAATGGCCAACCTAGACATAATCCCTTGGAAGCCACACCAACCTGGAAACAGCTTTAAGAAAAGAGCCACATCTCCAGCCCAGCATAACAAATTGGATCCAACTCCTTCCAAATGCAGGGATTTCATGAACTAGCTAATAGCAAAAGACAGGACATTCTTCATGCTTTCAAGTCTTGTTAAAAACTCAGTTCTGCAGTAACATTAGATGCAGTCAATCTGCATAGCAATCTCTCTGCCAATTGGAATCCACCGTCTGGAAACAATTTAAGAAAAGGAAAGTGACCCATTAATCTTAAGGTTTAAGGTTATTCTGTTATAAAATCCAGGAGAGATCATTGGCTGTAGCTTGGAAAACATTTCTGCTAGGAATGGATAAAGCCAGATTTTCAATGGAAAGAAGCCCCTTCAAAATACAATACATAGGCTGGGAGCCAAAGAAATACTTTGGATATGCCCAATCATTGAGCCATAATCAACTGGATTTTTTAATGATAATCCCAGTATTGGCTGGGATAATTTTTAATGCTTTGGTAGGATCAGTTTTGCCCTTTAAAAATGGTTTCCCATGTGGCACAGTGAGCCCTTATGCCCTTATCCCAAAGCCAAGATATGGCAAAAAGTCCCTTGGATGATGGCCACAAAGCCAAATTTGGTATAGTGCAGGCAGGGTTATGCAATCCCACAGCATGTGTGTCAGCAGCTGGGCACCAAATCATTTTATTTAGCACCTTGGGCCAGACCTCCTCCCAAGGCACTGCTGCGACCAGTAAGGAGGGAGAAGGCAAGTTGTGCCTTATGTCTGTCACCACTTCCCAGCTCTGCACAGCCATCAGCAGAGTCCAAGATGAATCCCTGAAATGCTAGCCTAGCAGTGCTACTGGGGCTAGCTCCAAGCAGGTACAACCCCACCACCACCACTGCAATTTACTTGCCAGCATACTAACATCTTCACTAGTAGATGTTGCATATCTTTTAGCACTTGGGTCAAAAAAGGTTACCTACCCTTGGAGTACTGGGTTTTGCCTACATACTGTTGTTAGCCTTAATAATAAGATGAGATATTAATTTTATAAAAAGTATTAATCACCTTTTGTTTAAAAAATCACAGTTAACAACATTAAATTAAAATAAGGAAGTCATATAAAGGCAGTAGCTTCTTATGGTCCCTGCTAAGTGTCATTAATACATCTCCTAGGACAAGGAACATGTTCCAGTGAAAACGAGTATTTCCTCTTGTCCTCCCTTCTGTTCACAGCTAGGGTTGCCAAGCATGCCCTGGCAACCAGCAAGAAACAGGAGGGGGCAGGGACATGGGGGGCCCACCAGAAATATTGTAACATCACTTCCTGGGAAAACCCAGAAGTGACAGCAGTCTTCTCTAGAGGTCACTAGAAATTCTCTGGCAGTTCCTAGAGAGGATTGGCATCACTTCTGGCCATCAGGCCAACTGCCATATTTTGCTTATTTCTTTCCTCCTCCTGCTCTGAACAGTGGAAGGAGAGGGCAGCTAGGGACAGGAGATCCCCCCACTAAAAACATGGCAGCCTAACTCACAGCCCAGGAGTTCTCGATTTTTTGCTTACTTCATTTATACCCCACCTTTCTCTCCACTGAGGACCCCAATTTCCCCCCACTGAGTGGCAGCAGGCAGAGTGGGCAGCGGCCTGGTCTCCCTAGTTACAAATGTTGGGCAGTGACAAGGCTGGTAAGAGTATATAGTTCTGCCTTCCTGCATTAGTTACTCCATGTCCCTTTTCCTGTTCCCCCTGATGATGCAATAAATATTAACATGAGGTGCATTCTAGTTAGGTTGAAAACAGCAGTTGGGGTTGGCCAATATGATTTGAAGCACTGTGCAGAAGATTGAGAGGAGGGGACTGTGGAAATATTAACATTTTTTGAAATAACAGTTCTCACTAGTGGTAAACCCATAGTTCCTGGTTCTAGTCCAGCAGCTAGTGAGTACTAAGGCTGCAGCCATATCTTTTCCACTGTCAACTATAAAATGGGTTGCATGTGTAGTTCCTTGCTGTCGGTACTGAAAATGTGAACTGCCCATAATACTTGCTGAATCATAGCCAAATTCTACTGCATGCTTATCTCTCTATGGGGAAACTTGGAGAGGAAAGAGAGGTGGGCTCTGGCTCAGTGGTAGGGCATCTGCTTCGCATGCAGAAGGTCCCAGGTTCAATCCCTGGTATCTCCAGTTAAAAGATCTAGCAGTAAGTGATGTAAAAGACCCCTGCTTGAGACCTTGGAAAGCTGCTGCCAGTCTGAGTAGACAATACTGATTTTGATGGACCAAGGGTCTGAATTCAGTATAAGGCAGTTTCATGTGAAGTGGATTTTGGTTGACACAGTTATAATGTTTTTTAAGATCACTGTATTCTCCTTTTTCAAATAATTTCTTTAGACTGAGCCAGAACATCCAAAGTGTTTTTACTGTGGAGGGAAAAAAGCCCCCCCCCCAATCTGTGAGGAAAGTGTTCTTGTTCATCAACTCTATGGCACTTTTATTGTTCTTTCAAGCATCATAAAACTGGACTCATGTCAACCCCTCAAAGGAATTCCCAGAGCACATTTTGTGGTATGAAACAGCAATAAATGAAGGCAAGTTTCTGATTAGGAAAATAGCCTACAAGAAAGGCAAGCAACGTCATCTGGTGATAAGATTCAATAAATTGGGTTGCTCATGAAGTAGGGTTTCACCCAAAATGGAATGGGCTACAGCGTTTTTAAAAAACTGGCTCCTAGCCTTTGTTGAGGTCTTGTCCTCTCTTTTTTCCTCTACTATCTGGTACTGCTGTCCTGTATTTCCCCCCCTTCTCTTTTGAGAATGAAGACTGAGCAAAATATGGTGAAAAATCTAAAATGAAATGTAGAGTTGACAAATTCTTCAATGTAAAGTTCCTTCAGATACTGCATTGACCAAGGGTATACAGCTCTGCCATTTTCGTTCCGTTTATCTTTTGTGAGCCATATCCCACCTTTTTTGTTGCTCATGCTACCAGGTACTTTGTTTCTTTTACAGCATTCTATTTACTTCATTTATTTATTTACTTCATTTATTTATTTACTTCATTTACATTCTACTTTTCTCCCCAGTGGGGACCTAAAGAGGCTTACAATATTTGCCCCTCCTCTATTTTATCCTCACACCAACCCTGTGAAGTAAGTTAGGCTGAGTATATGTGATTGGCCCAAGATCATCCAGCAAGCAGAGTGGGAATTTAAACCTGTGTCTCCCGGTTCCTACTCCAACATTTTAGCCACTATACCACTACACCATTTACAGTGAAACCCTAAACAGAGTTACAGCCTTCTAAATCCATGGTAGTCAATGGGATTAGAAGGATGTGACTTTGCTTATGACTGAACTCTTGACACCAAATCAATGTTTTTTTAAAAAAAAACTACATAAATTTAACTGAAAAATTTGGAGTGAAACAAAAATGATAAACACAAGTTACTCCTAATCCTGACTTGCAAAAGAGAGAAGCTAAACATGAAATGAAGATTTTTGAGCTTTGAAATTCAGTAGCAACCCCAAGTTTGACTCCCCCATCATTGAACCCATGCTACCATGATTGAATTTATCTAGACCAGGCCCGCAGCTTGCCTTCCTTGTTCAGTGCAGCTGCACTATTTGTGAAAGAGCCTTTACAGAAATTAATGGGAAAATCATTAGCTTCCTCCTGACCAACAGAAACATCGGACACCCCATTGTTATGCACACCTGTCTAGGGTTGCATCCATACATCATTTATTGTACTATAATTGTTGTATAGCAGTCATTTGCAACTGGATTTTTCTATGTGGACAAGATAATCAGGTCTGTGAATAATTGCTATAGTACAATGATGATGTATGAATGCAACCTATATTTGTCTAAGAGAACATAGGAATAGATGGAATTCCAGGAGCAGTTCCTCAGAAATTCTTAGAAAGGGAGAGAAAGGGATATTTGGGATTTTGTTTGGTTGGGAAATATGGAAGTCACAGAACTTTAAGAATGGTTTTCAGAATGTGACCCAGACAGAACTAGCACAATAAGATGGAAATCTGATATACTGCAGACTAGCCATGAAACAGGAACTTTTCCAGTGGGCTGCTGCCCTAAAGGGTTTCTGGCAGTCAGAACCAAGCAGAGCTAAGTACCAGTAACTCTGCCAGTGCCTCAGGGATCACTTGGCTCAGACTGAATTAGTCAAGTCAGATCTCCTGCCTAAAAACTGTTTGGGGTGGATCCTAGATCACCATGCCAGACCTAATGAAGTCATCTCCTTTTTTCATTGGAAGTGAAATCACCTGCTGGTGCACTGCCAATGTGACTGTCCCTGCCCCCAATTCCTCCTAGGGGATTGCCAGCTGTGGTGTCTGGTGACGATTGGTGTCTGATCACCAATTGCTTCCTCCCACACTGCTACAAGTTGCCAGAAGGAGCCATGGATAAGCCATTGTCGGCCTCTGCAGTGCTGACTTGTAGTGCCACAGGGGCTACTCAGCTGATTTCTCTGGGGCTGTTTTCATTTCCCAGTTTGTCCTGATTTGGCCTATTTCTTGAGTTAATGTCATAGAGATAAGATGCTGATCTAAGGAAAGAGGACTGCATTTTATCATTCATTTGCTCTGTAGTTGTTTGTCTGTTTTTGCTTATATTCATTACTCTTTTCTGTAATTTGGAGAGCCAGTGTGGTATAGTGGTTAAGAGCAGCAGACTCTAATTTGGAGAACTGGGTTTGGTTCCTCACTCCTTCACATGAAGCCTGCTGGGTGACCCTGGGCCAGTCACAGTTCCCTCAAAACTCTCTGAGCCCCACCTATCTCACAGGGTGTCTGTTGTGAGGAGCAGAAGAGAATATGATTGTAAGACTCTTTAAGACTCCTTAAGGTAGAGAAAAGTGGAGTATAAAAACCTGGTCCTCCTCCTCCTTTTTCTTCTTCTCAATAACTTTATTTACAAGGTAGTTTCCTCTTTTTATGAATTCCTTGGTTTTCTGTGGTAATTCTGCTCTTGTGAAAAGCCTACATTTTTTAAAATGCTTACCAAGAAACAGAGGAAAAACTTTCCCCTGGATTTAAATCACTACAACATGTTAGATTCATAGATTTACTCCTGCAATCAGGGTTAATTGAAGTATGAAGTGAAAGAAATGCCTGTGATTATTTAATAAATGAAACTTCTTGAAGAAATGTTTGGTTTTAGCAGAATTAAAAACTACAGATCTCAATTGGCATCTGCTGGGGGTAGTAGTAAAAGGTACTTATTTTTACTCGGTGGTGGTGGATTGAGGCCAAAGATGGATCCTCATTAGGGTCTAGGAAATTCCACGTCCCTTGGTAGAACAGAGGCATCAGCAGGCGCTGTTCTGCCACATGCACCACTGCACCAGCTCTGATGGTGAGTGGCTTTGTATTTTGGGCTCATCCCCACCCCCACAGCTTTCTGTGCAGTACTGGCCTTCAGGTATAGTAAAGATAGGCTTGCCTGCCCCAGGCTAGGGAATCTTGGAGATTTGGGGGTAGAGTCTGGGGAGAGCAGAGTTTGGAGAATGGAAGGAGTTTAGGAGGGTTGTGATACCATAGAATTTGCCCTCCAAAGCTGACATTTCCTCTAGATAGGGTTGCCAGGGCCCCCGGCCACTGGTAGGAAATTAGGGGGGTACAGTTACCAGATCCAGGTTTGAAAACTCCTAGAGATTTGGAGGTAGAGCTTGAGGAGGACAGGGATCTTGGTGGAGTACAATGCCATAGAGCCCATCCTCCAAAGCACCCATTTTCTCCAGGGGAACTCTATAGTCTTAAAATCAGTTATAAGTCTGAGAGAACTCCAGGCCCTACCTGGAGGTTGGCAACCCTAGATGAGTTACTAAGGATGATAGAGTTAAGCAAGTGTTATTGTTTGGAGGAGAAGCCATGATCTGCTTCCTGGTGGTGGCTGGGAAGAAGCTATGTTGTTGTTAAAATAGCTATTGGAGTTGTTGCAGTTAGGGTCTCTAGGCCCAATCTGTATTATATGTAAATAAGCCTGTTCCTTCATAAGTGGCTGGGATCTGTGCTTTGGGAAACCTGAAGGAGCTTCTTAAATTGTCATTATAACCATAGAAAGCATACTAGGGACTGGAAAAAGAGGCAATAGTGGCCTATAGCTTCCGTTCCCAGAATTCTAGTTAAAATGCCTCAACTGAAGGCTGTATGGTGGGCTATGCCCTGGCCTTGTGCATCAAGCACAGCTCTATATCTTTTAGAGAGGCAAAGGCAAGGTTCAGCATACATTCTGACCTCACAGAGCAGTGTTCAGATTATAGAGGGAAAGGTAAGTGTCCCTTAACAAACTTCCCAGGTCCAACCTCCTGGATTCCACCGATTTGTTCTTCATCGCTCTTCCAAAAAAGAGGGAGAGGATTACAAAAGGCTGGAGGTTGACGGGCTCTGCTCCCTCTTTAATGTTCACAAAGGATAGCTCCATCAATAGTTATTAACCATGGTGACTACAGGAAGCCTCGACATCCAAAGGCTGTAAACCTCTGAATACCAGTGGTAGGAAGGAACATCAGGAAAACCTTGGCTTCTAGTTCCTGTTCATTGGCCCTTCAGGGTAACAGGTTGGCCACTGTGTGAAACAAGATACTGGACTAGATGGATTACTGGCTTGATCCAGCAGGACTCTTCTTATGTCTACTGTTGTCACAGAGCCCAGAGATGGAGACTTCATAGATAAAGTAGTAAAAAGTGGGAGATAAAGACCTCTGCCATGCTAAGACCATCGATTCCCACCAGTTTAGACAGGCAAGTGCTCTTGGAAATGGGACATATTGTTACAAATAGGCGTATCACACTCCTTCAGACCTCTTTGTCCTCACAAACACACTGTGGTTTCACAAAACAACATCATAATATTGATCTGTGGGCTATATATTGTCCAAGTTGACTATAATTCAAGGAACAGAATTTTAGAACTGGGAGATAAAACTGCCAGTGAAAATGTTATTGAGAAATGCCCAAAGGCAAGACAAGGAGAGATCAAAAAGAATCAAAGGAACGTCAAGGTACATAAAACACGGTTACTTGAAAAGAAACATCCATAAGTCATGGGAATTTGCAAACAACCATTTCTGATAAGAGGCCATCCGACTGAATAACAACTTGGTTCCAAGTTCAAGACCCTCCAGGAGGTTTTCCGCTATCCTGGCAAGGTGCTGCAGTTGTCACTGTTCCAAAGCACTCTAATGGATGTGAACAATTAAAGAATGAAATGGAGAGAGAGGTTTTAAAACACAGAGGCTGAAGCCTTAAAGAAAGGATATTGGAGCAGTCTCTGTGAGATGCACCATGTTATTGGAAGCGGGAGGTAGGATATATATAGGCTTATAAACAGGAAGCAGGGATCAAAAAGAAAGTGGGAAACATACTTTAAAAGATGGTCACAGCATGGCAGCTCAGAAGATTTTCTTTTCATTCAAGAATCAATGCCTTACAATCCTGTACAGTTTACTGGTAGTGTAAAATGCATCCATACCACTGCAGAGATTCTTTTTTAAAGGGGTCAAGTCTCTGTGGTCCAGAAGGAGGCTCAAGATGCAGGCAGCAGATCAAAATAATGATGCTATCAGCACCAAACTTCAAGGTGGAAATTAGGATCGTCATCTCCCCATGGGATGGTAGCTTGTCGTACTGGTAGGGCTTGTGTGCTTCAGTGAAGCACAGGGCTATGCTACTGGGTTAAAAGTACTGTGTCAGAGATTGGTGTTCCTGGATCTCTGGTGAAAAATGGGCTACAGGGCAGAGGCTATTCTTTTGTGTGTGTGTGTGTGTGTGTGTGTGTGTGTGTGTGTGTGTGTGTGTACAGGTTTGCGCCCTCTCACCCCCCAGTCCAGGGGATAAGAGAGGCACAATTCCTGATACTCTGCCAGCATGTACAGGATTTCACTCCTCCCTCATGCCAGTCCAGGAATGAGAGATATCAAAATCCCATATGCTCCAGGAACACTTAAATCAGTAGTCTGCCACCAAGATCTCTGATATCAGGGTCCTCACCAAAGGCTCAGGAGCAGAGATCTAACTCCTGCCTGATCTAGAGGACTTAACAACTTATCAGCTCTGTGCCAGAGCTGCAGATAATTAACACACAGTGGTAGCCTTCTAGGCGAACAGCTTAGGCACAGGGTCTAGGCTTAGAACCCAGTTGCAACACAACCTAACTCAGATAATATTAATTGATATTCTCTTTATTCAGTAGAAAGCATGCATATGACAAGACTTGCAAAGGTAGGAAAACAAAGAATATCTGTAGCTTGTTCAGCTCTAACTATACAGAGGTATTCATAGTTACCAGATATTCAGAGAAGCCAGATAATTCAATGTCCATTGAGGGACCAGGGGATCTTCAGGATGAACCACATGGCTGATGAAGGCAACAAAGACCAGCTTGGTTGCTTAGCAGTAAGATTCCATGTTGCAGGTTTGTAATCCAAAAGGGAACTCACTATCAGAAAGAAGCTAACTTTCCAAGAGAACTCTGACCCTCTTCCCATAGGGTAAGCACAACTCCCTCCCTCTCCCATCATAATTTAATATGGCCATTTATCCATTCACAAGGGGATATAGAGGTGTGTCCAACTATCTAGGTGCAGACATTGCTGACACGACTAAAGGCATGTCTACTTGAGCTTTGATATGTAAATGCATGGGACATCTGTGTCCTCAGCTTGGGAAGACGCCCCAATGTAGCAGGAATGAATCAGGAAAGTCTTTTCCTATACTTTGTGTATGCATGCGCGTGCTTTCGGGTGCTTTTGTGTGCTCTGGCAAGCCCTACTGGGGCTTGGACATTTTTCAGAGCATAGCCTGCCTCTGCATCCCTCCTCTGGTACTCCTTGGAGGTCACCCTTCCAACTACTTGCCAGAGTCAGCCTTACTTAGCTTCCGAGATCCGATAGGATTGGGCTTGCCTGGGCTATCCAGGGCAGGGCAGGACAGAGGCTTTCCAGTTGGGCATAAGAGCCCTGCTGGATAAGACCAGTAGTCTGTCTAGTCCAGCATCCTGAGTCTCACAGTAGCCAGTCTGTTCCTCTGGACATCCAGCAACAGGGCAGAGAGACTGAGACCTTTCCCTGATGTTGCTTTTTGGCCCTGAAATTCAGAGGATTAGTGCCTCTGAATGTGGAGGTTCCCCTCAGCTAGTAGCCATTGATAGATTTATCCTCCATGAATCTATCCAACCCTCTTTTAAAGCTGTTTATTCCTGTGGCCATCACTACATCCTCTAGCAGTGAATTCCACATTTTAATCACTCTCTGTGTAAAGTAGTGTTTCCTTTTGTCTGTACTGTCCATCAGCTTCATTGGAAGCCCTCAGGTCCCAGTCTTTTTAGCCTTTCCTCCTAGGGAGGGTGCTTCAACCCCCTAATCATCTGGGTTGCTCTCCTCTGTACTTTTTCCAGCTCTGCAATGTCCTTTTTGAGATATGGGGACCAGAACTGTACACAGTATTGCAAATGAGGCCACATCATAAATCTATACAGGGGCATTGCAATAGTGGCTGTTTCATTCTCAATCCCTTTCCTAATAATCCCTAACATCGAGTTTGCCTTTTTTTACCTCTGCAGCACACTGGGTTGACACTTTCATTGAACTTGTATAGGAAAAGACTTTCCTGATTCATTCCTGCTAGGCCCAAATGGTCTAGCTGATAACATATCCCTGTGACTTTTGTCACCTGAGCAGATGGCCTGCACAGATGGCCAAGCTTCATACCCATATTGACACCTTTGCTGAGAAGACCAGACATTGGGGCGTCTTCCCAAGCTGAGGAAACAGATGTCCCATGCATTTACATATCAAAGCTCAAGTAGACATGCCTTTAGTCATGTCACCAATGTCTGCACTTAGATAGTTGGACACACCTCTTCATCCCCTTTGTGATTGGGCCATATTCAATTATGACGGGAGAGGGAGGGAGTTGTGCTCATCCTATGGGATGAGAGACAGAGTTGTCTTGGAAAGTTAGCGTCTTTCTGGGAGTGAGTCCCTGTTTGGATTACATACCTGCAACATGGAATTTTACTAGTGAGCAGCAAGCTGGCCTTAACTGCCCACTGCAAGCATGTGGCACATCCTTAAGATTCCCTGGACAATGGACTCTGAATTACCTGTACCTCTGAATGACTGGTAACCATGAATACCTCTGTATAGTTAGAGCTGAATAAGCTATAGATATTCTTTGTTTTCCTACCTTTGCAAGTCTTGTCATATGCATGCTTTGGATTGAATAAAGATAATATCAATTAATATTATCTGGGCTAGTTCTTGTGTTGCAACTGGGTTCTAAGCCTAGATCCTGTGCCTAAGCTGTTCACCTAGAAGGCTACCACTGTGTGTTAATTAATTATCTGCAGCTCTGGCACAGAGCTGATAAGTTGTTAATTCCCAGAAACCAACTAGGAGGTGGGACCTCTCTCCAGAGCTGGTGGGAAATCTAGTATTCTGAGGTTCTGGTGGCAGACTACTGATTTAAGTGTTCCTGGAGCATATGGGATTTTAGTATCTCTCATTCCTGGACTGGCGTGAGGGAGGAGTGAAATCCTGTACATGCTGGCAGAGTATCAGGAATTGTGCCTCTCTTATCCCCTGGACTGGGGGTGAGAGGGCTCAAACCCTGTACAGAACTATCCACTACAACCCCAAGATCTTTTTCTCTCTCAGTCACAGCAAGTTCAGACCCTGCTAGCCTATACTTGAGTTGGGATTTTTTCGTCCCAATATGCAACCAAGGCAGAGTCGTGATGTGCTCCTGGAAGCAACCAGAGAAGTGACCTGATCAGCTACTGGAGAACAAGCAACATTTTTAAAAAAATGGTATTGAGAACAAAACAGTATCATCATGCAATGCTATTTTGAACTGAGACCTGAACAGCATGGATATTTGAAACAAATGTTTGAAATATGGAAAGAAAAGTGTCCTGATTCCAACATCACTGAACAGGGACTAGAAGATCAGTGTTGTTTTATCATGTGAAACAACTTTTTCACAGCAATAGAGCTAGATGAAATAAAGAACAACAACCACTCGAAGGAAGAACATGAAAAACAAGAAATAAATGAAACCAACCAAGAAATAGGCCACAGAAATGAAGTTGCTCTTGAAAGTCCACTAATTAAGATTGAGATATTGACAATACATCCATCAGCCTAATTCTGTACTGGAAGAACAGAAGGCAAAAATCTTAGAGCATATTAACAGCAAAAACAGACAAAGATTATCTGTGCTCAGAACAACTTTGAAGAAAGAAGGGAAAAAAATCAACAAATGCCATTTAGACTTAAGCACCTGAAAAGAACTAAAAGAAAAGAAACTCAAGAATGAAAGAAGAAAAGCAAACCTTCTGAAGAAATATCAGTTAGATATAAAAACAATAGGCCAAGCTGCAGAAGAAATCAAACAAAGAATTGTTGCAATATCTAAGAAGATCAAGTGATACAACAGTAGGATCCAGCAATGCAGACAAAACCTCCAATTCCAGGCTAACCAAAGACAGTTCTACAAATCACTAGAGGGAGATGAAAAAAAAAATAGAAGTAGAACCAGACAAAGAAATGATAACAACCTTCTAGAACAGGGGTCCTCAAACTTTTTAAACAGGGGGCCAGCTCACTGTCCCTCAGACCGTTGGAGGGCCGCTCGCGTTCGCCCCCTCCCCCCCACCAGCCTGCTCGCCCCGCTGCCACGTTCGTCTCTCTCCCAGGGGTCCTTTCGTAGAAAAACAGCTGCAGGAGCTCATTAGCATATGGTATGCTAATGAGCTATTAGGCTATTAGCATATGCCACGCCTCCCGACATCACCGGAAGTGATGTCAGAAGGGAAGCAAAAGGGGGGAGGCATCTTTCAAAAGCTCTCTTCCTTCCCTTCCCCAGCTGGTCTGGGTTTGGGGAGCTAAGAGAGAAGGGGTTTAAAGTTTAAACTCCTTTTCTCACTAGAGTTGGGCCACAGAAGGAGGAAAGAGGGAAGGAAAGAGAGAGAGTAGAAAGAAGGAAAGAGGGAAAGGAAGGAGAAGGAAAGGGGGAGGGAAAGAAAGAGAGGGGAGAAGGAAAGATCTCTAGGAAGACTCAAAAGAATACAAGAAAAAACCATCTGGATCACAGATGTGGAAAACAAACTAAAAGGAAAGCATATGGGGTACCTTACAATAACACTAGAAAGCCTGCAAAAACAATTGAAGAAAGTGACAAACTCGACAGCACCTGGAAGAGTTGAAGTCCCTGGCTATTGACTTAAAAAGTTGACAAGTCTTCATCCACGATTAGTGCAACAGCTTAATGATGTGCTCCATACCAATGCAGTAGAAAATTAGATAACAACTGGAAGGACATTTCTTATTCCAAAAAACAAAGAAAAAGGAGCAGTACCAAGCAACTTCCACCCCATTACCTACCTCCCAACAACTTTTACTAACAGGAATTGTAGCCAATTCCATTCAAGAATATCTACAGCTCAATTCAATTTCACCACATGAACAAAAAGTTATTTCCCCAAAATCTTGAGGCATTAAAGATCAGTTACTGATTGATAAAATGGTCTTACAAAATTGTAAAAGGCAGAAAACCAACCTGAATGTTGCTTGGATTGATTACATGAAGATATTTGATTCAGTCCCTCATATATGGATCCTGAGAACACTAGAAATGATAGACATTAGCAAAACTGTAATAACATTTATCAAAACTGCCATGAGTAAATGGAACACCGCACTAACAGTAAATGGAGAAGAAGTATAAATGGGAAACTTTCTCAGTGGAGGGTGGTAAGCAGTGGGGTACCACAGGGATCAGTACTTGGCTCGATGCTTTTTAACTTGTTTATTAACGATTTAGAATTGGGAGTAAGCAGTGAAGTGGCTAAATTTGCAGATGACACAAAGTTGTTCAGGGTGGTGAAAACCAGGGAGGATTGTGAGGCACTCCAAAGGGATCTGTTGAGGATGGGTGAGTGGGTGTCAACGTGGCAAATGGGGTTCAATGTGGCCAAGTGCAAAGTGATGCACATTGGAGCAAAAAATCCTAAATATAAATACACATTGATGGGGTCTGAACTGGCAGAGACTGACCAAGAGAGAGATCTTGAAGTTTTAGAAGATAACTCAATGAAAATGTCTAGACAGTGTATAACTGCAATAAAGAAGGCCAACGCTATGCTGGGGATTATTAGGAAGGGAACTGAAAACAAATCAGCCAGTATCATAATGCTCCTGTATAAATCATTGGTGCGACCTCATTTGGAATACTGTGTACAGTTCTGGTCGCCACACCTCAAAAAGGATATTATAGCATTGGAAAAAGTGCAGAGAAGGGCAACTAGAATGATAAAAGGGTTGGAACACTTTCCCTATGAAGAAAGGTTAAAATGCTTGGGGCTCTTTAGCTTGGAGAAACAACGACTGAGAGGTGACATGATCGAGGTTTATAAGATTATGAATGGGATAGAGCAGGTTGAAAAAGAAGTACTTTTCTCCCTTTCTCACAATAGAAGAACTCGTGGGCACTCAATGAAATTGCTAAGCAGTTGGGTTAGAACAGATAAAAGGAAGTACTTCTTCACCCAAAGAGTGATTAACATATGGAATTCACTGCCATAGGAGGTGGTGGCAGCTACAAGCATGGACAGTTTCAAGAGGGAATTAGATAAACATATGAAGCAGAAGTCCATCAGTGGCTATTAGCCACAAGGTATAGACAGGAACTCTCAGTCTGGGGCAGGTGATGCACTCTATTCTTGGTGCTGGGCGGGGGGCAGCAGTGGGAGGGCTTCTAGTGTCCTGACGGCACCTGGTATTTTTGGCCACTGTGTGACAGAGTGTTGGACTAGATGGGCCATTGGCCTGATTCAACATTGGCTTCTCTTATGTTCTTATGGTTCCCTTCCTCGAACACAACAACTTGGCGACAGTGATCCATGTGGTGGTCACCTCGAGACTGGATTACTGTAATGCTCTCTACATGGGGCTGCCCTCGTCCCAAATCCGGAAGCTGCAGCCAGTGCAGAATGCGGTAGCCAGGCTCTTATTGGGCCTTCCCATGCAGGAGCACATTCAGCCTGTGCTAAAAGCACTGCACTGGCTGCCCATAGCATACCGAATTTGCTTCAAGGTGCTGGTTCTCACCTTTAAAGCCCTTTATGGTCGGGGCCTACATACCTGAGGGACTGCCTGCATGTTCCCCAGAGAGCACTATGATCAGGAACCCAAAATCGCTTGGCCCTTCCAGGTCCCAGAGAAGCCAGGTTGGCTTCAGCAAGGGCCAGGGCCTTCTCAGTGGTGGCTCTGCACTGGTGGAACCTATTACAGTTCTGCAGGCCCTGCAAGATGGAGTTCTTCCACTAGGCCTTTGACTAGTGAGCTGCACCTAACAAATTAAGGCCCTGGCCCAACACTAATACCACCATCAACAGCATGCATTCCACCGATATGGCCCAGACTGAGATACCATCCAACTGTACCTTTTATTATTTGATGCTGCTAATGCCTTGCCATTGCTACATGATTTGTCCTAGCACTTTATGTCATGTTTTTATAGTATATTATACTGATACCTTATTTTATCTGTTTTATCTGCTTGATAAAACTTTATGTAAGCCACACTGAGCCTGCTTCGGCATGGAGGGTGCGATATAAATTAAATAAATAAATAATGTGACATAATCATTCTCAACAGTGCAGGCCTAGAATATTAGCATTCAAAGATTTCACACTTATTGTATATGGATGACGTAAAAATGTATGAAAAGTCATCATCAGAAACTGATTCTTTACTAAATAGAGTTTGAATATCCAACAAAGATAAAACAACGGAATTTGGCCTTGACAAATGTGCAGCATTAGCACTGAATAGAAGAAAGATCATTTAATAAGGAGAAATCAAGATGCCAAACAAGAACATCGAAACATTGGACTTTGAAGAAAACTACAAATACCTTGGAATTTTGGAAACTGACGATGCCAATCATACCCCTTGATAAGAAAAATACAACCCAGGAGTACTACCAAAGAGTTAAAAAGATATTGCAAACAAAATTAAATGGAGGCAATATGGTCTAGGCAATTAACACGGGGACAGTCCCAGTTCTAAGATACACAGCTGACATTATTGAATAGAAACAAGCAGAGTTAGAACCAACAGATTGCAAAACTCACAAGACAGTGACAGTGTATCATTCACTACACCCAGAAGTGATGTTGATTGTCTTTGCTTACCAAGTAAATTAGGTGGAAGAGGTTTCCTGGAAGTTAAGCAACCAGTTGAAGAAGAAAAATAAGTGCTGAGTGACTATACTAATAAAAGCAAAGAGAAGTTTCTACTTGAAGTACACAAGACAATTTATTTAAGGTTACAGAAACCAAAGAAGATTACAAAAAGTTTGCAATGAAAACTCACTTCAACAACTAGAAGGAAATGCACTTGCATGGACAATTTTTGATAGACAGAGAATAAAGTTGATAATGAAAATACCTGGAAATGGCTCCAAAATGGCCATTTGAAGAGAAAAAAACCAGAAGAACTCATTATAACTGCACAAAGAGCAGGAACTCAAAATGAATAGTATGAAAGTCAAGATTCAGAAGACCAGTGATAACAGCAAATGCTGACTTTGAAAGACAAACAGTCGATCATATGGTCAGTGCCTGCAGTAAAATTGCTCAGACTATAAAGAACATCACAATAGAGTTGCAGCTATGTTGCACTGGAATCTTTGCAAGACCTATGGCTTATCATCAGCCAGAAATTCATAGGAGCAGAAACCAGACAAGATCATGGAGAATGATGAAATAAAGATTCTTTGGGATGTCCTATTACAAACAGGTAAACATCTGAAACATATCACCCCTGATATCACAACTGTAGAAAAAATGATAAATAGGGTTTGGATCATTGACACTACAATCCCAGGAGACAGCAGAATCAAAAACAAAATTATTTATTTTTATTTTTTAATTTATTCTACAATTTATACCCTGCCCTACACCACCAGAACAGACTCAGGGCGGCTTTTGAAAAACAGGAGAAGATCACAAAATACCAAGACCTGCGAATAGAGTTAGAGCATCTCTGGGAGAAGGAGGTGTCCATCATGCCATTTGTCACTGGAGCCCTTGGAGCAGTGCCTAGAAGTTTCAAGAAACACCTGGACGTTCTGGGCATTGAGCACCAGCTCAGCTCTAGAAGACAGTGTTGCTTAGAACTGGAAGAAGCCTGCAAAAATACATCTGGAATTCCTAGGGTTGCCAGGTCTGATCATCGTGCCAGCAGGGGGATGGGGGGGCATTCCAGGCGTGGGCAGGGGTGTTGCACAATGTGCATATGCCACCCAGAAGTGATGTAGGCATGCCAGTGATGTTGGGGTGATGCTCTAGTTTTTGGGCAAAACTCTATAGTAAAATTTTCCTCAAACCATAGAGTTCTGCCCCCAAACCAGTGTCACCCCCACAACATCACTGACATGCCTACGTCACTTCCAGGTGATATCAGTGTGTCACACACAATGTTGCTGTTTGAGGTGGGGGAATTTCCTCCAGCCAGCCGGCTCGCCACTGGCAGGCAGGAGCCTGCAAAAGTGGGGGATCCTCTGCCCCCAACTGGGGAATGGCTAGATCTCAAATTGCAGAATAACATCTACCAGTCAAATATCTGACTGTGACAATTCATCACCATCATCATCATACCTCAATGTGCATGAGAACTAGCCTCTTTTCAAAGAAGCCAGGATTACATGTAGGACATTTGGAGGCAGCTGCAGCAGGAGTCACTTACTGAGATATGGATCTCAATGTGAGAGGTAGCAAGCAGTTACTATAGATGAGTTTGATCTACCTGTCAAACCTAGCTGTCAGATTAGCAGTCATGTAACTACACACAGGTGCTTCCTCCAGGTGTTGTTCATTCAGGTCAGGGTTTGCATCACCTTGTTAGGGATTGGCTAGAGTTCAGCATAATAGCTTTATGTTTAGTCAGCTATGGGGGGATTCAGCTCTCAAAGACTAAGGCATGCCATGCTGTTCAAATGACTAGGTAAATCTCTGTATATATTTTGTATATATTCACATTTATAAACTCTTTGTGCACCTCCATATCTGGGCAGTCTCCTGCTTCTTATTTTTACAACCCAATATCATTTAGTGAGGCAGCAGACTGACCAGGCCTGGACTGATGCACAACTTTCTTCCTCTTGTAGGACCAATCTGCATTTATCATTTGCTCAGCTGTTTTACCAAACCCACACTGGAACAGAAAAAGATGCAGTTCAAAACCACATTCAGCTATCCCGGGCCAACACTGTACTGATTGCAGAGTCACCCTCAAATGGCCATAAAATGGCCATAAATCTATGCAGACAGCCACCATTAAACCAGAGATCAAACGAAGTGAAAGCAGCATGCAGTCTGGACACTGCCATAAAATGCGACACTTAATCAAAGTGAAAGTGGCACGCAATGTAGATGGGAATTTCTGTTCCAGTGTGGGTTTGGTAAGACAGCAGAGCAAATGCTAGATGTAGATCGGGCTGTGGTCAGTTGGGAATCATCTTCCCTTGGGGAGGCATTCATTGGAAATCTGCAGCAACAGAAATACTCTGAAGAATAGCAGCACCATCACCACCACCACAGCTAGCCAAGCAAAGTGTGAGAGACTTTCAAGAGGCTTCAGAGAGACAGTAAAAAAGTGTAATCATCGCTTTGGTTCCAATTGTAAGTCATGTTGTCTAAGTCTGAATTTTGTATATGTATGTCCTGTTTTGATTCTCCATCCCTCTTTGTTGAAATAAACCCTGCTTCTATTTTAAATTCTAACTTGTGTTTGGTTATTGGTGATTGGCAGATCAGGGAGTTGTGTTTGAATGTTTGTCTTTTTCTTAAGTAGCTTGGGGTAGGATATATTTCTATTCTTGGCCTGCATAAGTAAAGGCTGTCTCTTGTCTTCATGAGATGACAGACAAAGCTGTCTTTTAAGTTCAGGTAACGCACTTCCTCCCAACCTGCCCCCATAGGAATAAAATTGCTAATCTGATAACTAAGGAACATCACCTTGTGTAGGGACCACAATGTGTTAGGACTTCCTAGCTAACCCAGATATTCTTTTCAAGGCATGTCAAATGTGAGTCAGTGTCAAATATCTATCATCCTAGTATTGCACCCTCCAAGTGAAGTAATACCCATTACCGTCTAAAGAGGGGAGATTATTAGACTACCGTGTCCAGAGTCTGGAATTTTAATCCTATCACTTCAGTGGGCTTAGTCTGGAGTAACTCTGCATGGGATTCCACTGCAAACAATCTGACTGCCCATTAAATCAAAAAGGACCATGTTCTCCATGAAACATGTGGCAGAATCTACCTTCTTTCTTGCCCTTTCCCTGCTTCTACATAGTTGGAGGGAGACAGAAAGGGCAGTCAGTTACAGACAGGGCTATTTTTGGGCAGGAACGCACAGGAATGGAGTTCCAGCTGGCTTCTGAGTTGGCCACACCCAGCAGGAACTCATTAGCATAATAGGCCACACCCAACAGCAGAAACTCATTAGGATTGGCTACATTTGGGGTGTGTGGCCTAACATGCAAAGGAATTCCTGCTCCAAAAAAACCCCTGGGTTTTGACAACAAACAAGGTAAACAGAATAAGAAGCAAAAGGTGGGTGTGGCTGGATGACCACACTTCTCATAACATGGGGGGTGGCCTAATATGCTAATGAGTTTCTGCTGTTGGGTGTGACCTAATATGCTAATGAGTTCCTGCTGGGCTTTTTCTACAAAAAAAGCCCTGCTTACAGAGATGCTACCAACATGATTGCCAAACAAACTAACCCAGCCTGACCTCCTTGAACAAATGTGTGGTGATCTCCTGAGTGTATCACCTCAGTAGTAATTGGTGAATTTTGTGTTGAGCAAAATACAGTATAGTCTCTTATTCTATACTGTGCCTCCACAGTATAGTCACTCCACAGTATAATCACTTATTCTACAGGGCCAGGTTGTTGCAGCCTTGCAGCAGTTCTGGTACTGATGTCAGTGGTGGGGGTGGGGGGTGGTTTTTAAGTTGCTGCTGTTACACTGTTATGCTGTTTCTAGCATTAAAGAATAGTCCCAGTGACATGATGTGATAGTGATAACCAACTCAAACAGAAAGAAATTATGGCAGTATACTTCCCTGATGTCAGCAAAAGGGGGTGGGTGGGTTTTATGGTCATAAGGAGAAGACACCATAAGCACACAGAGTGACCTAAATGGTAAATGTCGTGGGTCAGCCTGGGCTCAGCAATAGTGAGGACCCCTCAGGAGAAGAGGAGCCTCATGTAGCTAGTTCTGAGTCAGCAGAAGCTGGCAAACAGGAAGATGAGCAGCAGGCTTATCAGGATTCACAGTCAACAGCTGGTGCAGAGCCAATGACACCCTTCAGCCCTGATTCAGTAGGTGAAATTCAGTTGGTCGTTTCTAGCCCTCCAGTATCACCCACACCCTTAGAGTACTGCAGATGGAGGCTAAGAACAGAACTACACGAAAGACGACAAAGTGCACACCTCCTGGCCTGTCACCAGCTGTCTGCTGATAGGAAAGATGAGTAGTTGCAGGATTACTCCTGAGCAGCTGGCTGCAAGCATACCCCTTAAGCATACAGCAATAAAAACCAGCAAAGGGAGGCTGTTAGGCATGGACACATGTACGATAGATGCTCAAACACTAAATCTGCCTTGCCTAGTTTTCTGAATGACTTTGCCTTGCCTGACTTCTGGACCCCTGACCTTGGACTGAACAATTCTGTCTTGCCTGACTTCTGGCACTTGATACTCAGAGCCTGCAAGTCAGTACAGCAAATCTCAGATCAAACTAAATAAATTTTCTTTGAAATATGTACTTCTTAAAATTGGAGACAGTGGCAGATGAGTGGAAGGTGGAAGCTATAAAAAGTACTATAATTGACCTAAGTGAAGTATACCTCTTAATTTTTTTCATTGCACCAATTTTTACTGTTACAATATGCTGCCAGAACTATTACCACATGTGAGAAGACGTGGACAGGACTTACCCCTGATGCCGCTTTATGGACTCTGGGGCCAGGGAAGGGAGCAGCAAGGCTGGCCATTGCATCTGGCAGGCTGCATGGCCGAATCATGGGTGGGGCTGGGTGGCGGCTGTTGATCCCAGCACATGAAATCACATTATTCAAGATCCAAAATCACTGTTTTCAGGTTGTTCATTGCTTCATTTGCACTCCCCCCCCTCAGTGCTCCTGGGTCCACAAATAAGCCCTCCTCAGACATTACATTTCTGGCACTCCCTTCTCACATACTAACAGTGCATGCTCCATGTGATTCTCTTGGCACATGATCACCATTTTGTGTGAAAAGGGCAATGTACGTATTTTGCAATTTTCAATGCAATGAAAAAGACACATGTGAATTTGCTAAGATAGCTGTGAACAATCAATGCCCTGCTCACAACTGGCACAAGCCAAATCAGCTGGTGCTCAAACATCTCTAGCCAAAACAACACATTTCATGCTTCCTGTCTTAACTCATCCTATAACTCATGTTTAGCAGATGCTTGCCACATGTTCTTGCCCACATTAGTTGCATTACATAATGCCTGGTGTACATTTGTATCAACTTATATCAGTGTTACAGGCCCAAATACTATTATTTTGATCAAACTCAGTGCTCCCTTTAAAGGTTAGCATAACTACATTTATGCTACAGAGCTGTGTCATAAGAAGGACAAGGACCCATCACTCACAAAAGACTTGCTGCTTCTGCACCAACATTTGTGGAAATCCATTCTATCAGCACTAACATGAAGGCTTCAGGACAGCAGCTCAGAATATATAAATAAATCAGATTTTCTAAATCAGTTCATAATGAACACAATTTAACTAGCTAATTATACTTAGAAACACAAAACATTTTCTCAGAATGCACCCACATCTCTACTTTAAATAGTGCTTTGAAAAGGCCACTGTAGGCTTTTTGTCATTAAAAAGCAACCTGGCCAGGCTCTTTAAAAACAGCAATGTAAGGATATCCAGCAGTTCTATTGTTTTAGTTCATATATGTCTTCACATAAAGGCTTGCATTTTGGTACTACAGGCCTTGCACAGGTATTCCTTAGCTGTCTCATGATATGTTTCTCAAAACTATCATAGGTTGTGGTCACATGAACGAGAAAATGTGGGTGGGGATTGAGGCTGTTTGCCCTGGGCTGAAATGAAACATGTTTGCGCGATCAGACTTCTGCCCATGTGCCCCACAGTTCCGGATACTAGTAGCCTTTCCTCGGTGGCTTTTTTCCACACTCCTGCGGCGCAACAAGATGCCCCACCAACGACTCTAGGATGCTGGACAGATGTTTCTGTCTGATCGTGCCCCTTTACTGCACGTGGGAATTGCACCTCTGCCGCCACTTTTGTACATATGATCACAGCCATAGTTTGGTATCCAGCCAAACTTTAATAAGAAAATACATTGAGGCTTTCACGGCCGGAATTCATTAGATGCTGTAGATTTTCCAGGTTGTGTGGCCGTGGTCTTGGCATTGTAGGACCTGACATTTCACCAGTAACTGTGACTGGCATCCTCAGAGGTATAACATAGAAAGATGGAGTACTCTCTGTGTCAGTTCTTCTGAAGAAAATGGCTGCTTTGAAAGGTGGACTCCATGGCATTAGATCCCATTGAGGTCCTTCCCCTCCCTAAATCCCACCTTTCTAGGCTCTACACTCCAAAGACTCCAGGTATTTCCCAACCCAGGGCTGGCAACCCTGTTCAACAGTGATAATGATGGATACTGTAGTGTGTAACAGAAGATTTTTACTTGAACTGTGCTGCTGGTGAGTGAATATATAGAAATGGATGCAGCTCTAGTTTTCTGTTCTTTACTTAATGTTCCCCAGTAGCAGTTCTCTCATTGCAGCTGCTTGATGCAACATTGTTCATCATCATTATCATCACAAGTTGCTCACGCCGATCCCCAGTAAACAAACTCCTTGCAACAAACTCCCTGCAAAACAGAGACATGGTCCAAATACCTCAGTACTGTAGTCACAAAAAGGTGATCAAACAAAATACATAAATTCAGACTAATCTTTAATATCCCTAGACAAATGTACAATTCAAGTCATCTAAAACCTATCACACCAGTTATAAAAATTTCAAACATAGTCTTTGAAACAATAATTAAGTCATCAATCTGAAATTCACTCCCTCTTAGTGGTCTAATAAAAATATCCCATCACATTTCAATCCATGCCTTCATCAGCAGTTATTGTACAGTGCAGAGAACAATTCATTGTCTTCAATGCATATTAATGAAGAATCATCCCTATCTTCTTGCCCACAGAAAGCACATACGTTCAAATGAGCTTTAAAAGTACCCTACTATCCTACTGCCCGAGTAGAAAAGCCCTCTTGAACAATTCAGCTTGGCTTAGTCTGCAGAAAGCCGGGAGAGTGGGCGTTTTTCCTGACCTCCTCAGACAGGCCTTTCCACAAGGTGAGGGCCAATTGGGATGGGTCATGAACTAGCTGATGCAATGGTAGAGGAGAAGTAACATTTCTTAGCTGCTGTCAGCACCACTTCTGTCTTACAGTGAGCTCTATAGTATGATTTGTCAGAATCAGTAAGAGTTCCCGACATTTCCCAGCTCTCTGTAGCAGAAGCCATTTTTACCATAGATCACCCAGCTCTGTGATCAAACAAACAAAGCAAATACATTTCCAACCCCCAAAAAATATTAAGAAAATTAAAAAGCATTCCCCTGAATGCTTGAACCCAGACCACCTATCCATGCTGCCTATAAATTAGTACTGACTGTATATGGGGAAATAAAAGAAAAAGACAGAAAGGATACTCTTCCATTCCATGTATCCTCCAAGACTGAATTACTGGTTAAATGATTGTACTGCATCATGCCCCACTCTCCAAGAAAGCCATTTAGAATTAAAGTGTCTGCTCCTGAATTCCCAATGATATATTAAAAAATAATTGCAGGAAGCAGATTTCTATTAAACTGAGTAATGAATTTAGATTATTATTTTTTACTCAGACTTATCACATTTCTTTAAAACTCAGCTCAATGGAAACTGAGGGGATACTGAACCAAAGAGGGGACACATTTTCAAGATCACATGTATCTATAATGGATGGCAGGAATGAGACTTCTTATTTCTCGTGGGCAGAGAATAGATTGTCAGCAAAGTGAAAATATCATGATTGGGAAAAAGAGCAGAAAGAAGAAGGAGGAGGAGGAGGAGGAGATTGGATTTATACCCCACCCTTCATTACCCAAAGGAGTCTCAGAGTGGCTTACAAACTCCTTTCCCTTCCCATCCCCACAACAGACACCCTGTGAGGTAGGTGGGGCTGAGAGAGCTCTGACAGAAACTACTCTTTTTAAAGAACAACTGTGCCAGAACTATGGCTTGCCCCAAGGTTATCCAGCATCCAGATAGTAATAAGTAACTTGGGGGGGAGGACATGTACTGCTTATTCAATAACTAAATGTCTAGAAAGCTTCTTTAAAAGGAGAGCAAATGGAGACCCAACCAAAAGGAAAGGTAGCACAGTGGAACAGTGAGCTAAGAGAACATTTACTGCATCTGAATAGTAAATGTAAGCCTGTGGAAGTCTTTATAAGATTTTAGATTACAGATACTATTGAAAATATAACTCATATTTCAGGGAGTGAACCTCTCACCAGATATTTATGCATTGGAGGCTGTATTCCATCTGGTCAATATTTTCCCATTGAAAGGACTTTATTGAATCCACAGTTCACCTTGCCCTGAAAGTGCAAGAACCTAGCACCATATAAAGGGATAATAAAAACAGAATGCCTCTGCGCATATGCAGAATGCATTTCTGTTTCTTATGTATTCCAGTGCCCCTGGGGTATGGATATGCAAACAAGCTTCAGCATTTCTTGTCCTAGAAATTATGTTCTTATTCAGCTCTTATTGATTCTTTGCATCCAGACAGAAAAAAGCAAGAAGACTGTTGAAATGTATGGGGCTGCCTTGCACTCACTGTAAATTATAGCCAGTATGGTGTAGTAGTTAAGACTGGCAGTCTTTAATCTGGGGAACCAAGTTTGATTCCCCACTCCACCACATGTAGTCTCCTGGGTGACCTTGGGCCAGTCACAGTTCTTTTAGAACCAGGGTTGCTAGCCCCCCCAGTGGAGGTGGGGGCCTTCCTCTGCTGCCAATCAGCTGGCCAGTGGGGAGAATTACCAGGAGAAAGAGGAAGGCCCAGGTGACATCACTTTCAGTAGCAACCTCTGGGCGATGCTCTGATATTTGGACAAAAACTCTATAGCAGAAGCCATTTTTACCGTACAAGAACACTGACACGACATCTCAGTGTGAGGACATCACTTCAGGTGCATGCTGGAAGTGACATAGCCACGTCAGTGCTGGCAACATCGCCTAGGGCTCCCGCCTGCTCCTGGTAAGCCCCCCTTACCCCACCAGTTGCCAGGAAGGACCTGACAACCCCACTTAAATCTCTCTCGGCTCCACTTGCCTCACAAGGTGCCTGTTGTGGGAGGGGAGGGGAAGGAGATTGTAAACCACTTTGATACTTCTTAAGGTAGATAAAAGCAGGGTATAAAAACCTGCTGCTGGGGGTGGTTTGTGGACTGTTTTTACACTGAAGGAGCAGCAGAAATGAAACTGGCTCTGTTTCCAAGTCCTATCAGACACAAGGGAGAAAGGTAAGAGACAGAGTGCTTATGCTTTTGACCCTGCAATGATTCCAGCCTGTTCCTAGGGATGGCCACTCATACTTTGAGAACCAACAGTTTATACTGAGAAATGGCCAGAAACACTGTGCGGTGATGTGTGTTTACTTGTAAATTGCACTCCATTTTATAAGGGAGGCAGTGATATGGTTCTAGAGGGATTCTCCTTGCTTTTACAAGATGTCTTAATAGTTGCTAGGCAACAGATGTATCAGGTTACACTGGCAAGGCGAGCTGTTATTTTTTCATTGTTTATTACTGGTCCTACAGCACAGAAAGCTGAGTTTTCCTGAGAACACTTGAGCATTGGCAGGATGCTCCATTGAGAATTATGCGCATTTATGCAACTATTTTCGAAATGAGAACTTACCAGTTTGAACTGCACGGCAACTAATTATGGCAAAATTTAATTTTTAATTTTGTGAATCTCTCTTATGATGTTTTTATATGCCAGGGGAAGGATAATCACCTGTTCCATTTTCTGTCTGCCAGGCAGCTACATTGCTTTACACCATGTTAGACTACTTGTCCATCTTGCTCATTCTTTAGTATGAGTGGCAGAAGCTTTCCAGAGTCTCAGGAAGAGAACAGTCTTTCCCAGCAGTTGCTGTCTGAGAACTTTCAACAGGAAATATCCTCTCTGTTTGTTCTACTAGTTTTCTACATGCCAGAAATTCTTATTGTACAGAACAATTCTGGAGAGGGGGGGAATGATTCTCCATGATTCTGCCTATGCATTCTACCTTTCAGCAACCTCCTTTGCCTGCGGATGTGAACCCCGCCTCAGGTGCTCTCATCATTCCATCAGTTTTGCAGCCTATCTAATCTTCAGCAGGCTGTTTTTATCTTTTGGTTAACGTAAGGTATCATATTTTTCTATATACCTGGGTAGGTAGAGACTTCTGTCGGGTCTGCAGGTATCCCCATTGCCCAGCCTGTATTATCCAAACCAAGGTCTGCTAGTTCACTGGTAGATAGTGATATATAGGTACCTTGCATTAAAACTGACTGGATGCTCTTTTAGGAGATTTAAAAAAATAACTTTTTTTGCTGCTGTTGTTTTGTTTGTTACTTCAGCTTGATAATAATATAAAAATAATGTCTCTTCTTCCACTTTGCATATTACAGTTTATTATGGATGCTACAGATTCAGGTGGGTATCTATGATGGTCTGAAGCAGGAGAAGAAAGTTTGAGTCCAGTGGGGGCACCTTTAAGACCAACAAAGTTTTATTCCAGGTACAAGCTTTCATGTGCACACACACTTCTTCAGATACATTGAAACAGAAGTTACCAATAGGTAGTGGGTGAGGAGGATGTTACCAGGAAGGGCCAATTAGAGTCAAGATGCATAAGTAACTGAGCAATAAATATAGCTAAGACTGGATGAAGGTGATTGGATGCTACAGATAAGCTTAAGTAGCAACACCATTTTAAAAACCACAGAAAACAGTATGCTGGAGACAAAAGTTCTAGCTGGGCCTTCTGCCTTTAGCTATAGTTTGCTGTGCTCAGGGTCTGTTTTTAATATGAGAAGATGTTCGATACTGTGATTTCCCATCTGCGGCTTGATTTAATCTAAATGCAAGGTTCCCATTTGTATGAGAACTAGGCCTAAGACTTCATCACATTTAGCTTACTGTGTTAGCTCAGACTAATTTTTTCACTGATGCAAGGGAGGGGTCACTTTTTGTCCATGCATGATCTCCTAAAGGCTATGCTAGAGTTTGTAGAGCTCTGTGGACAAAAAGAACACAAAATGGGGACTATAGTGAGAATGAGAACACCCCAACAGCAGAAAAATTAAGATCTAACCCTTGGTAATAAAAGCTAACCCTCAGGGTGTGTGTGTGTGTATGTGTGCATGTAGGCATGCACTAACAATTTTGATTGCACTGGTTTGGACTTTGTGATCCATAGACGCAAGGGCTGTGAATTTTCCCCACATTCCTCTTCCCAGGCAGTCCTTGCTAACTCCAGGGAAGCTTATTCCTGATGCCATAAAAAGTGTGGAGTCAAATAACCACAGGTAGGGGAGGGTGCAATGGGGAGGGGAAAGGGAATGAAATTGTCATGTCTTTCTGTCAGTACAGCTCTGCTCATGGAAGAGCAGTGAGGGAGCTGAGTCTGCTACCATCATTCTTCCACTGGAGTAACACAAGATGCAACCCACTGTTTTCCATGATCTCTATGGACCCACAGAATCCAGACAGCAAGGCTTTTGGAAGTCAAAGAGACCATCTCATCTTTTCTTTGTCCATGATCCCTGGTAGAGTAATGCTGTAGGCCTTACCTGAGAAAGCTGTGCCACATATGGGGCAGAATTGTCTTCTAATTCATAATTATGGGCTGTCAGTTTCTCCTGGTTCTGTTAGTAGGACCGTTGTAATTGAGTCTTCAAGGAGCTGACTTTTCAAAGCAGACCACAGGAACCATAAATATATCTTCTACAAATCCACTAATATAAATAAGAACGGTTTTCTCATCTATTAATGGAAGACACTGTATAGAACCTTTTTAAGGACTTGTACTCCCTTTATTTTTTCTGACAAATACTTGGACTCCTTTAAAGCATCCTTTTAAGAAAATGATAAATGTCTGCAAATGTAAAACAGTCAGCAGAGTCCTGATTTCTAATTTGTAATGTTCACATTGTAAACATTGTAAGCATAAGTATTATTACAACCGCCTTTGCACTGCTACTAATTTACACTCAGATCCTAAACACTATTATTCAGAAACAAATACTGTTGATTTTAATGACACTGAAGGGAACCACTTCAGTTCAAAAAGTAGAATTCATGTGTGGAAGAAGCCTTCTGTCCATATATTACTTGCTGACTGAAAAACAGTTTATATATTATGATGTTATACTGTGTTGTACCTCTGAGGATGCCAGTCACAGCTAGGGTTGTGCAAAAAAAATAAATTCGGCCGGATTCGGATTTGGCCAAATCGAGAGAATCAATTTCAGCCAGCAGAAAGACTCCTGCATGTCAATATGGGCAGTAGGAGCCGATTGGGGAGTCTTTCGCCAGCTGAATGTCAGTTTCAGCCCCATTATATCCTATGGTCCATTGAAGTCAATGGCAAAAACATAGGATATATTCTGGTGGCTGGAGGGGAGGGTGGTTGAGGGAGGTTTACAAGGCTATGAATGGGATAGAGTAGGTAGAGAAAGAAGTACTTTTCATCCTTTCTCACAAGACAAGAACTTGTGGGCACTCAATGAAATTGCTGAGCAGTCAGGTTAGAAGTTAGAACAGATGAAAGGAAGCACTTCTTCACCCAAACCTTGATTAACACATGGAATTCACTGCCACAGGAAGTGGTGGCGGCTGGCATGAACAGCTTCCAGATGGAATTTGACAAACATATGGAGGCTGGAGCAGAGCAGTGGTCCATTAGTGGCTGGTATTCAGGAGTTGTTGTTTTTTTTAAAAAAAAACAAACCAAAAACTATAAGTGATCCAGTACTATTAAAAGAGATGAGGGGGTTGCCCCCCCAGCACCAAAGCATCACTTGCCACAGAGACCAAGAGTTCCTTTTATCTATAGCCACTAGCCACCAGTGTTAATCCATGTGTTAATCACTGTTTGGGTGAAGAAGTACTTCCTTTCATCTGTTCTAACTTCTAACCTGACTGCTCAGCAATTTCATTGAGTCCCCACAAGTTCTTGTCTTGTGAGAAAGGGTGAAAAGTACTTCTTTCTCTACCTACCCTATCCCATTCATAGCCTTGTAAACCTCTTATCATGTCACCACTCAGTCATTGTTTCTCAAAGCCAAGATCCCCAAGTGTCCTCCTTTTATCATTGTAGTTGCCCTTTTCTGCATTTTTCCAGTGCTATAAATATTCTTTTCTAGGTGTGTGTGGTGTGAGTGATCCAATGTGGTTGCACCATCAATTTATACAGGGCAGGGCCTGTATAAGTGTTGTTCCTTTTGGTCTTTTGGGGTTTCTGTGTGGCACTGTGGCATGCTTGCACTGCCACAGTGCCACTTGTTCTGGTGTGTGCCACTTGTTCTCCTGGAAAACAAGCACCTCCCAAGACAGTTCACTTTCCCTGAGATTCTCTAGAAGAGTCTGACTGCTGGGTGGCTGCCTGCTTGCCTGTCTTATGTTAGCCGGATTGCGCATTATTATGAATAATAACGAGGGGAATATGATTGATTATTAACAAGCAATCGACTGCGAGAGTGAACACCTGTGTATACAGAGGTCAGTCCCACCGGGAGGTGTTGGTAACAGACCAGGAGACTTTTGTAGTTGAAAAATAAAGTCTTTTACTGAAGTTCTGCACACGCAAACAATTACACAAGCTCACACACAATTATTCAAGGCCTAAGAAATACAGAGAGAGGCAAAGTACATTTGCATTAGCAGGTAAATCGTTGGTGGGGTATATTTACCAGTCCCGTCGTGTAGAGAGTTCCTCAGGAAAAATGGAGGGGAAAGAAACTAAGAAAATTGGGAACCACGCGGCCTGGCCAGCAGGGAACACGTGGGAACTCGGCCTGCAGACCAGAGTTTAAAGATGGAGGCAAGGGTTGGGGATAGCAAGCTGGACATAAGAGGGTCAAAGGTTCAATAGGGGTCGAAGAGCAGAGAGAGCGCCGGTGGTCAGGTGTCTCCTTATAAGCAGGAGGGTGGGGGCTGGTTCCAGCCTCTGATCAAACCTCTTGGTAAGTCCGTCCCTGAAAATATCCTATTGGTTGGAAGATGTAGGGGAGGTGTGTGGAGGTGTGCCTGAGGGATGGTCAATACTGAGAGCTAGAAACTTGCTCATGTCTGACACCTGGTAGCAGCTAGGATGAGTCACCCGGCCGATCCCATTGTCTTCTTGATGGCATTAGCCAGGCTGCTGATGGCCATCAATTAGTTACCAGGCAACGATGAATAGACTCTGCCAGGGCTACGTGAGGTCTTGCAGGTGAGGGGGGGAGGGAAAGAGGCTGCCTGCCTGATGTAGAAGGAACTCTCAATGGCATTTTTGGAGTTCCTAATCCTTGTATTTTATTAAGGCATGGTGCTGTGCTTAGTGTATACTGGGTCTGTTCCATTTTCCTTCATGAGGAACAGGCTGGTAACCTATGCTGGGCACTGGAGCTGCTGGAAAGGTCAGGAGAAGCGTCTCTCACCTGGGTGCAGTCTCTGCTGGCATCTGGATGGGGTTACCATGTGATTCAGTCCTTTATGCACACACTGGCACAGTTTATTATTTTATTACAGTCCATAAAGTGGCTCAAAAGCCTTGCAGGGCAATACTTAAGTGATGCTGGCTGGGTTTCCCCATTGGAAACAATGGAGGTAATGGGGGTAACCTGTTTGGGTGCCCATAGAATTGGGCCCACTGGTCCAATTGTTTTGGGATATGGGGGTTTATGTGGGGAGAGGCTCTTAAAGCTACCCTGAAAATTTGGAGCCTCTCCCTCAAACCCCATCCCCCACAGAGCCACTAACAGCACTGCGGGGAAAAGTAACTTTTATTCCCACCATAGAAAACAATGGAGGGGATGGGGTCAACCTATTTGGGGGCCTGTAGAATTGGACCCCCTGGTCCAATATTCTTGAAACTTGGTGGGTATCTTGGGGAGAGGCCCCCGCAGCTGCTCTGTGAGTTTGGAGCCTCTCCCTCAACCCCCCTCCAGCCCCCAGAATATATCCTATGTTTTCGCCATTGACTTCAATGGCACTTAGGATATAATGGGGCCAAATTGCTGCTGAATTTCTGCAGCAATTCGGCAGCAAGCTGATTCAGATCAGAGAATCTGAATCGGCCCAGAGCAGCCTGAAAGAGGCCCAAATGGGCCATTTTCAGGGGGGTGTTCAGTTCAGACGAACCAAATGCACATCCCTAGTCACAGCTACTGGTTAAACGTCAGGTCCTACAATGCCAAGACCATGGCCACACAACCCGGAAAATCTACAGTAATGAACTCCGGCCGTGAAAGACTTCGACAACATATAGTTCATATATTACTTGGTGTCCATATATTACTTGCTGACTGAAAAACAGTTCACACAAATGAGAACTGTGGGTATAGTTCTTGTAGCAGGAAAGCCCAGGCTTCATCCAGCATTTGCATCAGTCACCATTTTGGGGAACAGGGACTCAATCTACACATATCCCTTCTGACAAAGAAACAACAGCCACTGCTTCTGTTTCTCAAAACCTCAAATGTACTTCAAAATGTAGAATGCTGATAGGCTTACAAGTGTATGGTATCTCACAGCTATGCATACCTATAACTCAGGGGTGTCGAACTCATTTGTTACAAGGGCTGGATCTGACAATAATGGGACTTTGTCGGGCCAGGCCATGCATGTCATAGAATGTAATGCCAGGTAGCAGAGATATAAACTTTATAAAGGATACAGACAAACACACAATTAAAGATATTATTTTTTTACTTAAAATACAAACATGCTTAAAACTCTTGTAATATTTTGTTTATTTAACAGTCTTTGATAACTGACACCTCCCAAACCTTCCCCCCCCCTTAAAAGATGTCTGTCTAAAATGGAAAGGTGGGGGAATAGTGGGTTTTGGCAATGCAGATTTTAAAATAAAACATAAAAAAGCACAAGGATCACAGCAGAAACTAAAAATATAAATTAAAAACATAGAAGCTAGAAACATAAAATATAAAAAGCTAGAAACAGTCCCAGAGTAGTCTATCTGGGGGCACAGAGACCTTAATAGAAAATCCATCCTGCATTTTCTTTGCAACTTTGGAAGACCAGAAAAGCTTCCTGCCAAAGCAGGCAAAGACTAGGCAGACGGAGCTGGGAACTTTGGCAGCCTCGAGGTTCAAAGGGTAAGGACAGGCAGGGAGGGGAGGGGAGGGAGGCTCCAGGCTCCATTCCCAGATATCCAGGTATTCCTCAACCCAGGCCTGGCAACCCTACTGACTACTCTTATTAAAATGTCCTAGCAGCAAAATCAGAAAGAGTTCTATATACTAAACACAACAACAATTGCTGAATAAAAACAGTAAAGCACAGCATCATATTAAGTAGGAGGAATATATGACTAAAACTGCCTCTAAATTAAAATGAACTTGGCACCAGGCAGATGGGCATGGCAAGATAGTTCCAAAGGCAAGCCGCATCCATAAGAGACCTTTCTCAGGCAGCCACCTACCCCTTCTGAAAGTGGAGACATCAAGAACAGAATTGTCAAAGTAGCTTTTCCCTGATGTTGACCACATGATTTGGTTTTTAATTTTATGTTGATGAAAACAGAGGAGTGGCAAGCCATCCCTAAATTTCACTATCACATTTTTTAGTGTAACAGGAATTCAGGTAATTTAACCTATTTGTTCACATTTGAAACTTTGTTTCCATATTCCTTTCAGCTCTACTTAAAAAAAAAAAAACTTGTACAATATCTGATTGTCCAGAAGAGGCATTGTAAATGGTTATCTATTTACTTATGGGATGGAGAAAAAAGGGATGGGGTACATTAGAATAGACACAAATGCTGTTTGCTAAGAAGGTTTAATTTAACATGGAAAGGCATGATAACATACAGGCTCCTCAGAAAGATGGTTGGAACATATAAAAGGAGGGAGATTAAAGGAAAGGTAAACAAGGCAAAATAGGAAGAAACTAAATGGTAGAAAGGGACAAAAGTGGAAAGCTGGCTGGCTTGTCAAGATATGTGAATTGTAGTCAGGGGATAAAGAGAAATCATTGATGTTTTCTTTAATCTTCGGGTCCCCTGTCCAAGCCTCATCAGATTGGCAGGAACATTTGACATCCTTTGTGAAATCTCTTTGTCCTGGAAGACAAATAGCTGTACAATAGCAGATGCCATCCCATCTTAACTGTCTCTTCCATTTGCTGTATCAATAGATGTTCTGAAGGCCAAATGGGATACAGCAGATGGAATTCCAGCCAGGTTTAGCTCTTCCAGATCAATGCTGTGAGCATACTACTGGAGTTTTGCAAGACAATTTTCTGAGATACTTTTCATACCAATATTTCAAGGATCCAAATAAAGAGATTCTGGCTATATTGTGTTAGACAAATACATATTAAAGTTATTGATAAATACATGTATGATATGAGTGATGTAACAATGTAGCAGCTAAGAATGTGAGCAGAAAAATCTGTATGCATGTCCCACTGTATTCAATGCCACTTACCCCAAGTAAGTACTCATAGAATTGCAACTTGGTAGTCTAATCCTTTATATGTTTATGTGGAAGACAGTCACATGGAATTCGACCAAATAAGCATGCATATAGGTAAGCCTAACTTGTACCTGAAAGCTCTAAGTAATTGAGACTTTTACAGCCTTTTTTGCCTTTATTTGAAAAACAGACCAGGAGCAAATTAACTTATAGAGCTGGTGTGAAGAAAACCAGCTAAATATTGTAAAACTCCGTGGTGGAGATTCATTTCCTGGCACCAATACTTGCCAACAATGAGCAACTAGAACCAGTAATAAAAAGCTTTATTTATTTACAGAATTTGTATCTCACCTTTCTGCCCTCACAAGTGCCACAATGGTAGCTAACAATTATACGTGATAAACTCACATTTAAACCCATTAAAATCATTTCCCCAAACACAGTGGAAAGCCGGTTCCCTTCCCTCAATAGCTTGTGGGAAGTTTTTACCACTGCTCTGTATGGGGCAGAGGTGGCCCAAGTGCCTTTTGCAGTTCAGCCAACAGCTGTTTAAGCTAGGTCTGCCTCCCAGCCATGGAGTTTTTTTGTGCAGACACAGGTGTATCACCACCTGTGTTGGTGCACAGATGGGGTAATTTAAATTTCTGTTGTGGTAAGATGGTTGAGCAGTTCCTGAAGATTTAGGGGCAGTGTTTGGGGAGAGTGAAGTTGGAGTGGGAGCTCAGAGGTAACATGGTGCCAGAGAGTCCATCCAGAGAGCTGCCATTTTCTCTGGGGAACTGATCAATGTAAACATATTTGTGAGCCTGATCCAGTCTGAGGTAAGCACTTTGAAGACCCATTATTTTAGGGGGAGATATTTACACATGCTTAACTCTCCCATTAAAATTAAACTTTTGCTGGATTGATCCTCCAGGTTTTCTTTATATTGTTTTTTTTCTTGCTGTCCTACTGTTGAAATCTCTCATTTGCATTATTTTCAGGAAGCAAGTAATTTGTATGAAGTATGCTCGATAAATATGAATACAATTGAAATGTATGTTCAGGCTTTGGAGCACTGATCTAGTTATGAGGAATTTTTTTTAAAAAAACCCTTAAATTATTCATTTAGCATTATTATTATTTTATATGAAAAACACCACAGGCATAAAAACTATACTATTTAATGGAAGCTCTTAAGAAATCCTGTGGTGACAAATTTGGCATAAAAATAAATGTAGCAATTTAGGACAGACCAAGCCAAGGTCTAAGTGGCTAAGTGTAGCCCAGGGGTCTGTGTGAAGCATTCATCTTCTCTAATACCAAGAAGTCTCCTTGCAATGAATATTTCTGAATAATGGAGTGGCCTTTTAATTTATCATTTAAAATGTATCATTCTTTCTTTTCATTGTCAAAATCCCATTCCTTGAAAAGACGGCCTCTTGTGTTTCTAACCAGGGGGAAGGTTTTACAATATCTATTATTTGTCTGAGAATTTTGCTAGTGTAATCAGAGTATTTATTCCCTGCCTATGTTTATATGTTTTCCTTCCAAATCTTCTTGTTGATACTGAATTGTAATATGACATGAGTCTTGTAATAATTTTCTTGCTTTCAGCCTGTGAAAATGGAATTAATTGCACCAACTAATTAGTGTAATTAGTGCAATTCCACTATAGAAGTGAAATTAATTACAGTAATTTATTTTACCATTGATTACATGAATTAATTGCAAAATTAACAATAGCTCTTTAACCAAATCAATGTGGAAATGCTGAGAATGATAATCTCCAGGAAGGTATTATGGACAATTAGGGTCAATATACAAACATCAGTAACAAAGCGCTGACAACAACAGCTGAAATTTTTACAGTACCTAAGCACTGTAAAGAATAGGAGAGTTTTTGCATTAGCACTGAGAAAATGTTAATCTGCACTGACAATTAGCCTCCACAATATGCTGAACTTTATCATCTTCCCCCCTTTCTTATCTCAGCATCTTACAACCCCTAATTCATCTCTTTGCCTGGACAGCTGTTTCCAGGTTTTTCCCCTCCTGCAAGTTCTTTGCTGAGCTAAAAGGGGTTTTTAAGCCCTGAATACAGATAACTCCACACACTCCCAAGCCACCCAATCAGATACCAGGATATTGAGCTGGGATGTGGGTCAGCCAGTAGGAGAGTCTCAATAGACAAGACTGGCACATAAACTAAGGATCACTTCAAAGGGATGTGAGGAACAGGAAAAAAAATATTACTCCAAATATTGTACAGGAAGCTGACTGGATATTAGCCCTCAGTAGAGGCCTTAGGCAATTCTCAAATGGCCACCACATATGTTCACCACTTAACAGAAGTTTTTAAAATAAAGTTAAAATTTTTATCTTGAATTGCAACACTTCTATTTTCCACTTTATGAGAAATTCAGTCCGCCATTTTACAGCAAAATCAGTGGACACTGGAAACCAGACTGGCTTGTAACAAGGTTGTCTCCAGGGCACAATTACTGTTGGGACTTCTTTGGACTACGACTGATCTACAATTTAGCTGTTTGCCCCTAGGGAATGAATTCCACTCTAACTCAGTAGGGGGTTCTTCAGTATTGAAAAATCAACTTAGTTTCACAGCAGCTTCTCTTCAGTTTAGCTTGTCAATTGATTTCTTCATGTTAGACTCCCCTAAGCATTTTCAATCCATTTTCTCTCATACTCTTCTTCCAATAAGCTCCAATTCCTTATTGTACCAGGGTAAGTTTAGCAGTAAAAATATATTTTCTTTAGGAAAGATAAGATAATTAGAAATAGTTTTGTTGAGCCTTTGGTTAGTTACCCTTGACCTCATTTATATCAATATTTTCATTAATCCAGTGGGCTTTTCCATTGTGTTTCCTCTACGATATTCTCAGCTCACAGAAAGCTGTCAAGCTGTCTTTTGGCCTCTTCTTTTCTTGAGATACAATCAACATTTGTTCACATATCTAGGTGGGTGATATCTATTCTCTCTCTCTCTCTCTCTCTCTCTCTCTCTCTCTCTCACACACACACACACACACACACACACACACACACACATACATTGCTAGTAGGGTTGCAACATCCAGGTGGTAGCTGGAGAGCTTCTGTAATTACAGCTGATTTCCACGCAACAGTTCACCTGGATAAAATGGTCATTTGGAAGGTAGTCTCTGTGACATTATACCCCATCAAAGTCCCTCTCTTCTCCAAACCCAGTCCTCCTCAGGCTTCAACTTCAAAATCTCCAGGGATTTCCCAACCCAGAGCTGGCAACCCTATTGCCAGCAGCTTGGTTGGTCCTCCTACTTAAATGAAATACTTCTTTTTGCCCATCCAGTGTTTTCGACATAACCTTTCATTTTATGCTTTTCAAAATGTTTCTTGATTTCTTGAAGAGATCTTTCCCATCAATCTCATTTTGCAGTTCTACCTTTAGAGATTGATTTGATCACAGCTCTTTTCTGATAGAAACAATGCATCTGTGGATTAATATTTATAAGTGAAGAAAAGCATGCATTTCCAAGAGGCAGGAGGCTCACTAAATAATACAAATTTGTGTGTGTTGTCATCAATCTGCAATTTACTTCTGACATCAGCAAGGAACTGGTGACCTTGAGAGATGTCCTTTTACTACCCATTCATTCCAATCAGTTTTAATTCAATAAGCCCAGACAGAGTCCCCTAACATAGAAGGCAATGTAGTTAATCACCAAAACAAACCTCAAGTGCAAAAGTTAGGCTAATCGATGGAATGAGACAATAGCTATCAATCTCGATTCAATGATATTTTACATCAATAGCAAAATAAGGAAGAAAAAGAATTTGTAAATTTAGTCTTTTGAGTCAAGCAATACTATTTGCAATTTTTTTAAAGTAATTATACTCTTCAATAAGCCACTTCACAAGGCAAATAATTGGTCACATAGACCTGGTACGTATATAATATGCTAGTCTTCAACAAATGATAGAGATTTATAAGATAATGCATGGGATAGAGCAGGTAGAGAAAGAGGTACTTTTCTCCCTTTCTCACAATACAAGAACTCATGGACACTCAATGAAGTTGCTGAGCGGTCAGGTTAGAATGGATAAAAGGAAGTACTTCTTCACCCAAAGAGTGATTAACATATGGAATTCACTGCCACAGGAGGTGGTGGAGGCTACAAGCATGGACAGCTTCAAGAGGGAATTAGATGAGCATATGGAGCAGAGATCCATCGGTGGTTATTAGCCACAAGGTATGGATAGGGACTCTGGGGCAAGTGATGCTCTGTACTCTTGGTGCTTGGGGGGGTCAACAGTGGGAGGGCTTCTAGTGTCCTGGCCCCACTGGTGGACCTCCTGATGGTACCTGGTATCTTTGGCCACTGTGTGACACAGAGTGTTGGACTAGATGGGCCATTGGCCTGATCCAACATTGACTTCTCTTATGTTCTTATGTAAATGTTTTCCCCATTGAACAAACTGTACACACACATCCTACTGCCAATCTCCAGACCATATGTCAGTGTTTGGGAACAAATGACATGCTCCACTCCAGGTTTCAGTTATGGTTAGCATTACATCTGTACAAGTGTTTTTGCTATTCAGACTTAGTGCCAAATCACAGTATACTGCTGTGATCAGGAGCAGGTTTGACAAAATGTGGCCTGTGCTAATTATGTCAGTGTAAACACAGGTCTTTCCATAATTGAAGTTGTTCAAATAAGAGGGGGGAAGTGGAGAGTGTGCAGGAGCACGACCCTTGGGACGCTTCTGCCTGCCGAGCCATGATTTGGTGATCAGGCAAAGTTACATATGTGCCAGACTATACATGAGTGCCCATTCCACACCCCTCTAAAAAAAATCTAGAGATATAATTATGTAGAAGGGCAATCCAAGATAGTAGATGGTGAAACCCAAATCTGATCTGCATGTTGCATTCTCCATTTCAGGATTAATGAAATTTTTTAGCCAGGGACTGAAAAGCAGCCTTCAGAAGTCACAGCTCTGGGAATCAGTTAACAGTAGAAGGGCCAGGCTTGCAGTGAGTATGCCACACTTTGCCAATCTAGATGCTTCATATTTTCTGCCAGGAACAGGAGGCATTGTTATACATTCTGTTTTCTCTTGTATTTTAGGAGCCTCTGAACCCACACAATCCATTTTAGCTCATTAGCCTCTGACCATGGTATTTCTGCTTCAAGCCCTAGGGTGCTTCTGACAGCTGATATATTTTCAGACAACTGTTTTCCACACTGAGTGTGAAAGCCACCTTAAAGCAATGTCACAAGGTCATATGAATTGGCCCAAATTGGCCCCTGCTGTATTACTTTAGCTCCTAAAAATGGAGATATGCAGTAGTTTTAGACAATTAAAGCTGCTCCAATGGCAAATCTGACTAAGTTTTCACTCACAGTTTTTTAATGATCTTGTTCAAAAATCCTCAAATGGTATTGACCACATAATTTGTTTCTAGCTGTCTTCAACCAAAACTATATTTGAAGTGAAATCCAACTTTCTATTTTATCATTTAATAGACAAAAGATTTTTTTCTGTGTTATACCTACTAACTACAGCTTCCAAGAACAAGCCGCCTCTTGGGAAGCTGACACCAGATGTGCTCAGTTGCATTGTTTAAGAAAGTTCATAAATGTATCATTTATTCCAACTGACGCATCACTCTGAAACACATTAGCTGTACTGAACAGATTAAATTATTAACAGGTTTACAAAATGGGTTGGCTTACCACAATGGGAAGTCTACAAGTAAACTGGATCTTATATTTTCAGAGGCCTATCTATCACAATGAACTGGGTAGCCTTCTCACATGTGCTGGAAGATCCATGATTTGTAGCTTTTGTTCGTTTCATTCTTATAAATGGTAGGCTGTTAACAGCCATATGTTACTGAATAGAGAGGAAATATTCCAGAAGAAGAGCTGGTTGCTAGATGGAGAGAGAAAGGGAAAAACTATATTATAAGCCAACCCAAGACTCAGGAAGTTTCAGACAATCAGTTGTTAGTTCAATAAATGTAATTGTTGTGCAGAATCCAGATATTGTCCCTCCAAGTTGCAGTTCTATTGTATTTTTTTCAGCAAAGGATGTGCTAAATTTTATTTCATAGAAAATCCAGCTAGTGTATCCATTGCTGTTGTTTTTTGCTGTATTTGACCACTGCCAATCTGTTCCAGCTGGGCTGAAAAGTCAGGTACTGGGAAAGACCACAGTAGTGCACTGGAGTCAAGAGCCTGAAAGTGAGATTCACTAGCTTGTCAGGGGAATTCCAGTCCTTACAGACATTTTGATTTTACAAGGCCATCAGATGTAGCTGACAGAAGCATTCTGAAATACAGCTGCTGCACACAAGGCCAACCCCCAACAGGGCCCTCTGCATTTGCTAAACCCCCCAAATACCCTCTCATGTAGAGTTGCCAGCTTCTTGCTGACAACAGACATCTTGCCCCCAGCTCTTACTGCCCATTGCTGCTCAGCTGGGCAGTGGGAAGAAATTCCTCAGGGAAACAGACGGGGCTCAATCAGAGACCCAGAAGTGACATTAATCGTGCTGTTGGTGCTCTAGTATTTGGCAAAAATTCTATAGTTAAACTATAGATTTTTTTTTGGCAAATGCTAGAACAGCTTCTCCAGGCATGATGGCATCACTTCCAGATCATGCCAAAAGTGATGTCATGGCATGGGGGACAAAAAAATTGAGCCTCCTCAAACATTAAACCTCTGCCTCCTTCATCTCTTGCTGGTTGCCAAGCCACGTCTGGCATCCCTACTCTGACTTGACTGCCAGAGACCTGGACAAAACATCCAATTTGGTATCAAAGCAGAGGCTACTGAATTATCAGGAATTTTCTTGGACACTCTCATATGGAGTAGCCCAAGTGCTGGAATGCTCCAGACAGCACATTTCTTAATGGCCTTCTGTCTAAAGCCTCCAAAAGGTCCCTTACGGCCATGGCCTTAAGCAATTAGTCAAGTTTGCTGAACAGTCCCAGAACCCTCTTCTCAGTACAGCTTGCTTCAGGCCCATCAAGTTTTTGTTCAGCCTTTGTGAGCCCAGTCCAAGCTAGTCTGCTGCTTAGGTAACTCAGTCAACCTACCTGAGTTGTCCTGCTGTATCCCACTAGCTCACCAAGCATGACCATGTTTGAACTCCCACTTAAATGCTCATCTTTCTGCAGTCACCCAACATTCAAACTCACCAATAGGGACCAGGATATCTGAAAGTCTTTAGTTAAATATTAATTCCATATTAATTCCCTTTTATTTTTCAGATGTTATGACCACACATACACATAGACGATCAACCACATGTATTGGGAGTATGTTGCTCTTGATATATGCAAGCACCATATACTCTGAACATGGACACTGCATATATTTTGCATGCATCTACAGTCTTGGTACATGTGAAATGGTGAATAGATTTTCCATGGTTCTGGTTTGCAGGTACAAAGCTGTACATGCATGTGTCAGGTACAAAATTGCCCCTGGGGCTCCTTGACCTCCTACCTAAGGGCTGATCAGACCCTACAGCAGGGATCTGTGCCTGTAGGCTTCATATCTAGGAGTGAACAGGCTGAGAGTCCCCATCAAGGATCCTTTAAATTAAAGCTTTGTTGAAATCTCTTATGCATCCTGAAATAATCTCATTCACATGTCACCTCCCCCAAAGTTGGCCAAACTTTGTTGCACAGAAGAACTACCCAAGCAGGAGAACTAGGGATGCCAGTCCCCAGGTTGGGGGAAGGAATCCTCAGTTTCACAGGCTTCTGCCTGCCACCAGCCAGCTGGCCAGCAGGGGGAAGCCCTGCCACAACAGCGACCACCGGCAGCCACCCCTCTCCCTCCCCTCCTGTGAGATTTAAAGAGCCCTCCAGCTGATCAGTGGGAGCACATGGCCCACCAATCAGCTGGAGGGTCCTTTAAATCTGGCAGGAGGGAGGGAGAGGGGTAGCCACTAGCCTCATGCCTGAACTCCAAGAAATGAATTTGCCACTGGATTTGCCCTCCCCATTTCTTGCAAACAGTATTTAAAAGGTCCCTTTAAATGTGTTTGCAAGAAGCAGGGGGACACACGCCTAACTCCAGCAACAAATTCGCCACTTGGAGTTCAGGCATATGGGGGCAAGAAGCAGGGGGGCATATGAACTCAAGGGGCAAATTCGCTGCTTGGAGTTCAGGCACACCTGGCCCCCGCTTCTTGTAAACAGCATTTAAAGGATCTGTTCGCAAGAAGCAGGGAGGTGCCTGAACTTCAGCAGCAAATTCACCGCTTGGAGTTCAGGCATGCAGAGCGCTGGTCCCCTATATGATGATGTCACTTTGTGTGACATCATCACATTGGGAACATCCCTGCCTCCTCCAGGAACACTTCCCAAAGTCCCCCACCAGTGAAGAAGAAGGACCTGGCAACCCTAAGGAGGGCTCTATTGATTATGGAAAGTAAAACTCTGCCCTGGCCTTTGTAGGGCTGATGACGTTATGGCGTGTCTGTCCTTCTTTGCTCTTTCTCCACCTCTTTAATATTTCCCCCTTACTCTCCAAAATGCAGGTCCACCCAGTTCTTGCTCATTATCAGATGGTACCTTCTTGACATCTTTGTTACTTTTTTTGCTAGGCTCATCAGCTCCACCCATCCCTTGTTTCATGGTCAGTTCTCCTAATATCACAATGCTGGGGGGGGGGTGTTAAGAAGAGGATTGGCTTACATGGAGAGGCTTCAGCACTTCACATGTGCCATGTTTTAATGCAATGATCTGTTCCAGGGCCGGGAAGTGGAATCCTTGAAGTTTGGTTTAGATGATACTTTTGTTGTGCACAGATACATTTCCCACATGTACTTGCAAGCATTCTATATTTCTAAACATGGCATAATAAATTATCAGATGTGAATATATAGAAAGTTTCAGGGACAGTTGCAATTGCAAACTATGTTTTTCTAGCCCCTGCAGACTTTGAAGCAGACATACAAGCATTTAATTAAGTATTTCATAAAGTATAATCTATTAGCACCCTGTGTTAAACAAGGAATCTATACTCTATGTCTCCCATATGGAAAATACATGCAGTGCCCCATGGCAACCACTTGTATCAGTAACTCTGTGGTCCCAATATGCATGGCTGCCGGCTTCCCAGTATGCACAGACATAACTTCTGAAAAGGTCTGCTGTGAGTCAAGGATTTAAGTGTTTCTAAAAGGTCTCTCTTCGACACCATTTCTCAGTTTGGTGTAGTGGTTAAGTGTGCGGACTCTAATCTGGGAGAACCAGGTTTGATTCCCCACTCCTCCATTTGCACCTGCTGATGTAACCTTGGGTCAGTCACAAGTTCTGGCACAGCTGTTCTTGAAAAAGAGCAGTCTCTGTCAGAGTTCTTTCAGCCCCACCTACCTCACAGGGTGTCTGCTGTGGGGAGGGGAAGGGGAAGGAGTTTGTAAGCTGCTCTGAGACTCATTTGGGTAGTGAAGGGCGGGGTATGAATCCAATCTCCTCCTCCTCCTCCTCCTTCTCCTCCTTCTTCACAAAGCCTGTTTGCAGCTGTTTAAAACAGGAAATAGAGTTTGCATCAAATATTCTCCAAACAGCATTTAAATCACTTAATCTACATTATGCTCCAAATCTGACACTTGTACTGCCCCTCTGCCTGGCTATTTTATCCCCTTCATTATCAGAAAGTTTTGTTCCTTCCTTTTATTTTATGCCATTGAACCTTCACAAAGATTTACTGAGGCTTCCTGTTAGTTTTCGTGTGTAATTGCTTTTTTCAGCTGAAGCTGTCCATGATCCCTGAACTCAGGCATTTATTAATTTATTTACTATATATTTGAACAGTTTTTTCAAATATTCTCAAAAGAGATGATCAAATCATCATGAAATGAAAACAAAAGCCAATAAAACTTTCAATCCAACAACACCTCAGCCAGCCTGTGCTTCCTCTGCCTAACTTCCCTTCTAAATTATTACATTCAAGGCCTTCTCTCCTGTTGCCTTTACATCTAGTACATTGGGGATATATGGTGCAGGAAAGCCAACTTGATCTTATTCTAGGGGGAAACGCTGAAGTCTGTGCAGTGCAAGGAAAGTGCATACACAAATAGGAAACGTGTTGCACTCTGATGTTCCAAGTCTTTGTGCAAGTGGTGTACTATTATTTCTAATGATAGCTATAATATTGGATATGAATGCGCAGATTTATAAAACCATATGGTTATTCTCTAGATGTAAAATAAAAAATAACAAAACAGAATTGGGCTAAATATTAGAAAAATCTGTAAACATAGGTACACTGCTGTGGTGTACTAAACTAAAACTCAGTTAAATCCCACAATTCATTGTTTTGTGGGTTGCTGAAGTTAAAAGGGGGGGAGGAAATATGGAAATAGCATGTTCAGGCTTTTGCTCTGCAGTTCTTTTCTTCCCTTCAGTGGTTCGTAGAAGAAGAAACAAAGAGACAACTGAGAGGTGATATGATAACCATCTTCAAGTACTTGAAGGGCAGTCATACAGAGGATGGTACGGCATTGTTTTCTGTTACCCCAGAAGGTCAGACCAGAACCAACAGGTTGAAATTAAATCAGAAGAGTTTTCAGCTAAACATTATGAAGAATGTCCTGACAGAGCGTTTCCTCAGTGGAACAGGCGTCCTTGGGAGGTGGTGGGCTTTCCTTCTTTGGATGTTTTCAAACAGAGGGTAGATGGCCATCTGGCAGCAATGCTGATTCTGTGAATTAGGCAGATCATGAGAGGGAGGGCAAGAAGAGTTGCAATAGTGTTTAATCCTTGTGGCCCTTTCTTACATGCCCAAGGAAATGCTGATTGCCACTTTGGGGTCAGGAAGAAATTTTTATCCAGGCCAGTTTGGCTAGAGATTCTGGAGGTTTTTTGTCATCTGTGCATGAAATAGGGGTCACTGGGGGTGTGGGGGGAGATGTTTGTGAATTTCCTGCATTGTGCAGGGGGTTGGACTAGATGACCCTGGAGGTCCCTTCCAACTCTACGATTCTATGAATGAATAAATAAATAAATTCAAGTCACTCTGCCCAAAACTTAGAGTGCCTTCCCCCTGCCCCAACCCATCACCCCTCTGCCATCAATCAGCTGGCTGACAGGGCATGAAATTTTCATGAAAATGGCATGAAAAATGGGGGGACGCCAGAAGCATTCTGGCATGTTGACACTGCTCCCCGTGCACACAGAAGTCAGCACTTTGCCAGGAATATCTGGTATTTCAGCAATATCAGAGCATCCCTGGCATCAGCAGTAGCATTGCCACATTGCCAGCCTGGGCCTCCCTGACCACCAGTTAGTCCTCCCACACCAGTTGCCAGGGAGAAAACAAACCGATCCCCCACAGCTTCTCCATACCCTGTGACTGAAAAAGCACCCTGGGAAGAGTCATTCAGCAGAAAACTGCCCAGGAGGCAAGAAGCCTCTCTCTACCTTCCCTTCAGTGGGTCAGATGAAGGCTAACCAGGCTGTCTTGGGTTTTGTAGAAGAAGAAGCAAAAAATTACAGAGCTCCCTGAAAGTGGTCTTTTGCGCCTAAGGCTTGATCCATTTGTCTCTCTCTTGAACTTTATTACAGATGGTATCAACTGTATTAGTTAAAAAATAATGCCAGGCACTGAAGAGGACAAGCAAAGCCTTGTAGAATGGGGGTTATAGATACATGAAATGGTTAATTGCAAGAAACTTCATCTTAATAAATTGCCATTAAGGGAAATATAAGGCAGTAGGATATTCTGTAGAAGATAATGAATTAGAGCCTGTTGAAGAGATCTGCATGTGCAAAAGGATAACTTTTGCTGATTCCGTTTTAGCCCTCTCTCTTCAAGCTGTTCATGGGGGGTCCACAAGAGCTGTAGGGGACTTTTGGTGTGCAGGTGAAAGGGGATGAGAAAGACATGCTCAACAGGCAGTAATAAATTTTGACAGGCTCCAAGCCAATATCTTGGATTAATCTAGTAGCTTCTCCACAAAACAAAAAATCCAATTTTAACCAATTTCTAAATATTGATAGGTTTTCTTCTGCCGTGTGTGTTTGTGTGTGTGAGAGAGAGAATGGGCAGGGTTGTATGTGTGTTTATATAAAAATAATGGGAGAAAATGAAAAAGAACTGTGGAAAGATAAATACCAGCTACGGAGACAGAAATGAACAAAATGAAATTAAGTGTGACAAAGCATACTGGTTTAAAGACAGCCTAAGTTTCTTCCCGAGCTGTTTTTCTGTCCTCTTAACTGCAAAATAAACTACGCCGTAGGCGCAACACAGGCAGCTTTGCTTGGTTCCTGTTGTTCTCTTAGAGCCAATCATTTCCCCCATTTTCCTTTGCTTTATAACTGTATGCTTGCATTTTTATTATCAAGCAGCACATGCCCCTACTGCTTTAAGGGGAAGAATTTTAATCATCTCTTGTTCCCAACCACTAAGTTTCAATTCTCTAGTGAAAATTCAGTATAATGTAATTTTTTTTTTTTGCAGGGGTCACATCGAAAGGCAAGCACTGACCTTCATTAGCCTCTCCTTTAATTATTTTCCTAACTCAGTGAGTTTTTTTAAAAAAGCAAACAGCAACTCAATGGGCCATTATTTGAAAGTTTATCTGGTTCTCATGATCTGGAGCACACACTCAGACATACAGAGCAAGGTAAATGGAGCTGTACTGAAGCACTCTCATCGCTTATTTTCCATCTGAAGTTCATTGTCAGACAAAATGGAATATTGATGACTGTACCTAGCAGTGTAGCATATACAGTGCCAGATTCACTGTCTGCATATTATTCTGCTGCATGGGGATATAATAACCTCGATTGATTCAATCACTTCTTATAACAATGACTAACTTCATTTGTAGGGTTGCCAGCTGATCTCCAGCTGACAGAGATCAGCTCTCCTGGAGAAAATGGTTGTTTTGGAGGGTGGATTCTATGGCATTGTACTGTGCCGAGGCCCCCTCCCCTCTCTAAACCCCACCCTCTCCTGGATCCACCCCCAAAGTCTCCAGGTATTTTCCAACCCAGACCTGGCAACCCTATTCATTTGGCCGTGCCAAAACCAACACCAGCATTTCCCACCTTGCTGCTCTCTCCATGTCACAGGTGTGGTTTGCAAGAATTCCATGCAGCTGGACTCCCATGGGACCAATAACTTGGGACACTTATGCCACATTGCATGGGCTGTCCATCTGATCAGGAGCCAGAAGCAGTGGTTAAGCTCCCATTCTGCTTTAACTTTACTACCACAGGAAGTGGAAAGCATTTGGAAAGAGGAGCAAAAGAGAGTTTCTGACCCACTTTCCTTAAAAAGGCTCCCAAAAAGTTCACCTACATTTGGGCAGAGTCTAGTATTGCCAGCCTCCAGGTGGGACCTGAAGATCTGGAAACTCCAGACTACAGTTATTAGTTCCCCTAGAAAAAATGGATGCATTCAAGGGTAGCCTCTATGGCATTATGTCTCACTGAGGTCCCTCCCCTCCCCAAATCCTGTCCTCCCTAGGATCCACTCTGAAATTTCCAGAAATATCCAGACCTGGAATTGGCAGCCCTAGGGCAGACTCATGCAGGTTCAAAGCATGGAATTGTAGCAATTATGCCCCTGGTACAAATTTTTGGTACCTACGTTGAGCAGCTCTTGCAAAAGCTGCATAGAATACATGCAGAGTGAAAATATTCATATCCCTCTGTCCACCACTACAAGTCTTGGTGCACTTTAGCATACTGAATCTATCATGTCTGTTCAAAGAACTGTACCAACCCTAGACAGGACACCCATGGATCCTCCCTTATTTGAGTTCCACAACTGTAATTTTAGTGCTTCATGAAACTTCTTTTTCTTAGTCTAATGCACTATTTGGGCCATAGAGCAATCTATTTCTTAGCTGAAGCTTTCCCAACACGCCAAAAACCAGGAGCACCATCTGATGCTATCAAGAGAGCTAATCCTAGATGAGGAAAATAAAAAGTCCATGACTACACAGAGATAGTTCTAAGAAAGTGATATTTGAAAACTCATGGATCTCACCTGTGATGGCTTGAGCTCCAGGGGTCGCCTGGAGTTGAAGCTCACTCAGGGTTAGGAATGACAGTCCCACTTCTGACATTACCTTATTTTTAGGAAACAGAAATATGAGGCATTCATATTTCTTCAGCCTATACTAACAACTCTTTCTGCTGTTTAGGGCCAACTTCAAATCCATAGCTAGTTGTTAAACCCTTTGTAATGTCCAGATCTTAAGCCAAAATGAAAGGCATGGCTACTATTAGAACTCAGTCAGTGTTTACCTTCAAACTATGACAATCTCATAGGCACACACAAAAATCAGGCTCTTCAGTCATTGCAATCTACATATCCCTTCTCAGATGTAACTGAAATGGGGCTTGAGCTTCAGCTCCTGCTGAGCTATGAAATTCACTGTGGCATTAGGCCACTTTTAACACAAATTATCCCCTTTTCTCCTAACAATAACCCAGTAAATTAGGTTAAACTGAGAAACAGACAGTCCCAAAATTACCCATGAACTTCATGGGATTTGGTCTGGCACTCTCTGCACAACACCATACTGTCAGTGTAACCTTACTCACAAGGCTGTTTAAAGATAAAATATAACCCTATATATACCAGTTTGGTAGTGCTGTCAGGGCCCTGGATCATGAGCTCAAATTTAGAACTGAAGGATACTTTACCAACTAAAGGAATCCTTTTTAACATCATTAAGCCTCGAGGCCAGAGTCTAAAATCACCTAGCGTCATTGCTGTGCCAAACTCCATTTCTTGGAAAATGGGCTATGCAGGGGTCATGTCATAGAAAAAGAGGTGCAGGAGCTCATTAGCATAACTTATTTGCACATGCCACACCCCCTGGCATCACTGGAAGTGTGTCAGAAGGCAACACCCACCTCTCAGGCTCCTCTGGACTGTTTTGGATGGCTAGTTATGAGGGGAAGCACACAGATCTGCCCTCACAGAGGAGGGAGAGCTTGTATCTGAATAAACCTTGGTCTTAAAGGTGCCACTGGACTCTTTTGGATGGATGGCAAATGCAGGAAAGTGCATGGCTGCTTGTGGGTTGAGGAGGGTGGCACAGAGGATGCACATGGCCTTGAGCAGGTGGTGAGCCAGGGTGGTGGCAGGGCAGAGGTGCAGGAGGAGGCCAAGTAGGCTCAGGAGGCTGGGGCAGAGCTCCTTGCAGGCCTCATGGGAGTAGCCGGGGCCCATCTTGCAGAGGCGCCATGCCAGGGCTGGCATGAGGACAGGCAAAGCCTGGGCAAACTGGGTGCCACAGCCCAGGCAGTGGCAGAGCAGCTTGAGGGCCAGCTCGCAGCAGCGCTCCGCTGGGTTGGCCAGTGGGCCAGGAAAGGCAAGGGGGTTGCTGGGAGCAGGGGGCAAGGCTTGCTCCATGTGCCTGTCCCCTGGGTTCCTTACTGCTGGAGCTTTGCTCCTGTGCACCCCTGCAGGAAATGAGCCCTGGGGCTATGTACGTGTGAATGTGCAAGCAAAAGCATTTCATATAGGTGGAACTGGATATGAAGAGCAACCAGGTCACCACCTTAAACAGTGTGGGTAGTCTTCTCTAGCAGACAAAAATACACTGATAAAATACTAGTTATCACCAGCCTAAATTGTAGGACAGGAACCAATACTGAATGAATTATTTCTGATTGTTGAATGAAGGTTACAGGGAATTGAGGACCTTCCATACTTAAAAACAAGCAGTCTTGGGACAAAGACACCAAACAAAAAAGTAGGAAGAAGTACTTTACAGGTGAGATACTAAGCAGCATGGAACTGTAATGGTACCACCAGTAGTTTTGTTCCACAGTTTCTATGCCAGCTGCATTATCCCACCTGCCCATTGCGACTAGCAATGATCAGCAGGTGTTAGGTTCTCTTGTCAAAACTCCTATCGAGAGGTGCCCTGACATGCTTTGATCAAACAACCTTCTTTTGAAAGATTGCAGCAGTCCCGTCCCCCCCCCAGACCAGAGGATTAAGAAACCTACTGAAACAGAACTAGAATTTAGTAAAATGAAATAAGAGGAAAGGGATTCCATAATATCCAATTTACATTTTGCTATCTGTGTCATGCAGTTGGGGCCCAAACAAATGGAAATATATTTTCATTTTAAATAAACAAAAGAATTAAGGGACTTACCTTAGGAAAGTCAGCAGCATCTGTCCTATTCATCATGCATTCGAGATGTCTGAATAATGCACAGATCAACAAGAGATCAGAGCAGTCTTATGCAGTGATGAATAAGAAAGGTGCCAGGAGGCTGATTTTAGCAACAGGTTAACCACACTGACAGCTAATAGGGCAGCAGGAAGGCATACAAAACCCCTACATCCCTTCCAAATCTTGACTCAAAGCAGGCAGTTCTAAGGAGCTGCTTCATTGATTTGTAAGGTCACACAAGCCAGGAAGAGAAAGACATGCTTCTCTGTTTCCTGCATAGCAAACAAGATACTCTACCATGTTATCTGCTGCCATTATACATGGATCAGTCATTGTCAACCATTAGTAGTTTCCACATTCATTAGGGTTAATTAAGATAAATGTTGGCTGTTTGGTTTATCAGGAACAATGTGGGTCTCATGGCTTTTTCAAGCACTGTAAAATCTTATTTGTGTAGGGAAACTCAACATGTTGATTGAATCAGTTCTGCTTTGGCTCTGTAGGGTGCAAAGAGGCACAAGAATTGGGGGGGGAGAGAAATGACCAGGAAACCGTAGAGCAATCCAAAGCAGGTCTATGTAGAACTAAGTGCCATGCTCTTAGGACTGCAGCCAGACAGAGACAAAGATAACAGGGCAATTTACAGAATGAGGCAGTCAAGGGAAGAAGAAATAGGATAATTTCTTTTTCTGTACCCCATGTGTGTCTTCTGTAACAGGAAGATTTCATTAAAGTCCTTTTAATATCTTTCTTTAAACACTGTTACCCCATTGCAAAGTCCTGTGGATTCTTCTATACCCCCATAGAGTTCCTGTTTCCAGGCTACTCATTTTCTTCAATGAAGAGACATATCCAAGTACACAAAAGAAGTCAGAACTGCTCCTCCTTCCTTCAAAATAAGTGCACTTTAAATTTTGGCACAAAAGCTTTGAAACTACATAAGGGCAAGTGAGCTCATTAACTCCTTTCCATTGTACATTTTTCATAAAAAGAAATAATCCAGCATCTTTCCACGATATCCATTGTAACTTTTGTTACACACTGAAGCAAAGACTCGCCATAGCCTTTTACAGTGCTGCCAACTTTATAAAAGCACAAACCAGAAGTTTTATGCTAGCAATCTCCAAATGGAAAAGATCCACCAATAAAACTTCCATTTTGTCTGGAACAAGTTTTGCTCTCTTCACTTGAACCACATTGTACCCTCATTCTTAGCTAGGCATGCTCCACTGTTGTCAGTGTCAGCTTGCAACTGTAGTCAGTGTCAACTTGGTGACCTGACCACATACTTGCTGAGTCATCAACAATCTACTCATCATCAAAGATCTACTGATTGGCATTAATGCTGTAAACTGCAACGTTTTTGAAGATCCTAAAACTTGCAAAATATACAAATACTAGTTCATACAGAAGATAAAAATAATCCATACATCCACATGGGTTGCCTAAAAAGTGATTCTGGAATGCAACAAGATTTCTCAAAGCACCTGCATCTACAACCTTTTGGTAATTTAGAAATGACATGTGTTGACCACTGCTTATATTCAGGAAGAAATAGTTATGAAAGGCATTAGGTTGGATCCTACCATGAGCATGGAGGAGTTCACACAAGTGAACATTCACCTAAGCAATCCCCTTACTTCCCCAAAAACCTACTGCTGTTCATGGTGCACAAAATACTTTAGGATGAGGAGCTGTTGTGAAGAAGTGGAGTTGAGGGGATCACCCTCCCTCCCTCAGCACTAGCAGAATAAGCCTCAAATCCAGGCTTGCTGTGCTAGTACAATGGGAGTAATTTTGGTTGATTTTCCTTCCATATTGCATACCCTGAGCCACCAAAGGTTTTGTTCATGAGGGTCCCCATGGGGAAATACTAGCTAAAGCTGGGAAAGAACTGCTTGTGCCACCCTATTCATTTAGACATGGTAGGAGCCAGCCGTTTGTCAAATGGAAACAGGCCAATCATATAACATTGTTCAGGAGGGAATTTTTATAAAGGCAATATGGCTATATTATGAAGCAATAGTTCAAAAAGGTGATTTAATAAAGACAACAGGACTGTGTGCTACACAACTGTATAGAGTATATATTATCTGTTTGCTGTATGTATTATTCATTTTTATCTTCCCATGAAATTCCATTTTTTGACATTATTAGCATATCAGTATATCTTATTCTCAGCATGGCCAAATCTGTGGGTACTTAAATCCAGAAATTGGAGCCACGAACAGACAAGACAGATCTTTCTACAAACCTGAAAAATGCCCCTGGTTTGCAGAAAAATCAGGAATCTAGGGGAAAATACATTGGGGATTAAAACCCCACAAGATAATAAAAGTAGTGTCTATAGCTTTAAGAAATAAATGCCCTCTCAGTGGCCATTGCTAAGCAACCATATTGCCAGCTTTCAGGTCTGGTTTTCTGTCAGTAAAAGGCTGGGGGAAGAAACAGGGTCATTTCCAGGACCGTTTTAGCCATGCTCAGCCGCAACCACTGAGCAGCTTCCTACTATGTGACTTGCATGACTCATCCATGACCAGCTGCTTGCTACTGTTTAACAGCAGTCATCCCACAAAAACCAGTGCTGTATAGTGGTTAGATCTTCAACAAGGATCTAGGAGACCCAGTTTTGAATCACCACTCTACCATGGAAGCTCACTGGTGACCTTGGGCAAACTGCATATTCTCAGCCTAATTTATCTAACAGAGTTGTTGTGAGAATAAATGAGAGGAGAGAATAATTATGTAAGATGCAGCACACAAATGGATCATAGTTTTCTGAGGTAGAATCTGCCAGGGGGAAAGATAGAGGGAAAGCTAAGAATGCAGAGGCAGATAAAGGTAGTTTGGTTGGTAGGTGGGAAGGAGAGAAGTAGAAAAACAGAAGAGGCTATGGGAGCTTTCATGTAAAGGACAGAGGAAATAGTGGGGAGATGTGCCCTTTTTTGTCATGTCTAATATTTATGCTTTGTTTTCAAATTTCAGTAATCCTAGTCCTTTTACTTCATTTATCAAATGTCTTATTCAACTGATTGCACTGATTTACATTGTGAAATCTACTTTGAGTCTCAATGAGAGAGAGAGACCATAAATAATGTAAATAAATGAATAAATGATACATTTTAAAGTTCAACTTTTTAATAAGCTTTCATCTGACTGAGAGCAAAGCTTATATGCAAAGTGAGGTTGTATAGCTATCTCGGATCAGAAGACTGGAACTGTGCTATGAATATTAGGAATGGGCACAAACCAACTGATGAACTAAAGTTCATCACAAATTTTGGCCAGTTTGGAGTTCGCAAACTGAAGTTCTTGAACTGAGGAACCACAACAAGCTTCTCTGAAATTTGGGGGCAGTTCATGGTGGTTCATGACCCTTTCTGAAGAGCAGAATGCAGGGATTTATACCTGCATTCTGCTCTTCCCAAGAAACAGCTGAGGGGCTGGGAGCTCCCCACTATTCAGCTGTTTAATTTAAATGGCTCGGAACCATTTAAAACAACAGCTGAGAGGCAGGGAGAACTCTCCCTGCCATCTCACCCGCAGGCAGGGAGCTCAAAACGGGCTGCAGGAGAGAGCCCAAAGCTGGGTTAGCAAGGAGAGCTGTGGGCTCCCTCATGCAGCCCATTTAAAGCGGCTATGCTGGGGGCCAGAGGCAGCTGAACTAGAAAAGAGCCTTCTTCATGCAGCCCATTTAAAGAGGCTATGCCAGGGAGCCAGCTCAGCTGCCTCTGGATCCTTGGCATAGGCCCTTTAATTGGGCTGTGTGAGCAAGCCTGAGACAGCTGAGTCTGTGAGGAGAAGGCTTTCTCCACTGACAGGGAGATCTACTTTCTCCTGGGAATTTCATCTGCACATTCCCCTGGCTGCCGCTTGCTGTGGCCAAGAGAAAGTTGGGAGTGGAAGGGAGATCCCCCACTTTCTTCCAGGAGATGAGAAGCCTCTCCCATAGTGATCCCCCCCATTTTCAAATGAGGAGAAAGGGAGGTGGGATGCCTCTTCACCCACAATTCCATCTCCTTTTCTCTTGGCTGCATGACCAGGAGAAAGGGAGGCGGGATGCCTTTTCCCTGTCTGAGACATGAACCAAACCCCAAACCAAACCACATTTTTTCTGATTCATGCCCATCCCTAATTAATATCCATAAAAGGAAAACAAAGCTATAAATACTGGAAAATCTATGAGGCATTATAGACCTCTCGCAGAATTGTGGGACCAATTCACTTGGTGTAATGGGTGTACCTGTTAATTATTAAGGCATTAAAATTCCAGAAGCCTTTATCCAAAGGGGAGGGGAGCCTAGAGCAGATTCCAATATACCAAGTCACTAGCTCTCTACTCACAAAATATCTGTATACTTGCAATATGAATAAAGGAGAAGCATATGTTCAAGACACCTTTAGCACAGAACGTACACATGTATAAACCAATATGTATGCATGTAGGCTTTGTGCTGACATTAGACTCTGCATAGACAGAGGTGGAACCAGCAGTGTATCACTTGTACACAGATACATTTTATGCACAGGGATAATGCAAATACGTAAAAGAATCAATTGCAGGGGAGTACTCTAAACTAGTATCTGCGGGCACTGGATGGTATATTTAAACAATCACCATCAATACTTCCTCAATACTTTGGGCTGATCAAAAGAAGTCATGATAAATTAAACTCATTGTGACAACAGAATCTTCTTTTCTTGGCCCTGCACAGTTCCTTTTATGACAATAAATTAAAAAATTTAGTTGCTGTAGATTTTCTGGGTTGTGTGGCTGTGGTCTTGGCTGCAGGGACACAAGAACGATTCCATCCTTTCTCACAACAAAAAGAATATTGAAAACTCCACAGGCTAACTGCATCTATGACTGTCTAGAACAGTCTCTCTTATGTGAGAGAATCCATACTTCCTGCAGAGAACTTGCTACCACAGACAAGGAGCTGTTTTCTTTACACATTAACATCATCCAAAAAAAAGAGAAGTCATGATTGGGACAAGATTTGATAACCTCACCTACAGAAAAGCCAAGACCATGTCCACACAACCTGGAAAATCTACAGCAACTAATGAACTCCAGCTGTGAAAGCCTTCAACAATAAATTTTTTATTCCTCTTTATTATGATTGAAGGAGGAAAACCAGACCCAAATCAAGTAACTGTGTAAATGCTGACCAGGGACTCCAAGTACATTTCAATTAGTACATTTGAGTGTAACAAATTTTCCCTTCCCTCCCACTGTCATATTTATTATTGTCTTGGTCCAGTATTATGCCTTTGAGTCTTAGTTATATTAATAACATCAATATAATTATAAAGAGCTAGGTCAAATCCATTCGTTTTGCTGAAAAATTTTTGATTTTGATGTAAACCTAAGAAGAAGGACTTCCTAAGAAGTCCTTATGAATGAGCAGTCTATATCATACTGGTATATGTTCTCTAGTCTACTTGCACAAGAGACAGATGGCAATTTGGTCCAATTCCCCCTTCTCACAGTATCCATGTCATGCCATTTACCATATGGTTCTCAAGGGTGCCCCAGTTCTCAAATGCAACTTTATGGGATTGCACAAAGCTGCTGGAGGAAATAGAAGCCAAGGAAAGATTTATACACTTGAATAATTTATATCCTGCCTTTCTCCTTAAAGTGGCTTGCATCATCACCATTTCTTCCATTTTATCCTTACAACAATCCTAAAAGAAAGGTTAGGTTGAGAGTGTGTGACTAGCCCAAATTCACCCAGCAAGCTTCCATGATATAGTGGGGATTCAAACCCGGGTCTCCCAGATCCTAGTCCAACACTCCAACAGTTACAAAGCTTAGAGTAATGAATGCCCTGAGTTTGCCTACACCACTGGAACCTACAACAGCAGCAGCAACAATAACAACATTTATATAGTAAAAATCAAAGTGTTACAATGCTTTCAACCATCTAACAAAAGAGCTTAGTGTTGCAGATGGGAATCCATAAGAATGGTTGCTTGTTTAATCACATGCACTACACAAGGCCAGCTCTCATGACTTCAGATGCATACCCTGCTCTGTCAATAGGTTGTAGTCACAATGCTGTTCAATTCCCTCCCCAGCAAAGGGTAAGGACAAGGGGCAGGGTTGCTGGTAGCCCGCAGAAAGGAGCCAATAGGTATGGGCATGCCCAGGAGAGGCAACCATAGGAGGAAGCCATATAAAGCACCATCCTCCAGTTCTTTGACCCAGCTCTGGGCACACAGTTCTATTTGGTACAGATCAGTTCCAGGATACCCAAGTCTAATTAACTGGAACAAAATATTCAGGTATCAAAGGCCCAATATTTTAGGCTTTGGATGTGATTAGTTTTTGGATCTATAATTCTTCAGCCAGTTGTAGGTATGGTAACTGACAGGGCAAATATATTCTTCCCATATTATATGCACAACAATTTGGAGGCCCTTTGTTTTACATAGCCTCATCTTTTACTCCCTAATTGCTTTTCATTCTGAAACCAGCAAACAACTTTGACAGTTAAAATGTGTTCTGGAAAAGTGATTTCCTATTTTGTCCAGGCCCAATGAGACAAAAAAAGCAGATAACTCAATGTAAGTGATTTTGTAGGGTGTTTTTTTCTAATTCAAATCCTAAGTGAAATGGGAAAAATATATTAAATTTTCATTCCTTTTCATCATTTCTGAAATGAAATGTGTCTGGCAGCCACTCTACTTAGTGTCATAACAGAGTCTATAGGCGAGAAAGCTGGGAATATTTTTATCACAAGCATGACCATAATGTGTATAAAACTTACTGATGTGTGAATTTGAGTTAGAGAAATGGAACTTTTATCTACAGAGATGTCAATAGGGGAAGAAAAGATTAAAATAATAGACAAACATTACAACCCCCTAGATCCTATCATACAACATCCTCAACTGTCTTGCTTGGGGTAGCAAAATGACAAATCTGAGCATTTTGAAGTCAATAAGACAATTTGTCTGCTCCCAAATCCAAAAGAACAGGAAGATGAATCATATTGTTATCTGTAGGGTCTGGGTAATGGAGTCTGTTGGGAAAGCTTCCGTGAAATACATTTTAGCCAAGTGTTGACAGAATATCTTGATTTACTATTGTGCACAAAGCAACATGGCCAGTGATACACTGCCCACACATCAGTGAATCAGAAAACAACTCAGCAGTTTATGCCTTTGTCTCAAAAATCCTAGGTTGCTTTTGTTAAATCTCATGCTGTCAATTGTCTTTATGACTGTCATTATGAAAGTTAGTTACCTGGTTTGTTCTTTTGAATTGATTTTCTCTCCTTTTTATTTCAGTATTTTCCCAGTATTGCCCTATGGCTCATATGCAAAACAAACCTGAACAAATCAATGAAAGTTAGGAAAATGGACTTTTCAGCTGGGTGTCAGTATCACAGAATATGAATATTTTAGAGCCAAAATGAATATTTTAGAGCCAAAGCCACTCAACAGTTTGTGACTTCATTTTTAGTCCTGGGGGGAAGAGAAATGGTTAGGGTTATATGATGAGGATATTTATCTCATTCATGGGATTCAGGTTTGGACTTGATTGTTTTTAGTGTTTGACACTAATCACAGCCCGGATAGAGCAGTACAAAAGCTGCCAAAGGTTAATTTTTAAGGTTCCATAGAACTGTGTAGTCTCTGAGATAGCCCACAGGACACAACTCAAGGTATTCCCCAAGCCTCTGTCTGAAAGGTTATGCAGAGTCCTTTTATATAGATTGCTTCTGTAAGTGGGATAATCATAGAATCATAGAGTGGGAAGGGACCTCCAGGATCATCTAATCCAACCCCCTGCACAATGCAGGAAATTCACAAATCAGTTTACAATGTTGCAGAACCCTCCAGAATAACAGCTGCAGTTAGGTAGAGAGTGTGAAAGAAAATCACTGTGTGGAAGCAAGTATAAGTCTGTCTTAACTCACGTAACTCCAGGCAGAGGTGGAGGTAGGCCTATGGCAGGAAAAGACCACCATTGAGACTCAGGAGCTAGCATTAGTCACTTGGGAACAGAGCGTGCACTCTGAGCAAATTGCCTGGTGTGCCACAGTTTGGCATGTGGGTTTTGACATCTGAGTTTTGGCCTCTGCATGACACAGAGTGTTGGACTGGATGGGCCAATGGCTTCTCTTTGTTCTTATGTGTTGTATGTCTTGTCTACCCTCAACTTAGGGCAAGGTTCTGACTAGTCATATGGCCTAAGGGAGGCCTTATAAAGAGTTTCTTCTTATAAACCATATAAACAACTATAAAGACAAACACATTCCTTCAGAAATACACAAATGAAGAAATGTCCCGGATAAGAAACTTAGAATTTTTCTAGGGACAATCAATACTTTCTAGGTCTAGAGCAACATCCAAATCTAAGCAATGCATTTCCCAGATCTCTAAAAGAAAGACACATTTCATCTTTCTTTCTGAAGAAATACAGCCACATGAAGACTGCAGTGCTGGAAGATAATTAAAGCCTGTGATTTAGACCATTTAAAGTGGATTGAAATCTGGCGGATTTATTGCCAGGACACAGAATGGTTACAAGTAATATATTTTATTGAACCAAATTGAGTTACAGGAAATAAACTTCAAAACACAGTTATAAAGACTTCACTTCTATAAGAGCTGATTAGGTTCATACAGCTGAATAACAGAGGTGGGGTTTTTTTTACACTTTTAATGACTCTCCTTGACCTACTTTCATGGTTCCTACACAAATGTCTTATGATTTCCCAATGATTATTGTATTTTTATTAGAAGACGTGTTTAGCAAATTCCCTTCAAAACTGTGATCTAGTAAATTTAAATGCTATAATGAGTAGCTAAGCATAGGGTCATTCCAGACATTCTCTTTACAGCCTTATATACAAGCATCTTGTTAAACTGGATTTAAAACTGCTAATTCCTATTTCACCCTCTTGCTGCTGTAAATTGGTTTAAGGATCTTCAGCACTCGCTCTGGATAAGGCTTTGAACTGACCATCTGTATCATCTGAAAAACAGATCTTTCAATTACAATTTAGTTTAGGGGGGGTTTTTTGTTCAGAAACCAAAAAAAGGAAAATCCACAAACCAAAAGAAAGCCTTCAGCAAGATGTAGAAAAAGGCTAAAGAATCAGTTTCCCAGACACTTTCGCTATAATTCTATGATAAATCAAAGAGGTGATTTGCGATTTATAAACAACATAGGAACATTATCTGAATGAGTGCCCTTTATAGTCTTGTATAATAATGCTTTCAGATTGTTAGTAATTCTTAATTAAAGGAAAGAGTGCTGCTTGCCATTAAAAATGCATGGCACTTTCAACAGCATATTGGCTGCTAAATTTTCTGCTATAAGATAAGAGAAAAGCCATTAGCGTATTTGCTGCCTAGATGCTTTGGCAAAGGTGATCAAATGGATTAAGCATAAAATTTCTAGAGTTAAATCTACATTACAATGAGCCACATTCTAATCCAATCGATAGGAAGGAAATGGAACAGGGAGTTGCATGCTAGGACTGATGGCTGGGACAGTTCCCCCTCCCAAATGAAATGTACATTCATGTTTAAAATAACTAAAAGCACCATCCTAAATCTTGCCCCTCAGCATCTCATGATAGCTACTAAACTCCATACTAGCATATTTGGAAGAACTCTAGCACTGGCATAGAAATGGATGACTTCAAGGACATGCAGAGTGATTTATCGTCAACATCTTAGCACAACTTTTCATCTTCTTATATCCTAGTGCACTGTGATAGACTGTCAAGGGTTAATGCCTAACAGAGCCTGAGGACATTTAAGTGACAGGCCTTTTGAATGGAATTCTGTTGAGAGAGTCAATTAAGGAATGAACGTTGGGAACTGACAGTTGAAGAAGAGATAGTTAAGCACTGACTGTGAACTGGGATGCAGGCTAAGAGAGTGAGTGGATCAAGGATGATCCCCATTCAAGTAAAAAATGAAATAGCTTCTAGTAAAGAGAAATTATCCCTGCCCAGTTAAGAAGGGAAATAGCTTCTAGTGAAGAAGAGTGATCCCTGGTCTGTGTATAAAGAAGGGTTTGGGGAACTTGTTTATATGTTCTTGTTTCCTAAACTTTATGTGTTGGTGAAACTCAGAAACCTATGTTTAAGTGTTTAAGAAGAAACTGAAAAGAAAGTCTCTCTCATCAAAGTTTTAAAGATGTTGGCAACAAATTATCTGGCCTCTATCTACTTCTGTCTGTCTGTTTATCATCTAGCTAGCTATCTGAAGAAAATAGATAAAGGGGCTGCACAGAAAGAAAGAAGACAGAAAGGAAAATCCTGCATGCGAGGGAGGGAAGAAGGCAAGATTGCCGTATGTGTCTGTCAAAATTTCCCTAGAATACCTGAAGAGTGAAAATATACAAACCCCCCTGTGCACATCCACACACACCCAAGTCCTAGTGAAGCTTAGGATACTGACTAAGACTGGAGCTACCACGTCCCTCTAAAGAATTATATGCACCCTGAACTTCTCTGGCCTCAAATCACATGTATAGGAGAACTTTAGTGCTAGGAACCCTAGGAAAAGGGCTCTAAAAACTCCAGTTGGTGAAGAATGCCACAGCTTGGCTATTATCGGGACCTACATGGAGCATGCATATTACTCCTGTTCTATAGTCACTACACTAGGTGCCCATCAGTTACCAGGTTCAATCTAAAGTACTGACTATCACATAATAGTCTTTCATGGCCTTGGACGATTATACCTGCAAGACCATCTCTCCCCCTATCCTCTGCCATAACAGCTTCACTCATCTGAGTGCCATTTGCCAACCTGCAAATGGACAAAATGCCTTTTCTGTTGTGGTTCCCACCTTGATGAATGGCTTGTCTGAGGAGGTCAGGAAGGCTCCCACTCTCCTGGCTTTCTGCAGACTATGTAAAACTGAATTATTCTGGAGGGCTTTTCTGCACTGGCAATAGGGTAGCACTGTACAAAATGATCCACAATATTACTTGGATAAATTATTAAGGACCGCAGTCTATATTACTGTGTATAGTTCACTGTAAACTGGATCCTATTATATAATTTTCCATAATTTAATGCTTTGCTTCAGTTGTTTTTAAGACTTCCAGATAGTTCTAGGATCCATGTCCTATTTCATTGTTTACTGAATGTCCCATCCTGTTGATTGTATTGACTCATTCTGTGTAATCCACCTTGAGTCCCAGTGAGAAAGGCAGACTATAAATGACATAAATAAATAAACACCCACAGGAATGCTTTGCACAAACAGCCAAGGAAGAAAACAAGCGTTTAACAACATATTGCTAACACTGGTCTTCTCACGCCCTTCACAGGATTGCATATTGGCACAAAATAATCCAAACATGTAGAAATGCGAGAATAATGCACCCACACATGTGAGCAAGTAGTGTGTGATTCAATGTGTTGCTTCAACAATCCCCCCATTGTTGCTAGCAGCAAGTACAGAGCAGAAAACCACCTCCCACCAGCAGCAGATATGTTGGCAGCATAATACTGCAGTGTCGGCAAGGTGTCATGCTATTATAACACTCTTCTCACACAAATGGATAGGATTGCCAGTAGGGCTGAAGAAAATGTCTTATTCCTTTTGATACTTTTCATGGCATGGGGCTAAATAACATCAAATTCAATTGCTTTTAATGGGATGGGGGGGGAGTTGTCTCCCAGGTGGTTGGCAATCTGACTAGGCACAGCTGTTTCACCTTGAACATTGCTGCTCCTGGTCAAACATTTATGGTGGTATTGCTTTGCAGGATCATACCCCCATGGAGCAGCCCCAACCAACTGTGCAGATACAGTTGCAGTTCAGCTGCCTACAAGTAATGGTTAAATATTGGTTCAATGGCTATGTCATGCACCCCAAACTGTGCATCCCACTACCAGGAAACCCCAAGGGGGAGGGGACTGGGAAAACTGCGAGAGGGCTATGTGCCCAATTGTTGAGCCCACACTGTTTGGAACATTGGTCATGGCTATACTCCTGCCTCCATTGACTCTGTGAAGGTAGCCATCCAGTAGGGACAGAGGCCGCTATGGACCCTATTCACAGAGCAATGCCAACCAGTTGCCAAACTAGCAACCCTGCACTACAGGTGCAGTGTCCAGAAAACACCTACTTGCTCAGCTTTGGGACTGCCAGATCATCTGCTCCAGCTGGGCTCCTACACCATTGCAAGCTACTTAACAGACATTTGCTTAACCCTCATAGTTGTCCCTCTCATGATCAGGTCTGCCTTTCTTCAGTTCTGCAGTCTGTCGGTGAAGCTTGTAAAGGCACAAGAGTCTTAGTATAAAAGAGTCAGCTGTCCCATCCACTGGATTAGTTTCAGAACCCTGTGTCTGATGTGGTATAATCAGAATGTGGTGTATGTCCGAGTTGTATATTTATTTCCATTGTGGCTTGATAGACAAGGATCAGCCTACACCCTGCTTTCTTATCACCTTCAGCTGTTTTTTTTTGCATAGGACTCTCACTAGGGTATCAACCAATGGTTAACAGCTCTTGCAACAGGGAGTGGTGGACTCCTCAGGTTGCACACTACTCACATCACTGATAGTATCTTATAAGACATGTTCACAGCCTCCATGGCTGAGAGTGAGGAAAAAGGGAGTAAGTAAGAAAAAAAATCTTGACCATGAATCCTGGATACAAAAATGACTGGCATGTGGGACAGCCAATCAGGATGTATGACCCATCCAATTAACTGTGTGTGTGTGTGTGTGTGTTAAGTGCCATCAAGTCACTTCCAACTTATGGCAACTCTATGAATTAATGAGCTCCAAAATGTTCTATCATTAACAGCCTTGCTGAGGTCTTGCAGTCTGAGGACCATGGCTTCCCTTATTGAGGCAATCCATCTCATGTTGATTCTTCCTCTTTTCTTGCTGCCGTCAACTTTTCCTAGTATTACTGTCATTTTCAGGGACTCTTGTCTTCTCATAATATGACCAAAGTATGATAGCCCCAGTTTTGTAAGTTTAGTTTCTAGGGAGAATTCAGGCTTCATTTGGTTTAGAACCCACTTAGTGATACATGGAATCCATAAAATTCTCTTCCAACACCACATTTCAAATGACTCAACTTTCTTCTTGTCAGCTTTCTTCATTATCTAATTTTCACACCTATACATAGTAATGGGGAGTACTATGGCATGAATTACCTTGATCTGTTTGATTTCTGTATTGGCCATCCAGTGATGTTCACATATACAAATGTCTGTTTGATTGCCTGAAACATGTGTTCACAATGAACAAATTGTTGTCTTCACAAAATTATGTGAGTTTCATTTCATACTCCTAGCCCAACTCTTCCAATAGCATTTGATTCTGCTTTGTTCCCTACTTATGCCTTCCGGTCACCTATGATTATCAGGTTCGTGATCCGTTTCTTTCTAGACACTTGCATAAACCTTTCAATTTCTTCCTCTCCAGCATCTGTAATTTGAGTGTAAATTTGAATGATGGTTATGTTGATAGGCCAGGCTGTCCATAAAGTCTGACTGATATTCTTCAGTTAGACTTTGTATTATAGCCAATGACTGCTTGTGTTACATCTAGGGATGGGCACAAACCAGCTCACTAATTAACGTTTGTGATTAATTTTGTCCAGTTCATGGTTCACAAACTCAAGTTCATGGCAGGTCAACCAGCATGAATTTTCCATGAACTTTCAAGCAGTTTGTGGCAGCTCATGCCAGTTTGTAAATGGATACATTTCCAGACACACTCTGTTCAGTCTAAATATTTACCAAACTTCAAAGCAATGGGGGGTGGAACTTGGAGGGCACATACAGCAGCATCCGGGGGAAGTCCCCTGTGATTTTGATATCTCTAGCTTGCACATGATCCATTCTATAAACTCCTGAACCTCCTGAACTTGCACCTGTCATTTTCCCAGAAAGCACTTTCCTGTGGGCACCTTCTTTCAGGGGATTGTAACTCAGACCCAGTAAATCCAATCTTCACCAAACTTGGAGGGCAGGTTGAGGAGAGTCAACCAGAGATCCCTTGAGGGTTTGGTGTGTCTAGCATGCTGGGGGGCTGCTCTACTGCCCCATGAACCAAACCAGTTCATTTGGAACTTAAATTTTCATGACGGTTTGTGGCTTGTGAACCAGTCATGCCATGAACTCTGAACTGAACTGCATTTTCCTGATTTGTGCCCATTCCTAGTTACATCTCACCTCACTATTAGAGAAACTCAATTTCTTTTGTGTTTGTCATTTCCCAAGTAAAACACTTTTTAATTTTCTTACTGTAAATGTCTTAATGACATTTACAGTTAGTTCCTTCACTCCCAGGATTGTAATGTTAAAATGTTTCATTTTTCATTTTATGATTTCAAATTTAGGAGCTTGTCTTGGTTCATATCCATTAACTGTATATGATGTAAAACCCTCATCTGAGCCTTGGATCATTTCTGAGGCTGTCTGGTAGTTCTCCCTATGTGTATTTCCACTCTGCTATGCTTTTCTTGGTAATCTTGCCTGCCTGGCTGCAGTGGGATTCTTCTGCTGTCTTATCCTGGGTGCCACCTGGGTGTGTGACTAGAAGTATGTGAGGTGTGGACTTTAATCTTGTTGCCACTGCTGATCAGCCCACTGCTTTTTGCATACAAAGGAAACAAATTTCTGCTTGCTTAGCTTGACTACTAAGTACAATAAACCACCTAGAAAGCCATATCTGTGATGTGTACAGAAGTTCTGCCTCCATTAACAACAAGTTTTTAGGTATCTTACAGTGCCATCCTAAGCAGAGTTACACCCTAGTAAGCCTACTGCCGTCAATGACTGCCCTGTTATGTATTTCCTACAGGACCAAAGCTGAAGTCCAGTGCCCAGTTTACCTAATCATGAGTCCAGCTGTGTAGAAACAGGAGGCACTCCATCACTCTCATTCCCAATATACTATTTTTATTCTTTTGTTTTGTCACCCTTTCTTTTTATATAAGCAATATATGATGTAAACAATAATATGCAATATTATTATCTGAATAATATGTGATATGCTCTGAGGAAGAGCTTCAGAATGCAGATCTGCCATTTGCAGAGCAGCACAGGTCACACCAGAGTGCAAGACAGCCCAAAGGAGCCCAAACAGCAATTCTTAAAAAGAACAGAAGTGACTGCTTTATGCAGAAGCATTTCAGTATAGACATTCTGTTACATCTCACAGGTGTTCTACAAATCAGAGCAATATCTCATGGGATTGCTTCTTGTACAACATTAAATCTGGGTCACTCCATCATCTGAAATGGTATCATGGGAAGCATGTGTGAAATACCCTTTCACAAAGAAAACACTGATGTGCTGAGAATGCTCAGAAACAACTCTCTATTCACAGGATGCCCTTCATGAATCTACACATTTGGCAGTTTTGGACATAGGGCTGATTCAATAATGTCAGATCCTGATGTGGGAATGGGACTGCACTCTTTTTCATTGAGAAGTTGGGAATTATTGAACAGTAAGGTGAATCTACACATTATGCCCCCTCTTTTCAAGTGTAGGCTGCCAAAAACATACATGTAGTACAGTACTACTTGCCATCTGTATCATGTAGAAAGCCTTCAAGGCAATGGTAACTGTAGCAATTTTCTACATGGCACCAGGGGTTCCACTTGATGATCAGTATTAAACTATGTGGAGAAGCCACCACATGGATACTGTTTACAGCATTGTTCACCATGGCAACTGTCAAATGCTGATGTATCTACAGATCTATGGAACGTAGCATGCTCACTCTCAGAACCTCTCCCAATTCAGTCATGTTTCTTTTTCTCCTGGAACAGTAGTCCTCTCTCTTCTTTCAAGCTATGTCTTTGACTTCCTTCACTGCCCTTTTAGAATTCCTTCACTACCCTTCCCTAGGTCACTCTAGCTTCATCTTGCCTGCCCTTCCCTACTACTCATTAGACCTGTTCATATTTACACCTAGAGGCACAGGGCTGTCTGAATACTGGAAACACATATTGATGGCTTTTTCAGTGGTGGCACCTTGTCTGTGGAATGCCTTTTCTCTTGAGGCTCAGCTGGTACCTATTTACTCTCTTTAAGACACCAGGCCAAAATATTTCTTTTTTACCCCCACTTTTAATTAATGGGTTGATTCTTAACATCATTTTATAGTGTGTTTTATAGCTCTGTATGAGAGTCATTTTTAAACTGCTTGATGCTTTATGGTTTGTTTGTTTGTTCTCTGGCTTGGGTTTTAATGTGTAGTTTTAACTACAAATTTATGATGTCTTATGTTTTTATTATGTTTTATTTTGTAAGCCATCTTGGGCAGGTTCCTTGGGAAGGCAGCATAAAACATTTCTAAATAAATAAATAGAGATAGGAAGATAGCTGGATGCCATACAGTGCAATCATAAAAACACTTTCCTGGGAGTAAGTTCCATTGAATAGCCTTAAGTAGGATTCTGAATATATCTGCCTGTTTAGGATTATACTAATATCCTTTTGGCTTCCTGTAATACACCTAAAGCATGCCTGGGACTAAATAAGTGGCTATGGGTGGTATTGTAGTACTTCCTACAGTGGTAGCACCGGTAATATGCCAATGGACTACAAGAGTCTAATTTATGGGTGAAAAAAAGTTAAGCTAGATGAGGGATAAAACATTTATACTTTTATGAGCCAAGAGAAATGAATAAATGAAGAAAAATAAAAAGTGGTACCATGACAGCTTTAATGTTGCTTCACCAATAAATGGCTTTGGGAATATAGTTGAATGCTCAATACCAGCTCTTTCATCACCTTGAACAAGCAGCAAGCAATAAACGTTCCACCCTGCAGAGTATTCTAACCCTGTTACTGCCTAGGCTTTCAGGCTTCTTGCTTGGTTATTTGTTTGTTTGTTTGAACAGAGTGATTCACCTGCTGCAAGATTAAAGGAAACAGCGGAATTGTTTCCTTCCGTCTTCCAGATAAATTTTTCAGAAATTGTGGGGGTTTCTTGCTAGGCCTGCCTCATTATTTGCCTACAATTAGATTTAAGATGACAAATACTTTTGTTCTGGGAGCGGTCCTTTTATGCACCATTTCCTCCCACTGCTATCCAGCAAAGGTGATTTAGTTCAAAGACAGTTAGGGAGTTGTAATTAAGATAGTTTCAGTGTATTATTGATTAGCAATTTTTTTAAAAAGAAGCATTCTCACAAATCATTTGAATCTCTCTGCCTAGAGAAGTGAACTGTGGACCTTTGTCATCCTGGGATGGTTCTCCTTGCACTGTCTCAAAAGGCTATGGCAAACCAGTGCACAAAGAGCTCTGCTTGTATTAGCTCTTTTCCTCTCACTAAGACAACTGCTGTGTGTGTGGCTGCAGGAACTGATAAACTTTTTGTCAGGGCTTTTTTTGTAGAAAAAGCCCAGCAGGAACTCATTAGCATAATAGGCCACACCCAACAGCAGAAACACATTAGCATATTAGGCCACACCCCTGACAGCATAGCTCATTAGCATATTAGGCCACCCCCCATGTTACCAGAAGTGTGGTCATCCAGCACACCCACCTTTTGTTTCTTATTCTGTTTACCATGTTTGTTGTCACCAGGGCTTTTTTTGTAGCAGGAACTCCTTTGCATGCTAGGCTACACAGCCCTAATGTAGCCAGTTCTAATGAGTTTCTGCTGTTGGTGTGGCCTGTTATGCTATTGAGTTCCTGCTCGGTGTGACCAACTCGGGAGCCAGCCAGAACTCCGTTCCTGTGCGTTCCTGCCCAAAAATAGCCCTGCTTTTTGTTATATTTTTGAGGCAGTAGCAAAGCAAGCAAAAATCATACCAAGCTGAACAAAAGTTGCAAGCATGATAAACTGAAGTGGTCATGAGAATCAATGATATTGTCAAATGGTTCAGCCAGTCAGGTACTGAATGAGTCCATTGTTGACTGATCTAAGGTATGCACCAGCTCGGCCTTTGAGCATTACCTCAGGGAGACTGAAGTTTTAGCTGGATTATGAATTGACACATCATGTAGTCTATTTCTTAATTAAATCTAGAAATGTCCTATGCCTGATTCATATATTAATCCCCATGTGAATGTTCAGGTATGCCAGGTGGGACAGATTCACAAGCATGCCATCACTCTCTTATGTGGAGCCACTCTGATTGTGGCTTCAGCACAGTTAAGCAGAATCCCTTCACTTCAGCGGCAGCCTCACTGGTAAGTCAGGAGCTGCTGCAGCCGCATTAATACCAGCTTGAGGTTCCAATGCAAGGTCACACACCTCTCTACTTGGCCTGCAGCTCTGATAATGCTGTCCCAGTGAGGTTCAGCACTTGCACGTGAGGGGCACAGATGATCTTCACTTCCAGCTCAGCCACTTTCCTGCCTATACCTCCCACACATCACTGGTGCTTTATGACTTTTCCAATAGTTTCATCTCCATGTTTCCTAACTTGGATCACTCAGATACTGGTTCTACATAAGGTTCCAGACCCCTGGTGGAGGTGTGGCTTCCCTGCTGCCAGGCCCAGCCTCCAGCCACCAATCAGCTGGCCAGCAGGGAGATTTACCAGGAGAAAGAGAAAGGGCCAAGCCTTGTGGCTGGCATCACACAGGAAGCAATGTCATCACACCAGGAATGTCTGGGCAGTGCTCTGGTATTTGGGCAAAAGCTCTGTGGTAGAAGCTGGTTTTACCATAAAGTTTTTACCCAAATACCTGAGTGTCACCCAAATGTCACAGCGTGATGATATTACTTCCTATGCAATGCTGGCAATGAGGTCTGGGCCTTTCTCTTTCTCCTAGTAAGTCCCCTCCAACCCCCGCCAGTTGCCAGGAGGGATCAGGCAATGCTATTTCCACAGTGTGGCTGCCACTGAAAAACTTGATAGTCACTGTTATGGCTGCTGTATTATACTTCAGGGGCTTTCTACTGATGAGAGAAGATTACAGCTGTTTGTATTTGGTTTATGGACGTGCCCATTATGTTAGTTACAGCAGCCACATACAATTATTCCCTACTACATTTCTGTGGATGCTTGAAAGTGAGCAGTTCATGGCTGATCACACTGTTCTGCCCTAAGTCAATGCCTTCATTGTCCAGTTGTTGCCCTGCAAGGCTTTTTATGCTTTTTATGAACTGTAATAAAATATGGACTGTGCAAAGTGTGCTTAAGGAACTGTACAGCATGGTAACTCACTATGATGCCAGCTGAGACTGCATACCTGAGAGAAGGACACCTTCCTTTTTGCGTTGCTGTTCTTGTGGCCCTCCAAGGTTACCAGCCCTCTTACCTGATGGAAGATGGATCAGTTCCCCAGTATGCACAAAGCACCAAATGCCACACCATGCCAAAGCATGAGGACAAAGGACTCCAAAACGCCATTAGGAGACCACTCCAACACAGGCAAGCAACTCCTTTCCTTCCCCCTCCATCACCTGCAAAGCTACACATAGCTCAGAGACTCTATTCATAGTTGCTTAGCAAATAATCACTCACCCGTCAATGTCCCAACTAAGGCAATCAAGGAACAATGGCCTTGGCCCGATGACTCATCTCACCGACACCCAGGTCCAGCCACAAGTTAAGTTTCTAGCTCTCAATATTGACCACTCCTTAGCTCCCCTCCCCTATTTTTTCCAGCCAATAGTATGTTTTCAGGGATGGACTAACCAGGAGGTGTGACCAAGGGATATGGCCAGCCCCCACACCCTCACATAAAAGGGGAAACCCAACCATATGCCCTTCCCTTCTGCTCTATGACCCCTAGGTAAGCTCTATCTCTCTTATGTCCAGCTTGCTACCCCAATACCCTTCCTCCATCTTTAAACTCTAGGTCTGCAGCTAGAGTCCCACATGTTGCTCGCTGGTTCAGGCCACGTGTCCCCATTTTCAGTTCTTCCCCTCCCTTCTTCCATTGGAACAGCTCATTTGATGAGGACAGGTAACTATTGTCCCAACAATGAATTCCTGCTCATGCAACCATGCTGAATATCTCTCTTTATTTTCCTAGACCTGATTAATTGTGTGTGTGTATGTGTATTGTTTGTGTGTGAAGATTTTCAGTAAAAGACTTTAATTCCAACCAAATACAGTCTCCGTGTCTGTTACTGGTATCTCTGGAAGGGCGGGACCTCTGTATAAACTGGTGATCACTCCCTTAGCTGATTGCATATTAATAACTGTTCCTCATTAATATGAATAACAAATCCCCATATTTTGATAATAATAAAGAGCAATCAGGCTAACACAGTTCTTTTATAATAAATCACCCCACCATCCCCTTCCAAGATTTATTTTATAACATGTTGAAACCACAAACAACTGGGGAAAGTGTGTTGAAGTTGTGGATTGGCATCTCAAGGTTTTCCCCAGAAATATCCCAAACTATTATAAGTTTTGGAGCTTCAGACACAACTTATAATTCACACCTTTTCTGTGAACACAAAAGGAACTAGAGAGCCTAAGCTTTTATATTACATTTCCAAAGAACTGGGGTAAAGGTCAATCACCTCCAAGCAGCACAATATCAGAATCATGCAACTCAAATTTCCTTTTAATGAAGAAGAGAATGTAAATTCCTGAAGCTCATCAAATTACCAGTACAATGGCCCTCTTTTATTGTGGTGTTCTTATCACACTATAACACCTTTTATAGTGTCATAAATATGTCCTTGATTTCCTTCTGCTGGTCTTGAGAATGAGCCTGTACAAAAAATAATCTTTAGAGTAAACCAACTGGTCAGCATCTTGTCTCCATTGGTTTTACAGAACAAAATAGTGAGTTACACCAACTGAAAGTCGGGCCTGTGCTTTAAATAGTGCCACTTACTATGTCCTAGGGAAATCTTTTCAAAATTTCTGTAGTAAGAACTGAGTCCCAGAAACTCGTGTTCTGGTTGTTACAAGGTATAATTGCCATAAAACAGAATTCTAATCTAAGGCAAAATTCAGTCTTAACTTTGTATATTACAAGTTGTTTCATTAATTTACCATAGTATAAAAGCTATATTATACAATTAAGGTTTTAAAAGTAGCAACAACATTTTAACTGTTTTATACATCATAATCTTGGTCCTGTATCAAACAGACATCCTGCTAGTTTAGAAAAAGCTATGTTGGCCCTCCATTTTCTTATAGGCCCAATTCAAAGAGCAGCTCAGTACTTTGAAAAACCTAAAGTATCTGGAACCATGATATTTAAAGGGCTATTTACATCCATTGAGCTTAACCAACAGAGGCCCTTCTTCATGTGTTCACATTCAGCAGTAAGGAGAGTGAGCACTAGAGACACAGCTTTTTTGATGCTGGCACTTCAGTTCTGCAATTCCTTCCATTGATGTCAGTTTTGCCTAGTCTTATGTGCCAGGTGAAGACTTTTCATTCTTCCCTAGTTTTTGGTTGCATAGTAAGGGGGTTGGTATTTTTGCCCATTTCCTCTTGCTCATTTTTCTGATTGATATTTTTTCTGGATTTTACATTGGTGGCATAGCTGATTTAAACATAGTGCTAGTTTTATTGTGTAGTATTGTTTTAGAGCTGTTTTAAAATTATATTATTAAATTGTTTTTATTGTTTATTTTTCTGCTGTAAACAACTTTTGGAATCAGGAACCAAAATTTGCAGGTTAGCGCTGAACCTAGGACTGGGGATGGACACAAATGGACTCGCAAACTAAAGTTTGTGATGAATTTTGACTGGTTCATGGTCCACAAACTGAAGTTTGCTGCAGGTAAACTGGCACGAACTTTCCACAAACTTTCAAACAATTTGTGGCAGTTCATGAATAGATACATTTCCAAACAGACTGTCTCTACTCAATTTAAATGTTTATCAAACTTCAAAGCATGGGGGGGCAGAACTTGGAGGGCATGTAGAGGAGCATCTGGGGAAAGTCCCCCACAACGCTGATGTCTCTAACTTGCACAGGATTTGTTCTGTACACTCCTGAACTTCCTGAACCTGCTCCTGTCATTCCCCCAAAAAACACTTTCCTGAGGGCACCTCCTTTGTGGGGCTGTAACTCAGACCCCATAAATCCAATCCTCACCAAACATGGAGGGCAGGTAGAGGAGACTTAGCTGGAGATTCTCTGCAAGGTTGGTGTTACTAGCATGTCAGGAGCCTGTTTTACTATATCAGAAACCTCACAAACTGAACCAGTTCATTTGGCAACTAAGGGTTACTGACAGGTCATGGTTCACAAACCAGGCATGCCACAAACCAAACCGCATTTTCTATGTTCATGTCCATCCTTACCAAGGATCCAGGCATGCCACTCTGCCATGAAACTATCTGTGGCAACCAATATCTTTCAGCCTAAGCTTCCTCAGTGCTGTGAATGTAAAAAGAGGGAATACATAATTCTCTGAGCTCATTGATGGAAGGATGGAATAAAAACATGCTACACAGATGGCTCTATGCTTATCTCGCTTCCACCTCATCTCAGTTTAGCATCTTCATGTCTCATGAGTCCCCACCAAAGTTTATATAATTATGCAACTAATTTGTCATTTAGGTGCTAGATTCTTCCTTGGATGTGTATTCTTTTAAAAGATGTTTTAAAAACAACAGGACATTCCAGTGAAAAATACAGGCTTTTGAGAACCTCTTGTTTAGAATATTTTGGGCTGAACGTGGCGTTCTGAGCCAGCTGAGAGATACAGCAAAGAGCTAATGTAGAAGTTCTTATTTGGAATTCTCTGGCCTTCTCATGGCGTATAAACCCAGAGACTCTTGGCAAGCTATGTAATGATTGTCATTCAAGCTGTACTATTGAGCCAAAAGGAGACGCAACAGAAGATCACAACTTTGACCTCCCAGTTCTGCCATCTGAAAGAACTATTAAGCTAAATACCATCTGCTGATCACATTGGTCCTACCTCTGAGACATAATTTCTAATTATCTAGAGTGCTCAATGGTAAGTTTTTATAATGACATAATGTACCTAGTGAACATGCTAAACATTTGGAATGTACAATTTTGGAGAAACGGCCTATATTTCTGTTTGTTTCAGCTGTATCATGCTATGTTATGACAGAGTACAAAGTAGGATCAAGCATTTACATGACCAGGATCTTTCACTCCTTCATCAACAAATAATACAAGTAATATTTCAGTTTTTACGACGTGATAATTTCCACATCTGTTTAAGAGAACAGCCTAGCAGAAGCAGCAGAATCTGCTGAAATATTCCCTTCAGCAAAACTATTAAACAAAGTTGTGCTATAGTGCTGCATGTGGCAATCCTACCATAGTTTTTCCCACATCTTCTAAACAGTTTCCACTGGTGCATCCCTAAGTGAGTCAACTTCTACTGTCCTTGAATAAGGACCAAATATTCATTTATCACAAACATTAACACTTGTCCCTCCCAGCTGAAGTCATGTTATTGTCTTGGAATTCTTTTCTTCTCAGTGCACATCTCCATGTTAACGGCATGGCATGTCAAATGCATACATTGTTATTGGCACATGTGAAATTTACACAGTCGAGTCCTTGTGTTTTCTTTGGCTTTATCAACAGGGAGGATTGCAGAGCCTGAGTTTCTTTCCAGCATAAGATTTATGTACATGAAATTGTGCTGACAGGATTATTCATGAGTGACAGAATGAAATGGAGCCATGAGTGGGTAAAGTGGTCATCCCAAATGAGTGTATATAAATCCAATATTCGTAGAAAGATGATGCTCTGCTTGATTTATGCCTCCACCTCCTTAGAAAACACTGCTGGGGATTTTGAATTATTTTCATTTGGACTTGTCAGGGAGGATCTGTGGTTAAGGAGACAGCTATTCTGATCAATGAAGCAGAGAAGGGGCTGTATTGCCAGCAAGAACTTTACCATTTTAAATTTTATCATTGAGCTTGTATAATGTATTTCCTGCATGCTCAAAGCACTCCACATACTTCTTCTTACAATCCACTGAATGGTAGCCACTATTGTTATTTCCACATTGCAGAAATTAGATGTAATAACTTGCCTAGATTGTAAAAGGGCTGAGATTTAATCTGGGAGTTTCCATATCATAGTCTCAACCATAAGGCTATAACTACTCGAAATGACTGACTCCATTGTCTGTGATGACAGATTCACATTGGGATAGATGCAGTGGAAGAATTCCCATAAGGATCTGGTAGAATGGATCTTGCCACTTCCCCCAGTACCCTGCCGTTTGGTCTCAAAGTCCTCTCTAAGGGTCAGGAAAGCCTCTCAAAGAAAACTGCATTGCAGGTTTGGGTGTTGCTATGAAGCAGGGAACGCAAGATCACCTTTTCACTCTCCCTGAGGCTTGCATCAGCAGAGGAGGAAGGGGGGGAAGGTACCTTTAGCCATTGCCTCTTGTTGCTATGGTGCCTCATCCTGTGGTACATTTTGCTTGTGAGGTTCTCTTACACAGCAGAAATTCAGAACAAATTTTAGGCTGCTTGGGGAGGGAAAAGTGGGAAAAGATCCACTTTCCCACCTCCTTCTATAAAGTTGTCCACTAGACCCGTACAGTATGAAAAAGTCACTGTTTTATATTACATGTATCATATACAAACACAATATGATACTTTATACCAGTTCAAATGGCCATAGGGTCCATTTAGTTCAGTATTGTCCTGTTCTGATTGGAAGCAGCTCTCCATAGTCTCAGGAAGAGGAGGTCTTTCCCAGCAACTGCTACCCTTAAACCATAGCCTCTTTCCTTCTAATAAGAGTCCTTATATGAAAAAGACATTAGAATGAACACTTCCTCAACAGTACAAGCATCCTCACTTAGACAGTCATGATTCAATCCACTAGACATTTATTGTTATGTTGCTGTAGGGCAATGCCCCCTTCCTCCACTGACAATGTAAAATCCCACTATAACATACCTCTGAACCTCTTTATTCTAGAAAATATTTGCACATTTCCTTTCTTCTACTCTGTAGGTGTTCCCAGTGAAATGTATTATCAGAAATCAAATGTATCTCTGACAAAGCACATTCAGTGGCAGGTGTAAGACAGGTGCAATGCCAGAGTAGTCAGAAGCATTCTCTTCTCAGTTTTGCTTAGATAGTTTAGGATTGATCTCCCAGCTTCAAATGGATAGGATCCTTGGGGTTGTGAGGATACCACTTGCCAAAGAGATCCTGGCCCTTCCTGGATTCCAGGATATTATTAGGGTTCCTTAGGCCAGAATTATTAATAGGTATTTGGTGGAATAAATTTCCTTAAATGAAGCTATTGTAAGAGGCTTGATATTGGACAGAGATGGCTTTGATTGCACTTGGATAGGAGATTATCTTGTTTATTGATTTTGTAAGACCTATCTGCAGTCTTAGACAGAGCGGACAATGCCATCTTATTATATTGATGGGAGAAGCAAATGGGGATTACAGAGGTGGTATTCCCAGGTTTTGGTTTTTGTCCAATAGTGTATAGTGAGTTTCTATCAAAAATTCAGAATCAATTACCTGGCTTATTGACTATGGTGTGCCTCATTCTATTTTGTTACTAAAAGCAGCTGGAAGAAAAGACAAGCTGGATGGCAGGGAGAGGAGAGGCTGGCAGCACTTCAAGGCTTTCTTCTCCACCCCACAAGCCAATTTTTCCTTTCATCTCTCTGGCAGGTAGGGCTGAGGAGAAGCAAATCTGAAGCCGCCTGGTCACTGCCAAGGGCTCCCCTGCCCTCCCACACTTTCCACTACAAGAAGCTCTGCAGAGGATGAACTGTTTATGGCCATTTGTGTGAAAAACTTGTGAATAACTTCTGGGGAGACAGGAAAATGATGGGAGGCCATCACGGAAGAAAAGGGAAAATGGCTGGCAAGACTCCCAATAGCCTTGCAAGCTGTCTCCTACACACGTATCGACCAATGCCTTTATTCAAAAGGGGGCTTTGGACCAGCCCCCACCTTCCAAACTATCCACACCTTCTATCGCAGCCCGAGGGTGAAACTGGTGGGGGCTGGGGGGGCCAGAGACACAGACCTTGAGGGGCTGCTGGTGCTTCCAATGGGAGGTCTGGGGGGACAAAGGAGGTCCACGTGGTCCAGGTCATGGAACTGAGGGAGAACTGTAGTAAAGGGCCAAAGTCAGTGGGCTGGTTCTCAATAGCCCCAGCCTAGAAGTAGATTTTACCCGCCAGGCACGGAAACACAAAACTGATGATCGCAGCCTGTGTTTAGCTCACTGACTCCATGAGATGCTGGGAGACTGCAGCACAGAGTGCGAGGATACTCTTCTCCTCCCCCCACCTCCCTGAATCTAACTGCCCCCCCCAGACTCCATCGGGACCCTCATTAAGGTCTCAGTTCCACGAGGTACAGCTGTCATGAGGTTAAAAATACCAGGTCCCCTCCCGTCCTGGGACTGGATTCATGGTGGGGGTGAGGAGGGACAGCAGTGGTGCCCAAGAGGGCTCCCTCCCACAGCACATTGGCCAGCTCTCGAGGGCCCTTTGTTCAGCCACACTGCCGAGGTCCTGTGCACTGTTCGCCAGATCTGCGGCGAGGTGGGTGGGGTGGAGTGTGGGCCCCACAGTGTGGGGCTCCCATGAAACCCGGTGACTGAGAAGCAGGAACTGTCCCCCCATCCCTCCTTCCCCGTCCACTCTCCCCCCAGGTGCCAGCCGCCTCACCTCACCAGGCTCCCACCAGAGAGGTTGCTGGAGTTCCCGAGCCAGCCAGGTGAGAGCAACAGGGCTTTTGGTGAGGCATGGGAGGGGCCGGGAGGGGCGGGTGGCAGGCCAGCATGGTGCTTCCTTCCAGGGGGTGCTCTAGGCAAGTGCCTAATTGCATCTATGGGCAGTCCAGCCCTGGGCACAGTGGAAGTGATGCTGGTTGGTAGAGCTGATGTTCTAGAGGGGATTGATTTCCCTGTGTTGGATTGTTTAGAATTATCTCTGTCAGTAAAAAGTCTTGGGGAGCTTTTAGACCCAGAATTGTTCTTTGAAAAACAGATGTAGGCCATGACAAAAAAACCCTTTTTTCCAGTTGCACTTGGTTAAGACTCAGCCAATCTGGTTATACTGATCTATGCCACCATAATCTCAAGGCTGGTTTACTGTAATATGCATTGTATGAAGCGGCCCTTGAAAACAACCTGGAAATGTTGTGTGATGTTACAGCTGCACACCAACTACTGAAGTAAATAGGCTAATCATGAAGAAAATTGGTCTACATAACACCAGTCGTAAAGCAAAATGCACTGACTTCTGGTATATTTCCAGGTTCAATTGAAGGTGCTGGTTCAAAGCCTTTCACAGCCAGGGACCTGTATTTCTGGAAAGACCGATTCTTCTGGTACAGACCCATGTCACCTTTAGGTCAGCCAATAATCTCACTTGACCATCTCTTCTAATCAGAAATTGTGACTGGTTTTGGTGAGGGTTTGGATGTTCCCCATAGGTGCACCATTATTAGGGATAGGTAAGGACCAGAAAAATGTGGTTCTTGTCAGTTCATGTTTTGTGGGACTCAGAGTCCCTTTAACCCCCTGCTTTCTGCTCTATCCATGAACCACCAGAAACTGCTTTCACAGTTCATGGAAGTTTGTGGTGGTAGACCTGTTGTGAACTTCAGTTCACAAACCACAAATGGGGCAACATTTATGACGAATTATGCTCCATGGTTTGGTCCATGCTCATCCACTAACCATCATTAAATAGCCTCACTAACCTTTTGGCCGTCAGAAAAACATGTAAGACCTATCTATCCCAGAAGGCCTTTTGCTGACAATTATTTGTTAGAAACATAATTGCCAGCATATCTGAAAAATAGATCTCTTTAAATAAATGTTTGCTATGTTACCCACAGAACTGGCCCCTGAAGTAGATCTTCCAGTGAGTTCCAAGGCTGACCAAGGATATGAATTTCCAAATTCACCTCTGTACCACTAAACCTAATCATAGCCCTATATCAAAATATGGCCTTTTGGTAACTTTCATTGAAAGATGTGTTGTTGTTGTTTTTAGATAGGAGACAGGCAGAAATGTAGACAAGTTTTTTTTAGGGTTATTGTACAGCATGCATTTGTGGGAATGACAAAAGAAGTCAGCAAAAAACATTTTACTCTTCCTGACTCCTTCCTTGAGCAGGACAGTGGGGAAAGAGACCAGCATCATATTTTTGTTGTTTGCAAATACTATATTTTCCATAACAAGTTCTTCCTTCAGGTATTAGATTTTCACAAGCTTATCCCCACCATAACCTTATATAAACAGATCATCACAAATGATTTACCCATGTTCTATTATTTAAATTAATTATCGTGTGGTTTTGGGGAAAATAATATTATCGCATAAGAGGAATGATTTGGTACTTATTCAGCATCCAGCCCTATTTATACTGTGAGCATTTGTAAAATATAGGCATCCTAATGGTTACTCCCACACACACACATTCACTTGGAAGTAAGTCTCACTGACTTTAGTACATCTTATGCTTCAGAAAATCCAGAGGATTGCCATTTAGGTAGCATGCGGAACAGATTCTATTAAATTAAGGGGACCTACTTCTGAGCAGGCAAGTACACATTCAGGCAGTTATTTCCTGCTAAATATTTACAAAACTACTGCCTCTGACCTGTTATGTAACTGATAATTTCTCAAGTGCTTTAAAAGAAATTCATACTTCTTATCTCATTCATTCTCACAACTATATTAAAAGGCAAAACAGGTAAGCGACTGAAAGGAATAAAACCTTGCCTAAAGAAGCCACTCTAGGAGTGCATGGTCAACGCCATATCTGAATGCCTGTCTCTAGATCGCCACTCAAAACTAGGTTAGGCTAGGCTGGTATACCTCATACTAAATTGGTCAGTGATGAACAATCCAAGAATTCTACAGGATTTGGGGAGGGGTTGTATTTTTCATAAGTGTGTCCATGCGTGTGCACTTAGAAGTCATGGTGACCTCTGGTGACTGTGTGTGCACCTGGAAATCATGGTGACCTCTGGTGACTGACCCCTACTGGGGGCCTGGAGGATATTCAGAGAGGTGGCTGAATAAAGCCCCCGTCTCCCACTTCTGGTACTTCAAGGAGGTCTCCCATCCAAGTACTTGCCAGAGTCGGCCCTGCTTAGCTTTTGAGATCTGACAAGATCAGGCTTGCCTAGGCTCTCCAGGTCAGGGCAATTCTACAGGATTTCTTATCAGACTAGGACATCTTTTGTGTAATCATCATCTCATTTATTATCAAAACAAATATAATAGTTTTAAAGATTGGAAAAAGAAATCACATGTCAACAACTTTCCTCAAGACAGCCAGTGAGTCCATGGCTTAAGCAGCATTCTCCCATTTCAGCATCGAACATATGGTAGACCACACTGAAATGCTTCTAGATATTTTTAGGCAAATAGGAAAGATTTTTCCTGGGTGGTTGAATTTTAAAAAAAACTACTCATATTATCATCTAAGCAGGCTTGAAAAGATATTTTTAGACTGGCCTGCTGAGAGCTACTATGGGCCCTCCCAATAGTTTCCCTCAGGGATCCCCTTCACGACACCCATATTCAATACAACCATCATATGAAAGCAAGTCACACAACATGCCTGGCTCCATAGACTCAAATCTTGCATGACCAGAGCCTTCTTATTCTTCCCACCCACACCTCAGCAATCTTGTTATCAGAATGCTTTCATCTATTTATCTGATGGCAACATACAGCGGAAATTAGTAGCATAATAAAAGCAATCCAGCAGAACACAAACTGGTTGACATTCTGGGCTTGAAGGACTATTTTATTCTTTTAGGATCTTATACTTCGTTTAAATGTGCAGCTGGTCATGGATTCAGTTTAACAAGGAGCTGTTGAATATGAGACAAGGGTTTTTTGTCTTAGGCTGGAAACTTGGCATGACCTTGGCTAACCTTTTGTTATTAACAGAGAACTGAAGCATCATTTAATCATGAATTTTATAATGAAAATAGCCCAAAAAGCTCTGAAGCAATTAATTATTTACCAGCTTAAACCATTTCAGTGTGGATGAAAGAAGCAAGTTTAGAAATTTACAGTTATGTATGTTTCTCCATGGCCCACTCTTCAAAGGCAATGTCTCTGAGTGATTAAAAAGCCATTTTTCTTACCATCCTCTTCTTATTAAGCTAAATAAACTGTTCAATTAACTATCTGTTGACAAAGATACAAAACTCTGAGGTAAAATGCTGTTACTCTCTAAAGCCGGTGTTGTCGTTAAGCTGCACAGTCGAGTCCGACTTTTCGTGACCCCATGGACCACATCACATCAGGCCCTCCTGTCTTCCACCATCCTTAACTTAATTAAAGCCTTTACCATGCCAATATAGGCCAAAAATCTGTGAATTAAAAGAGAATCCTTTGAAATAAGGATTTATCTGACAATTCTTGACTCGACAGACTGCTTTGTCGTGGGGGGTTTTCTCTGACATAGCTTCAAAACTGGAGTGCTAGAGGTGAGCTTCCACATGATGTCATGCAGTAGTCAACATTTTCCTTCCATGAGGAATGGATCCTGATGGCTTCCCTCCTTCTTTAAGAGGTTCAACATGTATATGTACGAGTTGCACACCTTTCTTCTCAACTGTGTTTTTGATTCAATAGCATAAGAGTTTCCACAGTGACTCAAGTTCTTTTGAAACAAAGGATTACAGTCAATGGTCAGCAAGCTTTCCAAAGCAGAATCTGTTTCTGAAACTGATGTTTCCAAGTGATCCATTTTAATATATATATATATATATATATATATGTAATAACATACCATCTTCCTCATGTTGTGCTACAAGTTGGGGGCTAACTGAACAGTCTATAGCACTACAAGTTCCAAACCTTTTCTCTCCATTGAGCTGATATGAGATAACAAATTCATGGCTGATGACACAGCTTGGGTAGGGTAGAAGGAAGGTTTTCTGCACACACGCACACAAATCTTCACAGGCTCTCAGCATATCTACTGTACGCCCCAGGAAGAGCCCAGCTGTTAATTTAAAGCAATCAGACTCATGCAGTGTGCTATAATGGCAAATTGGATGGAGCACTGCTACTAGCTATAACATCTGACTTGCAGTTTTGTTTGCTGTTCCTGACTCCAGGTATAATATTTGTGTGTGGCTGCCAACTCCAGCTTGGGAAATTCCTGAAGATTTGAAAGGTGGATCCTGGGGGGGGGGGTTGGGGACAGGAGGAACCTCAGAGGGGTATAAAGCTATAGAGGCCACCCTCCAGACCAGACATTTCTTCCTGGGGAACTGATATCTGTAGTCTGGAGATCAGATGGGAGAGCTCCAGAGAGAAAGGCCTGTGGACACCTGGCTTGTCATATGAGCTTGAATGAGCTGACCCATTAGGTCCTGGACTGGCCCAAGACATAGCTGGGGGGGGGGTTGTTTCCTTTACTTAAATTGTACTTTTCTTATGATATTTTGATGAGTGTTTTGTACTGTTGTAAGACACTTCCGTTCCCTTTAAGATAGGACTGCCAGTTCTCCCCTGGCCATTTGCAGGGGATGTGGGATACGGTTGCCAGATCCAGGTTGGGATACTCCTGGAGATTTGAGGATGGAATCTGGGGAAGACAGGGACCTCAGCGGGGAAAAATTCCATGGATTGCACCCTCCAAAGCATCAATTTTCTCCAAGGTAACTGATCTCTGTAGCCTAGAGATGAACTGTAATTCCAGGGATCTCCTGGTCCCACCTAGAGACTGGCATCCTTACTTTCAGAAGAAAAGCAAGGAATAAATATTCTAAATAAATATGTAAAGGTAATAGACAAGAATAGTCAAGAAAGGTCTGAATCCGAGCCCCATCTCAGCCACAAGCTCACACAGAGGCCTTCGGTGAGTTGCTGTGTGTCAAGTTCACCAGCTTCCTGGAACTGCAATGAGGATGCCATATATAATGTCCTGAGCAGCTTGCATAAAGTGTAGGATGCATGTGATAAACTCTGTCAGCTCACCTGCTGATTTGTCTAATTTAGTTAACATATTTCCTGATTTTAGATGGGGGAAACATGCTAGATAATGGACTGAGGTAAACATGAAGCACCAGGGAAAGTTGGGAGAATACCCTCGTTTCCTGGACTAAGAGGACAAGAAGAGAGGGGAAAGAGGTCCGCCCTTCATATAAACTCAGGTACCTACTGATAATATTTAAATTCACATCTGCAATAGTGACTTTCCTCCTACAGAGAGGAAAACTGAGTAACAGCACATGCAGATGGCTGCAGCAGTGCAAGTTGATTGTGTGGTGTTACAGGGGTTATTTTTTCCATCTATTCACACACTTATTTGTAATAAATTCTCGCGAGTTAAGACAGCAAAACAATCCTGAAATATCTAACTATATATAACCAACTTGCTTTCCTCACATATTCTCGTGCCATGTGTTACTGCCTAGTCTGAACACTGCCGAAGCTTTCCAAGAAGGTATCTCATAGTTTCCTTATAATAAGACAAGTTGACATCTAATCTGGTCCTCTGTGATGCAGCATGAATAGCAATATTTAGAAGAGGCACCTGTGGCCTTGCTGAGCTTTAAAATGCATCAGGCACAGATAAGGGCTTTTCTATCATCTTGGCATGGAGCTCAAAAAATGCTCAGTTTGGAACATGTTGACAGCCGTAATTTATTCTTTTAGCGTTTTGGAGAAAAGGGTCACTGAACAGTTAGCATTCTATTAGAGCTTGCACCCCTGCTGCCAAATACCCTGAATTCAGGATATTAAATTTCACATTCAAGATGCTGCTCCAGAAAAAAACGAAAAGGAAAAAGAACATCAAGAAAGGGTATAGAGAAGTTTGCTTCCACAATACTGTCTTTTTATATCAACACTCTAGCCTAAAAATATGGCTTAACATTTGTACAGCAATACACACATTTTTCTCAATAATACAACAGCCCTACAAGGGTAGGCCAGTATTATGATCATAGTAAAGCTAATGGAGTAAGGCTGAGAATGAAAACCTTGCCTGAGGCCACCCACTGGGTTTGTTACTGAGAACTGATTTGATCAGAGAAATGCCCAGTTCACAGCCACATCATTATACCAGTTTACCTTAACACTGGAGATCATCACAATGTTTTATCTAAGCAAACAGCTCTGAGTGAAATTTTCACATATAAAAATGCCAGTTAGCACTTTCAAAGTCAGAAAATATCATAATGAAAGTATTTTATGCAACATTTTTTATCGTTTCCCATATTATAATACAATTACTTGGCCCCTTGGCTTTTTCTTTGTGTGCCACCTTACCGAATTAAAATCTGCCTTGAAGTGATTTCTGAAGGCATTTGCACTTATTCCCCCTGGATATTCCAAGTATGAATGATGACACACACACACCATTGTCTGCTTCTGTCCTGTGAAGGATGGTATTAAAGACACTAAATCCAGGGAAAAGATTATTATTCTAAGAGAATGTAAGGAATATATAGATACGATTGTACTCCCTGAGGCAGGTAGCATGATAACTCAGAGTCCTCGGCGGGGGGGGGGGGAATCAACAAAGTAAGAAACAGAAACTGCCGCTATTGATTGGTTCCAGTGAATGCTCTACCACTGAGAATGCTAAAAAAACCATGATCAGAAACAAAGGCAATTAAGAGGTCTTCCAGCAGACAGAGCTTAGGCACTCCAGGCAAGGAGAATGCAGACCTAGGGCAGCAATAAGAGAAGTTATCCTGACAGACCATAGGCACAGCTGTCCATATCACTACTTGTCCATGAGAAAGGTAACAGTGTTCATTGCACAATGGTCTATGAAGCATCGGGTTGCCAACTGCAGCTTGGGAAATACCTGGAAATTTGGAGGTTGTACTTGGGGACAGTGGAGTTTGGGGAGGAGGAAGTCCAGCAGGGATGTGATGCCATAGCATCCATTCTCTGAAGCTGCCATTTCCTCTGCTGATCTCAGTAGATCAGTTGTAATTCTAGAAGAACTCCAGGCCACACCTGGAGGCTGGTAACCCTAATAAGCAGCTTCCAATTGCACAGGAGCTCGTTTAGAACAAGAGACCTGGAAATCTTTTCACAGCAGAGCAACTGGAAGTATATTGGTCATCGCACCCCTTTGTCATGTTCTCTCTCAGCAGGACAGTAAACAGCATTCAAATTAACAGCAAAGACCAAGTGGGCATAAAGAGCTCTTGAAAGTTCTGCAGCTTCCGCCTGTACCTTGGATGTTCCCACATAGTGGGCTGTACCTGTTAAGGGACATAGCATATCCACTGAGCCAGTAGTTACCCATCCTTTGTATGGGTATGCATTGAAACTGGGTCTGCACTTTCTGATAGAGCTGCTTCATGGGACTTTGATCCTGCCAGGCAGGTTAGAGTGGCTGGTGTTTTTATGCCTCCCCCTTGCAGAGGGGTGGATTACACTGCCATGGTATTGCACTGATCCAGTGAGGTCATGTAGTGCCAGAAAATCTGAAAGCCTCCCACACATGCTTTCCGTACTGTTCACGCTTACTGTTAGAAATTGTTAAGGGAGACTGGGAGGTTGAAAAGGAAGCATCATCATAGTGATAGATAAAGTAGGCATGCAGGACATGAGAAAACAGTTATGGCTATCACAGTTAGAGGCAGGGACTTTCCCTTGCTTACCTGTGAGGGATGAGGTATCCTTGCACCCCCAGCTAGAGTGGAGGCTCCCCTTTAGTGTCTGTGTCCTGAGGCTGAGAATCTGTAAAGGACCTGAGCAGATCAATGTAAGGAATATACTACAACAGTGCTTGTTTTTTCTCCTTGACTACGTGCAACATAGTCCCTTCTTGTGCAAAGTGCATTTTCTGTGGGGTTCCCACCACCAAAATCCCACTATGTGTATTCTAAGTGTCAACAACAGGATGACAGCAAGATATACCCTTGGGCCATGCACCCTATCATCCAACCTATGGGTATCCTAACTGGGATTTATATAGTGCCTGGGAAGGATGTGATTGATTATTTATTTACATATATATTTTGCATTTATATCCCACCCATCCCACAAGGGGCTCAGGGCAGGTTACATCAATTTCAATGGATACAATAAAATTTAAAACACATTATAGACATATAAGAGGTAGTCATAGCTTACCGTTAGGAGGTTCCACCCAGTTAAGATAGATAAATGTGGCCAGTTATCAGTGACTGGGTGACAGCAACTTTGGGGGAGCCTTATATGGATGCCCGCCACCTCAGCCAAAGGCCTGGTGGAACAGCTCCATCTTGCAGGCCCTGCAGAATTGAATGAGATCCCACAGAGCAGGAGCATGTTCCACCAGATAGGGAGCAGGGCAGAAAAAGTCCTGGCCCTGGTTGACGCTAAGCAGATGTCCCTTGGGCCAAGGAAGAAGAGGAGGAGGAGAAGGAGATTGGATTTATACCCCGCCCTTCACTTGGAGTCTCAGAGCGGCTTACAAACTCCTTTCCCTTCCCCTCCCCACAACAGACACCCTGTAAGGTAGGTGGGGCTGAGAAAGCTCTTTCCAGAACTGTCCAGAGAACAGCTCTGACAGAACTATGGCTTGCCCAAGGTCATCCAGCAGCTGCAAGTGGAGGAGTGGGGAATCAAACCCACTTCTCCCATATTAGAGACTGCACACTTAAGCACTGCACCAAACTTAACCATCAGGAGATGTTGATTGTCTGAGCGTAAGGCTCTTTGGGGCATATACAGGAAGAGGCGGTCGCTTAGGTATGTTGGTCCCAGGCCATATAAGGCTTTAAATTTTATTACCAACACCTTGAAGCAGATCCAGTACTCAACTGGTATCCAATGCAGCTGGCGAAGCACATGCCGAATGTGAACCCGCACAGGCGTCAACGTCAGCAGACTTAGATGGCATCCCACACTGTGCTGAAGTTTGGGGACAGGTTGGGAGGCTGGGGGGGGGCTTATATTTTCACTCTCCATGTGCTATATGTGGATTTTTAAACCTAGACCAGGATCCTTGCAGTCATACAATTACATCAGTGCAGGGGGGCATGGCCAGGGCTGGACAGAGCTAGGACACCAACTAAGCCTTGATCTTCCCCCACCATACCACTGATGCCACCCTATTTTATGCCTGCACCAAAGTTACACAAGTCCTGCTAGTGCACTTCTGTATTGTTAGATATACCATTCTAACTTGGACTCTGCGTAAACACTGACGGGGTCAAATGGTGACAGGGTGCTGACCTATCCAATTGTTTAAGATATTTTTTCAGTTTATTCAGTCTGGGGATGTGGAAAGGATCTTTGAAGCTTTAGGTCTACCACCTGGATATGTGACCCTTGCCCTTCCTGGCTACTTAAATCTGCTAGAGGGGGCTACCTGACTAGATGTGAGGTAGTTAATGTATTCTTGAGAGAAGAGGTAGTAAAAACAGGGTTTGGAGCATCCACTTCTACAGAAGCCTACCCTAGACTGAGGAGATCTCAATAACTATCAACCAGTCTCAGGTACTCCTTTCTTGAACAAGCTGATTGAATAGATGGTGGCTGGATGCTGCAAAGAACAATACTGCATGTTGTTGTTGTTCAGTCGCACAGTCGAGTCCGACTCTTCGCGACCCCATGGACCAGATCACACCAGGCCCTCCTGTCTTCCGCTGTCCGCTGAAGTTTGCTCAATTTCATGTTCGTTGCATCGATGACACTGTCTAACCATCTCATCCTTTGCCGTCCCCTTCTTCTTTGACCTTCAATCTTTCCCAGCATCAGGGTCTTCTCCAGTGAGTGCTCCCTTCTCATTTGGTGGCCAAAGTATTTGAGCTTCAGCTTCAGGATCTGGCCTTCCAGGGAACAGTCAGGGTTGATTTCTTTTAGGATTGACTGATTCGATCTCCTTGCAGTCCAAGGGACTCTCAAGAGTCTTCTCCAGCACCACAGTTCAATACTGCATAGGAACCTGGAATGTTAGATCTATGAATCAAGGTAAGTTGGTTGTGGTCAAAAATGAGATGACAAGACTGAACATCGACATTATGGGAATCAGTGAACTAAAGTGGACGAGAATGGGCAAGTTTAACTCAGAAGACCATTATGTCTACTACTGTGGCCAAGAATCCTGTAGAAAAAGTGGTGTGGCCAGTTCTATGAAGACCTACAACACCTCCTAGAACTAAAACCAAAAAAAGACATCCTTATCATCACAGGGGGCTGGAATGCTAAAGTAGGAAGTCAAAAGGTAAACAGAATAATTGACAAGTTTGGCCTCGGCGAATAAAATGAAGCCAGGCAAAGGCTAGCAGAGTTCTGTCAAGAGAACACACTGATCATAGCAAACACCCTCTTCCAACAACCTAGTTTGGATGCCCCTACCTTTGTAGATTAGGTGGGTGGCAAACTGAGAGAGAACCTTCTTGGTCATGGCACCAAAGCTCTTTCCTCTGGAATACTCATCCAACCCCTTTAGTTGCCATCATCCACCACAGGTGCAGATTGTTTCATTTGCTGTTCCATCAGTGATTCCCTCCTTCCTGCCCTATGTTGTAATTGTTGTTTTTATGTTTTTTTATGCATTTTAGCTTTGGTTTTTGTTGTTTTAATGATGTGCTTTTGTTGATTTTAATGGTTTTTAAGATATGGTTTTGCTATGTATGTTTTGATTTGTGAGCTGCCTTCATGGCCATTGTGATGGAAGAAAGGTGGGATACAAATTATGTAAAATAAAAATAAATTTCAAAATAAATGTCTTCCACATAGGGTTTAGTCACTATCCTAAGCAGTTCAGAAGATACTAACAGCTTAAGATACTATCTTCATACCACTCTGTCCCATTCCTGTGATTCCCAGGTCAGAAGGCAACTTCTAAGAAGGTTTGACCAGATTTTTAAAATTAAGTACTGGACACATTAGTATACTTACTGTGGCCCACAGCCTGATCTATCCCATCCCATATATAATATCAACTCTTGCTATAAATAAGCAGGCCTCAGTTGGGTCAATGCCTAGTTGTGAGACCTTCTGGATCTCTCATATGCCACCTTAGCTTCCATGATGTAAGCATAATAAGTGTAATGAATGCATCTAACCTTGCCTAGGACACTATACTGGGACAGGAACCACTGAAAGAATTAGCCCAGTGCTCAGTGTTTCTGCATAACCAATGCCGTCCTGGGAGCCTTCTTCTCCAGGATTTTGTGAGATTCATTCCCAGACCAGTGTTCCCTCTAAGCTGAGTTAGTGTGAACTAGATCACAGTTTTTTAGCCTCCAGCTCACACATTTTTGTCTTAGCTCAGGAACGATGGCTTCAGAGCAAACTAAAGCTCACAACTTTAATGCCAATAGCTCACAAAGTAGAATTGTTGCTCACAAGACTCCACAGCTTAGAGGAAGCATTGTCCCAGACATGATTGAAAAGGGTACTAGCTGCTTTCTAGCCTATGGCAGGGCTATAGGTACAGCATACAAGTAACTCTAGAAATATAGCCACATGATTTCTGACTTTGAGGTATGTAGGTTCTCCAAACTCTTTATTTTGACTGCAATATATCTTCAGATCTACTTTCAGGTCTGTTTGCCCCTTGTGAGTAATAATTCTAACTGCAGTTCTTTATCTCCCTCTTGCTTGCTAAGAGGGCATGCAACAGTATACCACCTAAGTAATATGTTCAACTCCTAATGGCTAGAAAGAAGTGAGAAAAATTACATTGTCCTCCTTGATGATTACAGAGCACAGAACAGACTCATACATCAGCTCTTCCCCATTTGTATCTTCCTGCTTTCTAGGCTTTTATGTGAGTTTTGTTGGGTGAGAAGTTTCTATAAGAATGTAATGGCACCAGGTCATTGAATTAAACTCTACCAACACTGTTTTCAATGTCTTGCTCTAAATTCGATGTGTTTGGTATAATGAATGCATAACTGGGCCAGATTTTTTTTTAAGTCTGTGAAAACTTACAAGTGGTTGCTTACATTTAGGACCATTATCTAAGAGTCTCTATCACTTAGCAGTGGTTGATGAGATTGTGAAACTCTGAATGAATGATAGGATTGCCAGTCTGTTCATGATCTTGACATGTGCTGAAATACAAGACATTGCCACCACAATCGGAATGAAGAGACGGACACCAATATGGATTTAACAAGGGCCACTTTATTAATTATTTATACTGAAACAACTGGTGAGGGGCTGCTAAAATGTACTGAGGAATATGGCCGGTATCAAACTCATGACCACATTCATCTCCTTCTGGAGATGCACCTTCCCCAACTTCAAGCCACCCAATGTAGCTCTCGACCAGCAGCTTGGCATATTTAGGAGAACCCCTTACCTGGAACCATTAAAAGGCAACTGGTTGAAACCTGCATTAAAATAGGGCAGGAGAATAGGCCAAGCACATCGAAGAACTGCTGAGGCAGAGGGCGGGAGCCAAGCCTAAATAGGCTGGCTCCACCCCCTGCCTGGTGCTGCGCTTCTCGCAGTGCCGGTGCCCTTCTCTTCCTACCTCACAAGGAGGCAAATCAGCCCACTCCCACCAGCACAGGCTCGGCGGGAGTTGGGGCTTGCATTATGAAACATTGCATCTCTTTTTTAAAAAAAATGGTACAGTACTTATCCCAGAATGTTTCATAATATGAATTACACAACCACATGTAAGGAATCCCCTATAGCCCCTACCCATTTCAAGCTGCCCTTGGGAGAGGACAACTTGAGCCAGAAGGAAGTGATGAACCCTTTCTCTGCCAGCAGCTTTACCTCTGAAACTCCTTCCACCCCAGCCCCATAGCTACATTGGCTCATTTGGGGGCCTGGCCCCCTGACTTTCCATCAAGGCCCTCCAACTTACTACCCTGGACAGGCAGGCAGGCAACCAGGTGAGCCCCGAACAAGATGCGCTTGCCAGCTGGCAAGTGAGCAGAGTGCCCGGTGGCCCAGCACAGCCCTCCTCTCCCGCCTCGCCTCACCTCACCCTGTGGTGCTCCGCTCCGCCCCTGGCCAGGCTGCTCCCAGCGGCCACCTCACCATCTCTGGCCCCAGCTGGTCACTTCCACGCCAGACAAAGTAAGTGAGCACCCCTGCCTGCCTGCCTGCCCGGGTGCCAATGGTCGGGATGGGACAATGAGTGGGCTTGGTGGGGTCTGCGGACCCTCTTTCCAGAGCAGGGAGCAGGGCCCCTGGTGGCGGCGTGTCCGCACACAGACCAGGCAGGCACGCTCCTTCATCCCAGGCCCCAGGATGATGACTCATGCTTTGGACCTGGGTCTGAGCAGTGGGGGCAAGGGAAGGGGGGAGATGGGCACAAGGGAACTTCAAAACCCGCACCCCCCCCACAGCACACCAGGACTCAGTCAGGGCTGGAAATCAAGTCTTTGGAAGGCCCTGATTTGAACCATTTTTATTTTAATTTCAGTGCCCCCTGAATTATTTAAAGCCCCCCCAATTTAAGAAATCCTGACTATGGGCCTGCTCCACTCAGTGACTGTTTGTTTTTAATATCCTCAGAGATCCATAGGCATAGTTTCAAAATAAAAGCAGTTCTGGAAAACTAGCAGAAATAAAAGAAGAGGTAGGGAGTGCATTTCTCTTACAATTTACATGCAAGGAAGATCTGGATGCCACCTCTGTTTCCCCACTCCAAATAGCCACTTCCAGAGGGACTGTTGTAATTGTAGCAATATAGAAAAGTTCCATGGAATAGACTGCTTATGTTGTACTTCCTGGGAGGAACTACAGAACTATTTTCTGTTTCTCTTGTGTACAGCGAAATTATCTGCAAAGGGTTTTGTTTGTTTGTTCAAATACAGTTAAACATTTCTTTGATGACAAAATAAAGTTCTTGATGAACTGAGTAAGAACAAACTTCTGAAACATTGACGGAGAAGGGGCCACTGGACTCTCATTACATATAGCTGCAGATATGCATGACTTGACCATAAGATGTGAACATGTTTGCTTTCAATCACTAAGTGAGAAAGGAAATATTAATAAATATCATCAAAATTCAGCCCTTTTAGTGGAAGCAAGAGTGTCTCTACTGAGTTTCCACTGGCCACCAGTAGGAAAGAAAGGGGGCTGAAATGGGGGAATGACTTTGACCCGATATAACGCCATCACTTCTGGTAAATACGATGTGCAATTCTGGTCACCACACCTCAGAAAGGATATTATAGCACTGAAAAAAGTACAGAAAAGGGCAACTAGAATGATAAAAGGATTGGACCACTTTCCCATTGAAGAAAGGTTAAAATGTTTGGGGCTTTTTAGCTTGGAGAAACGGCAACTGACGGGTGACATCATAGAGGTTTACAAGATTAGGCATGGGATAGAGCAGGTAGAGAAAGAAGTACTTTTCTCCCTTTCTCACAATACAAGAACTTGTGGGCATGCAATGTAATTGCTGAGCAGTCTGGTTAGAATGGATGAAAGGAAGTACTTCTTCACCTAAAGAGTGATTAACACATGGAATTCACTGCCACATTGCTTTTCTACAGGGAGGTGGATAAGAATTGTCCACTGAGACTGTCGTTAATGATATGGACTGCCTGACAGGGTCTCGAGGCAGCAAGAGGAAGGTTGCAGGCTTAACATGTATGGGAAATGAGGCTTCCAGTTAATGGCAACCCACTAGTGGATGTCTCCCTGGGAGCTCCTGGGGAGGCGATTCACACACCAGCAGTTAGGAGGGGGGGGCAACTGTATGCCATCCCCCAGGAGCCTTGGGAACAGGCTCCTAGTCATGGGGTTTTTGAAGGGTGGCCTCTTCGCCAGCTAGATGCTGGGGAATTGAAGTGCTCTTCCACCCCGACAGTCTGGCCGCTGTGTATCCGTAATGGAACTCGAGCCGCCAACTGGGACAAGCATTGGAGATCAAGCTATTTACACGTACCTTGGGCGAGGTCTTCGGACCGACAATGAACAGTGAGTCAAGTTAAATGATAACACTAGGATTACAAAAGAAAGCTCCCCCAAGAATGGCGAGGTGAGCAAGCGGGGGGGGGGCTCCCATATGCATAAACAAAGCAACATTCTCTAAAAGGGGAGCTGAAGTATAAGCAAGGAAAATTGTTTTGGGAAATACACCAGAGCACCAAAAGTGGCTGGGCGAAAAGCAGAGACTTTAGCAGGCTCTTCTTAAAAGTAAATAATTTGCTAACATGGCAGGGAAAAGACCAGAGAAGGAAAGACAAATGAAACTAAAAACCCCTGGAAGCCAGAGCCCCAGGCCAGAAGAGAATACTGAACTTTCTAAACTGTTAGCTGACTCTTTGCACCCTCTACTGGATCAGATGATGAATATCAACCAACAGTTGACAACATTAAATCAGAACTTTGCAGCTCAACAGCTCCAACTGAATGAAACTCGGGCACTCTATGAAATTGCTGAGCAGTCGGTTAGAACAGATAAAAGGAAATACTTCTTCACCCAAAGAGTGATTAACATATGGAATTCACTGCCACAGGAGGTCGGGCAGCTGCAAGCATGGACAGTTTCAAGAGGAAATTAGATAAACATATGGAGCAGAAGTCCACCAGTGGCTATTAGCCACAGGGTATAGAATGAGAACTCTCAGTCTGGGGCAGGTGAGACTCTATTCTTGGTGCTGGAGGGGCAGCAGTGAGGGCTTCTGGTGCCCTGGCCCCACTGCTGACCTCCTGATGGCACCTGGTATATTTTGCCGCTGTGTGACAGAGTGTTGGACTAGATGGGCCATTGGCCTGATTCAACATTGGCTTTTCTTATGTTCTTATGTTCTTAAACTAAAAATTGGTGGAGCAAACAGAGGTTAAGGTGAAGGAAATGGATGCCACATCAAAAGATTTTTAAAAGGATGCAGTTGTTGGGAAAGAAGCAAGTTTCTTCTGAATCCCAGCTTTGGCAAATGCAAATGGAGAAAGCTAACTTTATTCTTCGATTTCAAGGAATCCCTGAGGCTAAGGGTGAGAATCTTAAACAAATTCTGAGTGAGGCGTTGGCTCCAATGGCAGATTTAAAAGCAGAAGATCTTATAAGTGAAATGGATGTGGTCTATAGAGCCTATTCCATCTACATTAAAAAGAATAATCTGCCTGGTGAGATTGTGGTAAGATTCTCGAAGAGACACGTGAGGGATCAAATCCTTAAAGCAACATCAGGAGTACCCTTGAAAATCAGAGGGAATACCATCAGGATCTTAAAAGACATTCCATTTGAAATAAGGAAGAAGAGGAAGGAATACAAGGACTTGATCATGTTTTTTTACAAACAAACAGCATTCCTTACAGATGGTTGGCCCCTGAATGGGTCCTTTTTAAGCTTAAGGATAAAAAAGAAAAGATTGACTCTGTTTCCAAAGCACGGGAGTTCCTGAGACTGCAATTGGGAGAGTCCGGGGAGGAAGGCAAAGAAGATAGAGACAGTAAATCTAGCGATACAGCTACATCATCTAACGACTCTTCCAGTGAGGATTCTGCTTCCGAGAAAGGGGCAGCGGCTCCTAAACATGGTTACCAACTGAGAAAGAGAAAGGATAAAAGCAGATGAAGACTGAGGAACTTTGATTTGTGCCTTACAAGCATTACTAAATGGGGATGCTCTTGTGCTTTTCCTTAAACAGTCTAATTATTAATAAGTATACAAATAACTAATATAGTGTAGATGACCATGTTCAATGTGATGATAGCATTATAGACTAAAATTGACATAAGCTGTTGTAATGATCTCCTATACTTAGGTTTTTAATTGTTTTTTTTCTCCCTTAGTTGTAGTTTTTCCCCTTCCTTTTTTTTTTGCTGTAGTTTACGGAAATTGCAATTTAAAAAATCCCATTTGGGGGACCAAAAAAAAAATCATGGGAAATTATAGGTGTTTCTATACAAATGCTAGAAGTGTCCAAGTTAACATCAGACAGTTGGAGTGCTTGGTGTTGCGTGAAAAAAATAGACATTGTGGGTATTTCAGAAACTTGGTGGGATAAGGAAAATCAGTGGGATATAGCAATTCCCACCTATATATTATATCAGAAGGATGGGGGGAAGGGTTGGATGTGGGGTGGCTCTGTATGTCAGAGAGGGTATACAGTCCAGTAAGACTGAGAGGGTAAGAGAATTGAATTCACTTCTGGAAATGCTATGGGTTGAAATAATGGGCCCAAAAGGAAACTTAACACTGGGAGTTTGTTATTGCCCACCAGATCAAAAGATAGAGGAGGATTATAAAATGATGAATAAATTAAAGATAGTGGCTAGACAAAAAACTGTGTCGTAATAGGAGATTTTAACTACCCACACATTGATTGGGTCAATATGTGTTCTACTCAGGAAAAAGAGATTTTCTTGACACTCTCAATGACTGTGCTATGGAGCAGATGGTCACGGAACCTACCGGGGAGTGGCAATCCTGGATTTGGTCCTAAGTAATGCCCAAGACCTGGTGAGAGATGTAAAAGTGATTGCACCGCTTGGGAACAGTGACCATTATGTTATTGAGTTCAACATTTGCGTAAATAGGGAGTTGGCCAAAAAGACTAATACAACCACTTTTAACTTTAAAAGGGGTAACTTCTCTGATATGAGGGGACATGTGAGGAGGAAACTGAAAGGAAAAGTAGAAAGGCTCAAAACCATTGGGGAACTTTGGAGACTATTTAAAACTACGATCCTAGAAACTCAGAAAAAATATATACCGCAGGTTAGGAAAGGCACAAATAGGTATAGAAAAAAGCCTGCATGGTTAACAAACAAAGTAATGGAAGCTGTAAAAGGTAAGAAGGATTCCTTTAAGTGGTGGAAAGCTAGTCTCAGTGAGGCTGATAAAAGGGAACACAGGCTGTGGCAAATAAAATGCAAGTCTGTGATCAGGCAGGCAAAAAGGGAATATGAGAAGCATATAGTGAAAAACATAAAGACCAACAATAAAACTTTCTTCAAATATATAAGAAGCAGGAAACCAGCCAGAGAGGCAGTGGGGCCCTTGGATGACCAAAGGGTAAAAGGAGTAGTGAAGGATAATAGGGAAATGGCTGAGAAGCTGAATGCATTTTTTTGCCTCTGTCTTCACTGTGGAAGAGGAGAAGTGCTTGCCCACTCCAGAACCACTGATTTCAGATTGAGGTGATGAGAGAGGAGGTCCTACGACTGATAGATAACTTAAAAATTGATAAATCACCAGGCCCAGATGGCATACATCCAAGAGTTCTGAAAGAACTCAAATGTGAACTTGTGGATCTCCTGACAAAAATATGTAATCTTTCATTAAAATCTTCCTCCATTCCTGAGGACTGGAAGGTAGCTAATGTCACTCTCATCTTTAAAAAGGGTTCCAGAGGAGATCCAGGAAATTACAAGCCAGTCAGTCTGACATCGATACCGGGCAAGTTGGTGGAAACTGTTATTAAGGAAAGAATTAGTAAGCACATTGATGAACAAAAACTATTAAGGCAGACTCAGTATGGATTCTGTAAGGGAAGATATTGTCTCAGTAACCTGTTAGTGTTCTTTGAGGGGGTGAACAAACATGTGGACAAGGGGGACCCAATAGATATTGTTTAGCTTGAGTTCCAGAAAGCTTTTGATAAAGTTCCTCATGGAAGGCTCCTAAGTAAGCTCAAAAATCACAGGATAAAAGGACAAGTCCTTTTGTGGATCAAAACTGGCTAATTAATAAGAAACAGAGCATGAGTATAAATAGGCAATTTTCTCAGTGGAAGGTAGTAAGCAGTGGGGTACTTGGGATCAGTACTTGGTCCGTTGCTTTTTAACTTCATTAATGATTTGGAGTTGAGAGTAAGCAGTGAAGTGGCTAAAGTTGTGGATGATATGAAGTTGTTCAGAGTGGTGGAAACCAGGGAGGATTGATTGTGAGGCACTCCAAAGGGATCTGTCGAGGATGGGCGAGTAGGTGTCAACTTGGCAAATGGGGTTCAATGTGGCCAAGTGCAAAGTGATGCACACTGGAGCCAAAAATCCTAACTATAAATACACATTGATGGGGTCCGAACTGGCAGAGACTGACCAAGAGAGAGATCTTGCAGTCGTAGTAGATAACTCAATGAAAATGTTGAGACAGTGTGCGACTGCAATAAAAAAGGCCAGTGCTATGCTGGGGATTATTAGGAAGGGTACTGAAAACAGATCAGCCAATATCATAATGCCCCTATATAAATCAATGGTGTGACTTCATTTGGAATACTGTGTACAGTTCTGGTCACTACACCTTAAAAAGGATATTCTAGCTGTGGGAAAAGTGCAGAAAAGGGCAACTAGAATGATAAAAGGGTTGGAGAGCTTTCCCTATGAGGAAAGGTTGAGGCGCTTTGGGCTCTTTAGCTTGGAGAAATGACGGCTGAGGGGTTACATGATCGAGGTTTACAAGATTATGCATGGGATAGAGCAGGTAGAGAAAGAGGTACTTTTCTCCCTTTCTCACAATACAAGAACTCATGGGCACTCAATAAAATTGCTGCACAGTCGGGTTAGAACGGATAAAAGGAAGTATTGCTTCACCCAAAAAATGATTAACACTTGGAATTCACTGCCACAGGAGGTGGGGGGGCTACAAGCATGGATGGCTTCAAGAGGGAATTACATAAGCATATGGAGCAGATAAGCATATCTCCCTCATGGATCACTGCCTTGTCGTGGCGAGGGGCTTGCGTGGTTCGATGAGGCTGTGGGCTATGCCGTGGAGGGCCACCCAAGACGGACAGGCCACAGCAGAGAACTCAGACCAAGCGTGATCCCCTGGAGAAGGAAATGGCAACCCACTCCAGTATCTTTGCCAAGAAAACCCCATGGACAGTAACAAAAGGCTAAAAGATATGACGCCGGAAGATGAGCCCCTCAGGTCGGAAGGTGTCCAATATGCTACTGAGGAAGAGCAGAGGGCAAGTACGAGTAACCCCAGAAAGAGTGAAGCGGCTGGGCCAAAGCCAAAAGGACGCTCAGTTGTGGATGTGTCTGACGGTGAAAGGAAAGTTCGATGCTGCAAAGAACAATACTGCATAGGAACCTGGAATGTAAGATCTATGAATCAAGGTAAGCTTGACGTGGTCAAAAATGAGATGGCAAGAATGAACATCGACATCTTGGGAATCAGTGAACTAAAGTGGACAGGAATGGGCGAATTTAACTCAGAAGACCATTATATCTACTACTGTGGCCAGGAATCCCGTAGAAAAAATGGTGTGGCCTTTATAGTCAACAAGAGAGTGAGAAAGGCAGTATTGGGATACAATCTCAAAAATGACAGAATGATCTCGGTCCGAATCCAAGGCAAACCATTCAATATCACAGTAATCCAAGTCTATGCCCCAACCACTGCTGCAGAAGAGGCTGAAGTGGACCAGTTCTACGAAGACCTACAACAGCTCGTAGAACTAACACCAAAAAATGATGTCCTCATCATCATAGGGGACTGGAATGCTAAAGCAGGAAATCAAAAGGTAACCGGAATAACAGACAAGTTTGGCCTTGGAGAACAAAATGAAGCAGGGCAAAGGCTAACAGAGTTTTGTCAAGAGAACACGCTGGTCATAGCGAACACCCTTTTCCAACAACCTAAGCGGCGTCTCTACACATGGACATCACCAGATGGGCAACACCGAAATCAGATTGACTATATAATTTGCAGTCAAAGATGGAGAAGCTCTATCCAGTCAGTAAAAACAAGACCTGGAGCTGACTGTGGCTCAGATCATGAGCTACTCATTGCAAAATTCAGACTTAAATTGAAGAAAGTTGGGAAAACCACAAGGCCATTCAGATTTGACCTAGATCGCATCCCCGATGAATATACAGTAGAGGTGAAGAATAGGTTTAAGGGACTAGATTTGATAGACAGAGTGCCTGAAGAACTATGGACAGAGGTCCGTGACATTGTAAAGGAGGCAGCACTCACCGCCATCCCAAAGAAAAAGAAATGCAAAAAAGCAAAGTGGCTGTCTGATGAGGCTTTACACATAGCAGAGGAAAGAAGGAAAGCTAAAGGCAATGGGGAAAAGGAAAGATTTGCCCAACTGAATGCAGATTTCCAGAGAACAGCAAGGAGAGATAAGGAGGCTTTCCTGAATGAACAATGCAGAGTAATAGAGGAAAACAATAGATTGGGAAGGACTAGAGATCTCTTCAAGAAAATTGGAGAAATCAAGGGAACGTTCAATGCAAAGCTGGCCATGATAAAGGACAAAAACGGTAGGGACCTAACAGAAGCAGAAGAGATTAGGAAAAGATGGCAAGAATACACAGAAGAACTATAAAAGAAGGACCTCGATGTCCTTGACAACCACGATGGTATAATCACTGACCTTGAGCCAGACATCCTGGAAAGCGAAGTTAAATGGGCCTTAGAAAGCATTACTAACAACAAAGCTAGTGGAGGTGATGGTATCCCAGCTGAGTTATTCAAAGTCTTAAAAGAAGATGCTGTTAAAGTGCTGCACTCAATTTGCCAACAAATTTGGAAAACACAACAGTGGCCACAGGATTGGAAAAGGTCAGTTTACATTCCAATCCCAAAGAAGGGCAACGTCAAGGAATGTTCAAACTATCGCACAATTGCACTCATTTCACACGCTAGCAAGGTCATGCTCAAAATCCTACAAGCTAGGCTCCAACAGTACGTGGATAGAGAACTGCCAGAAGTACAAGCTGGGTTTCGAAGAGGTAGAGGAACTAGAGATCAAATTGCCAACATTCGCTGGATTATGGAGAAAGCAAGAGAGTACCAGAAAAACATCTACTTCTGCTTCATTGACTATGCTAAAGCCTTTGATTGTGTGGATCACAATAAATTATGGCAGGTTCTTAAAGAGATGGGAGTACCAGACCACCTCACCTGTCTCCTGAGAAACCTGTATAAGGGTCAAGAAGCAACAGTTAGAACCGGATATGGAACAACTGATTGGTTTAGCATAGGAAAAGGAGTACGACAAGGATGTATATTGTCACCTTGCTTATTTAATTTATATGCAGAGTACATCATGCGAAATGCTGGCCTGGATGAATCACAAGCTGGAGTTAAGATTGCTGGGGAAAAGATCAATAACCTCAGATATGCAGATGATACCACTCTGATGGCAGAAAGTGAAGAGGACCTAAAGAGCCTCTTGCTCAGGGTGAAAGAGGAGAGCGCAAAAGTGGGCTTGAAGCTCAACATCAAAAAACTAAGATCATGGCATCTGGCCCCTTCACTCCTTGGCAAATAGAAGGGGAAGTCGTAGAAGTAGTGACAGACTTCACGTTCCTAGGATCTCAGATCACTGCAGATGGTGACTGCAGCCATGAAATTAAAAGATGCCTGCTCCTTGGGAGGAAAGCGATGGCAAACCTAAACAGCATGATAAAAAGCAGAGACATCACCTTGCCAACAAAAGTCCGCATGGTCAAAGCAATGGTATTCCCCGTAGTAATGTATGGCTGCGAGAGTTGGACTATAAGGAAGGCTGAGCGCCGAAGAATAGATTCTTTTGAACTATGGTGCTGGAGAAGACTCTTGAGAGTCCCTTGGACTGCAAGGAGATCAAATCAGTCAATCCTAAAAGAAATCAACCCTGACTGTTCCCTGGAAGGCCAGATCCTGAAGCTGAAGCTCAAATACTTTGGCCACCAAATGAGAAGGGAGCATTCACTGGAGAAGACCCTGATGCTGGGAAAGATTGAAGGTCAAAGAAGAAGGGGACGGCAAAGGATGAGATGGTTAGACAGCGTCATCGATGCAACAAACATGAAACTGAGCAAACTTCAGCGGACAGCAGAAGACAGGAGGGCCTGGCGTAATCTGGTCCATGGGGTCGCGAAGAGTCGGATTCGACTGTGCGACTGAACAACAACATGGAGCAGAGGTATGGATAGGGACTCTGGGGCGAGTGATGCTCTGTATTCTTGGTGCTTGGAGGGGTCAACAGTGGGAGGGTGTCTAGTGTCCTGGCTCCACTGCTGGACCTCCTGGTGGTATTCTTGGCCACTGTATGACAGAGTGTTGGACTGGATGGGCCATTGGCCTGATCCAACATTGGCTTCTCTTATGTTCTTAGGAGGTGGTGGCAGCTACAAGCATGGACAGCTTCAAGGGGGAATTGGATAAGCACATGGAGCAGAGGTCCATAAGTGGCTATTAGCCACAAGGTCTAGATAGGAACTCTCAGTCTGGGTCAAGTGATACTCTGTATTCTTGGTGCTGGGGGGGCAACAATGGGAGGGCTTCTAGTATCCTGGCCCCACTGCTGGACCTCCTGATGGCACCTGGTATTTTTGGCCACTGTGTGACAGAGTGTTGGACTGGATGGGCCATTGGTCTGATCCAACATTGACTTCTCTTACGTTCTTATGTTCTTTTGTACCCAGAAGTGATATAACATCATCAGCTTGATGTTAACATGATGCTCTAAGATTCAGACCAAAGTTTTGCCTGAATTTGGAAGTGACATCAAATCATCCACACAATACCACTTTAAAAAAAAATCCCTCGCCTGTCCTTGGCTGGCCAGAAAGCAACAGAAAAGCAAGTCAGGAAGTCTCCCTAGCTTCCACTGTTAGCATTCTACTTTCATACTTTAAAACCAGGCAGGCTTTTATTTCAGTTCTGCTTATCATGTACTTAGGTATAGATCCTCCACTGGAGTGAGTGAAGTTTTGTTTTGTGAGGCATGCCGGGCTGTAAAGCTGTTCCAGTGGGTGGGAAGAGGATTGTGTCTGTGCCATAGGGCAGACTGGAAGGCCAAAACAGAACTGGAAATGGGTCCTGCCACCTTGTTCCTTTCACTGATGGAGGGCTGGAGAGAAAGCAGGCACATCTGTGTACGTCCTTACCAGGATTGGGCCAGAAAAGGGCAAAGCCAGGTGCTCATTCTCACCCACGGCACCTGCCCTAGGTCAGCGAATGAACCCAGGTGCCACTGTGCCCGTGTTCTTTCTCAACAGTACCACTGTGCTCAGGATGGAGTTGAGTGCCTCCCTTCTACTCTTCGCTGGGACTGGTGGGAGGGAGTGCACTCACGGTAGCAGTCCACACAGATTTCTCCCCCTTAGAATAAATATCCAGTCCACCCTTGACTGCTGTGGATGGAGACGATCTCTGTACTTCTCTGATGCTGGCTGCCAAAGAATTATGTGAGGGCAGAGCATTTATTCTTGCTTATTAGTCATCATTATTTATTTAGCGTCCATGGAACTTTTACAGTTTTATGGGCAAAAATAGGATCCTGCTGCCTAGGAGCTTATAGTCTAAAACAGACAATGAGGAAACAAAAGAGGGGGCAAAGACAAATGAATGAATGTGGGCAAATTCAGTGGCATAAGTTAGTTATCATTAATACAGAGCAAAACATAATTTCATCAACAGTTTTGCTGCTGGAGTGGTAGGGCTAGTTCATAGCAGTATGGTAAGGGTTTTGTGCTGAGAAAATACAAATTCTTGTCAATAAATGTGTTGGTTGTGAATACATTCCATGTATCCCCTCCCCCCAAACTCCAAAGAAACTTGTGTACCTGAGCAATGGGAATTTCCTGCTTTAGAGTTGTTGATCTGGGAGACCCAGGTTCGAATGTTCGCTTGGCCAGGGACCTTGGGCCAGTCATTCTCTCTGAGCCTACCCTACCCTACAGGGTTGTTGTTAAGATAAATTGGAGGAAGAATAATAAATTTGTAATTTGCTTTGAGTATCCATTGGGGAGAAAAGAGTAATATCAAAAAAAAATTAAAAACCCAAGGTCTTTGATCTAAGCTTGGGTTTTAACACTGTTGTCAGGTGTTCTGTTTGGTCTAGAAACCTGAATTTTTACTTTATTCAAGGAGTGAAGAAATATTTTGTTGTAGTATTTTATGAAAAACCTAAGTTTATTTTGAAATAAAGGAGCATATAGGTGGATAGGCATGAGACTATAATTAGACCAGCTCATGATCGCTCCAATAGAAAATCTTTATAAATTCACTGAATGCTGGATCTGTGCCTTGTTGGATACATATTGCGGAATACAACTTTTGATGTCAAAGGCCAGTTGTAGTTGGTAAAGGGTGAGGCAGAGGAAAGAAGCAGATCACACAAGACCTCCTTACACCTTCTTACAGTAACCCCCCCTTTAAAAATATGATTCAAATTCAACTTTGATAATCCACTCCCTCGCTGTAAACTTTTCATAGTTTGAGATTAGTCAGTATGAGACTGTATATTTACAATGCACAATAAGATACACATGCCTGAACTTGGAAATGGAAAAACAGAGTTAATGGCATGATGTGTTCTCTTGGTTTGCACTGATATAAAATATGTTATTTCCAGGAAAAAAGGTTTAATTTTTTTCTGTGCGGGCAAGTGATTTACTCAAATGCTGTTATTATTTTTTGTATTTCTCACCAAGGAGATATGCAGCACAGGCAATTGCAAAGCCTGCAGCAGCTGTAACAGGTGATAATTCCTGGTTTAGACTGATATAAGAATTTTAGAAACTGACTTTTAAAAACCAGTATAGATCCTTATTTGGAAAGGTCATGATTTAATAAGCCTCAAAGACAAATTCTTGTTTTTTGTTTCTAGAGGAGATTGACAGATTTTAAACCAACTCCTCCATTCCAGGTTGTAGATTTTGCAAAAAATAGCACGTCATACTGAAGTTATAGATGTAAACTGAAAAACAAGGTAAGTATTTTATCATAAAATTATGTTATTTCTAAAATTATATAACAAAATCATTAACAGAATTTTTAGTGTTAACCCTCAAGTAAATTTTACATGAATTTTACTAATGTAACATAAATTATTTTTCAAATTCTGATCCTTAAAATACCAAAATGACAAGAGTGATCTATTTGGTCTTTTAAATGTGAAGAAGGTGAAAACACACAGAGAAAATAATGATAGGAACAAAAATCATTGTGGAGCATCAAAGCTAATTTCGACTCTGTTGAACAACCAGTCATTGAAGAAAAACCATCATGTTCATCAAAGGAAGAAATAGATAATCTTGCATTTCTGGGTTGTTGGAATGAAAAACAAGCATTTATGTTTACAGAACAGTACATATGGCTTGAAATAAAAGAAAGTAAATTAGGATGTAAGGATTGTTCTACAGTTCAGCATTTAGGAATCACAGCAGAAAAGCATGTCCAAGGAATGGAACACATATTTAGTAACCCCAAATGACAGTAATAAAACTACTAGGCAAGCTTCTCTGTGAAAAAGAATTAGGAAACACCCTACCTGTTGCTAAAGCCCATACTAAAATGTAAGATTTGTTAAAAGAATTGGATAATGACTCAATTCCCAACATAGTGCATAAACTAAGTAATAAAAATATTGATACTACCATAAAAGTTTTCAATACTGTTTACGGTTTAGTAAAATGTAACAGGCCTTTAACTGATATTGAGGTGGCAATTGAATTGCAAGAGAAAAATGGAATAGACATAAACAATTGTTTACATACACAATACAGTGCAACAAGAATAGCAGAACCTATTGCAAAAGAAATTAAGATAAAGATATTTAAGAATATTATAGAAGAGAATGCCAAAATCTGTATCATAATTGATGAGGCATCTGCAGTTTTGAAGAAAAGCACTCTAGTGATTTATCTCCAGTGTGCAATTCAATCAGCTCCTGCCCTCATAATGCTATTTGTTGCTTTAAAAGAATTGGTGTCAATCACAACACAGTGTATTTTCAATACAGTACTGCCTACTTTAAATGATTGTGCTTTAATAATAAATATTTGAAAACTAACTTAATTGCATTTTGTTCTGATGGTGTTAATACAATGCTAGGAAGAAGGTCTGGAGTAGCTACAAAGTTGTTAGAAAAGTTCCCTAAAATCATCATTTGAAACTTTAAATCATCGATTGCAGTTATCACTTGATGATTCAATAACTGAAATTTTAAAAGTTAATCATTTAAAAATATTTCTTGATAAAATTTATTCTATTTATCACTAATCTAATAAAAATCGAAATATAAATATATAAATAAAATCACACCAAGCTAGAAACTATAGCTAAAGAACTTGAACTTGAAATTAATAAAATTGGTCAAGTACTGGGATCGTGATGGGCAGCATGTGGTTTACGAGCTGCTACTGCTCTATGGCATGCATATTATGCATTATATATGGATTGTTCTCCTTATTATTCTGGCTTGGCAAAGAGATTAGCTAACATTAATTTCTTGCAAGACCTTTCTTTAATGATTGACATTCTTGAAGAATTTTCATTACTTTCAACTACATTGCAGTCAAGATCAATTAACATTTAGAAAGCACAAAAATTAATCAAATGCACCATAAGAGCTCTGGAAATTTTAAGGGCTGGTACTGGAAACCATGAATCTCAAGTTGAATTAAATCAGATAAGTTTAAAGACATTCCATTTAATAAAAATAATAGATTTAATGCTCTCCCTAAGAATATGTTACTAGAAAATATAATGAACTGATACCTTTTATTGGACAGAAACAACAATGAAAGCGTTTTCAGTTATTTTGATTTATTAGAACCATCTACTTGGCTTTATGAAGAACTAACTTCACCTTGGATAGCTGCTGGAAAAAATGTAATTTAAGTGAAAATTTAAAACATTAAATTGATTTGAACAATTTTCAGGATTTTATAGATAATAATGTGGAATCAAACATTATATACAAATGTATATTGTATATTATTTACAATTGTATATTGTAAATTCCAAATAGCCAATTTGATTCTCACAGAATCAAACAATGTTCCAGTCATAGAATGATAGAATCACAGAGTTGGGAGGGTCTATTTAGGCCATCTAGTCCAACCCCCTGCTCAATGCAGGATCAGCCTTGAGCACCCCTGACAAATGTTTGTTGAGATATTGCTTAAAGGCTGCTAGTGAGGGGGAGCTCACCACCTCCATAGGCAGCTGATTCCATTGTTGCACAACTCTGACTGTGAAAACGTTTTCCCTAGTATCCAGCTGGTACCTTCCCGTCCTTAATTTAAACCCATTATTGTGAGTCCTATCTTCTGCTGCCAATAGGAACAGCTCCCTGCTTTCCTCTGACAGCCCTTCAAATACTTAAAGAGAGCAACTATGTCCCCCCTCAACCTCATCTTCTCCAGACTAAACATTCCCAAGTACCTCAGCCTTTCTTCATAGGGCTTGGTCTCCAGGCCCTCGATCATCCTTGTTGTTGTCCTCTGTACCTGCTTCATTTTGTCTAAAACCTTTTTTGAAGTGAGGCCTACAGAACTGTACACAATACTCCAGGTGGAACCTGACCAATGCAGTGTACAGTGGGACTATGACATCTTGCAATTTGGATGTTATGCCTCTGTTGATACACCCCAAGATTGTGTTAGCCTTTTTTGTCATCGCATCACACTTTCAGTCCATTCGTAACCTAAGATCTTGTTCACATACACTGCTACTCAGAAGTATATCCCCCATCCAGTATGCGTGTTTCTCATTTTTGTTACCCAGATGTAGAACTCAACACTTATCCTTGTTAAATTGCATTTTGCTCACATCCGCCCACTTTTCAATGTATTCAGATCTCACTGAATTCTATCTCTATCTTCTGATATGTTCACTGCTCCTCCTAATTTGGTGTCATTTCCAAATTTAATGAGTAGCCCCTCCACACCCTCATCCAGATCATTTTTAAAAATATTGAAAAGTAGTGGCCCCAGAACTGAGCCCTGTGGCACCCCACTGGACACCTCCCACCATTCAGATGAAATGCCATTAACAACTACTCTCTGAGTGCAGCTCTCCAACAGGTTCCCTATCCATTTAACTATCCTAAAGTCCAGTCCACAGCCCTTTAGTTTACCTATCAGAACATCATGGGGAATCCTGTCCAAAGCTTTACTGAAATCCAGGTAAACAACATCAACAGCATTCCATCGATCTAGTAAACTCGCTACTCGATCAAAAAAGGAAATGAGGTTGGTCTGGCAGAATCTATTGGGGACAAATCTGTGTTGTCTTCCCCAGATCACCAAGTTGTCCTTTAGGTGCTCGCAGATTGATCCCTTTAAAAGCTGTTCCAATATCTTCCCTGGGACAAAGTCAGACTGGCTTGTAGTTCCTGGGTCATCCTTCCTCCTTTTTTTGAAAATTGGGGTTATTTTTGTTGTTCAGTTGCACAGTCCCTTCTCATTTGATGGCCAAAGTATTTGAGCTTCAGCTTCAGTATCTGGCCTTCCAGGGAACAGTCAGGGTTGATTTCTTTTAGGACTGACTGATTTGATCACTTTGCAGTCCAAGAGACTCTCAAGAGTCTTCTCCAGCACCATAATGCAAAAGAATCTATTCTTTGGCACTCGGCCTTCATTCTAGTCCAACTCTTGCAGCCATACATTACTACTGGGAATACCATTGCTTTGACCATACGGACTTTTGTTGGCAGGGTGATGTCTCTACTTTTTACTATGCTGTCTAGGTCTGTCATCGTTTTCTTCCCAAGGAGCAGGCATCTTTTAATTTCATGACTGCAGTCACTGCCTGCAGTGATCTTGGATCCCAGGAATGTCTCTAGAGGAGCCTGTTCTCTTCTTCAGGTGAAAAAACTGGGGCAAAATAAGCATTGAGCCTCTTTGCTTTCTCTCTGTCCTCTGTCAGAGTTTCTCCATTTTCACCCAAGTGGGCCCATCACCTCTTTTATCTTGCATTTATTCCTCACATATCTGAAGAAGATTTTCTTATTGTAGCGAGCCTCCCTGGCAAGCTGTAGCTCACTGTGAGCTTTGGCCTCTCTAATGGCTGACCTACAGTGCCTAGAAACCTGCAGATACTCTTCTTTAGAGGTATGTCCTTGCCTCCATCTCTTGAACAATTCCTTTTTCTCCCTTAGCACATCACATCATTCTCTGTTCATCCACATCAGCTTCTTGGATCCCCTACCATGTTTCCTTCTTGTTTGAATAACGATGGCTTGAGCTTGCAAGAGCCGATTTATAAGAAAGGAGACCCCAACTTCCATCTAACTACAGGCTGATTAGCCTGTTATCTTATCTCAGGAAACTGTATGCTAGCCATTTGGTTAATAAACTTAAAACCTGGATATCGGATCAGCAAATTATGGGATTAGAGCAGATTGGCTTCTGCCAGGGCAAGTCAACATTAGATCCTTATGTCATCCTAAACCATCTCATAAATAAATATAGGAAAGGGAAGGGACCTAAATTATGTGCTGCCTTTTTAGACCTAGAGGGAGCTTTTGATTCTATACCCAGAGGTATTCTGTGGAAAAAATTAAATGATATGGGGATTGATAAGTGCCTTCTACTCTTGATTAAAAAAAAACTTGTAGTCTGATACCTCTTGTCAGGTAAGGTGCTCTAAAGATGGTGAATTAACCCTAAGGATCTTAACCACAGTTGTTATTAAGCAAGGATGCATTCTAGCACCTACATTATTTAACCTCTTTTTACATGACTTGGTCCCTTTCATGAACAGAATTGATGGCCATTGCCCAAAAATAGGACATAAGCATGTCCCATTGCTCCTATATGTGGATGACGTAGTCTTGCTTTTATTATCTGAAATTGAGCTAAAAAGGATGCTAACTTATTGTGATAGAAACAGACTTTCCCTAAATTTCAATAAGTCCAAAATCATGGTCTTTGGGCAGAACTGGAAGCCCAGAGATTGGATTATACAAGGCAAATCCATTGAACTGGTCAAAAGTTTTAAATACTTTGGCATTCATTTTTACTATCACTCCAGTTGGGCAATACACAGCAGGGAAACGGAAAAATCTATTAATAGTACAGTTCTTACAATTTCCCAGTTCTTCTTCACCAAAAAAAATCAGTATATTCCTGCAGCCCTTAAAGTATTTAACTATAACATCTGTGCCAATTTGTTATATAGTGCCCCAGTCTGGATTTCTGCCTTCAACGCATTGATGGAACGTGTTCAAGCTAAGTTCCTCAGGAAAATCTTAGGGCTCCCAGTGTGCATATTTTATGCAGCCATATGCTTGGAGTTGAATTAGAGATGGCTAGTTACAAAGGCTTGGATTATAAACATTAAATTTTGGCAATGCCTCTATTTTAGATGCGATTCTAATAGCCTCATTATACATATGCTTTCTGAATCTCATCTATCTGATTGGTTGACCTATATTGAGGAGAAAATTTCAGTAATTGGACTTAACATTAATGTTTTGCTCTCAGAGAAGCAGGCTTTTGCCTTGATTAAGCAAAGACTTATTGATATTGAGACATAAGAATTGAAAAGTCTGGCTTCTGGTTGTTCCCCACTGCATTGGGAGCTTTTATCCGGCTCTTCCCTTCCTGAATACCTATCTTGTTTGTGTGATCCTCATCTGTGTAGGGCATTTATGTTAGCCCATTTTAATGTTCTTCCATCTATGGTGTTATATGGGAGACTCAGGAAAATTCCATGTACAGATAGGTTGTGTCCATGTGGGATGAGTGAGATTGAAGATAACAATCATGTTATTTTGCATTGTAAGTTTTATGATATCTCCATGCTGTATTTTTAAAGCCTTTTCTGCTACCTTTGGAGGGCCAATCCGAGAATCGTAAGACCTTTATACTTTTAATAAGAGTGAAATCATTGAACCTGTAGCAAATAAGAGTGAAATCATTGAACCTGTAGCAACATTTCTCTACCAGGCCTCTAGGAGGAGATGTTCTTTCTGACCACAGATTCCAGTGTATTTTATTTGGCTTTGTGCTGTAATTCCAATAAAGGTTTGCATGTGAGCTTGCAAGAGCTCTTGTTTTAGGAGAACCCACCCTACAGTTGCTCCTTTCCCCTTCCAAAAGTCTTACCCATTGAATGATTATCATCATGAGTCCAAGTTTATTAAAGTCTGCCTTACTGAAATCTAACATACATGTGTGGTTACAAACTTCCTTGGTCCCCCACAGCAACAGGAATTCTAGCAGGACATGGTCACTTCCCCCTAAAGTTCCCACCACCACCCCATCTACTATCTCTTGCCTGTTGGTCAATATTAAGTTGAGTATGGCCAAGCCTCTTGTAGCATCCTCCACCATTTAATGAAGGAAGTTATCATCCAGACAGGTCAGGAAATTGTTTGACTTTGGATGCTTTGCAGAGTTTCTCTCCCAGCACACATCAGGGAATCCCTGAAACTATACAAAAAGCTAAACAGAGAGTTATCAGTAGTGCTGAAGCTGAAAGAGGTTTCAGTTTAACTAATACAATTTGTAGAAGGGTGAGAAATAGTAGATCACATATCAGATTTAATGACACTAAATGTATTGGCAAAAGAGTTAGTGGATTGGGATACAACTCCATTTGTCAAATCATGGTTGAATTGTAACTAAAGGTTGGCTATGGATACAAGAGTTCAGCAGGGAAGGTGGTATATAATCAAATAAATAAATAAATAAAAACTTAATGAAAACATTCTGTGAGAATCAATTGGTTATATGGAATTTACAATATTATAAATTTTATTATATTAATACTTTTTTCTCCAGAGAGCTTGTTGTCAAACATTTACTAGCACACCACTGGGTATATTTCAAAGTCAGCAACTCTTCACCGCATGGAAGTAAACAGTATCACCTGATAAATAATATCCCAGGAAGACTCTATTAAAAAGACAGGACATTTTTTCCTCAGGTAGCTGACAAAACTAAATATGAGATAACATCACAGAGGATACCTTTATCGTTAAGCTTCTGAGTTCCATTCAATGGTTCTTGCAGTGTGCTTTTTGTTTCCTCTTGCCTTAGAAATTTCAACTCTTACAACTCTCTACAGATTGGGACTCTGAATTTGGAACACATACACAACTATCTAGTGTATTATTATCTTACACTGCATCCAAAGAACTTACAGAAGCACAAATGATTCTTCCTTCCCCTTAATACTCCAGAGAGATAGATTTGAGAGCCAGTTTGGTGTAGTGGTTATGAGTGGGTTTGATTCCCCACTCCTTCACATGCAGCTGCTGGTGTGTGACCTTGGGTCAGTCATAAATTCTTTCAGAGCTGCTCTCTCAAGTGCAGTTCTTGAGAGAGCTCTCTCAGCCACACCTACCTCACAGGGTGTCTGCTGTGGGGAGGGGGAGGGGAAGGGATTGTCAGCTGCTCTGATACTCAGGTAGTGAAGGTTGGGGTATAAATCCAATCTCTCTCTTCTCTTCTAGATTAGGTAACTCAGAGACCTTCAGGGCATTGTGGGAATTTGAAGCCATGTTCTGAAGATCCCAGAACAACACTCCACTATGCCATACTGGTTATGCTTCAACTACATGTATAGCCTTCCTTATTAATATGCCCAGGCTCTTAATGGCTGTGGAAATTATCAGATTAGACCAACTGGATTATTCCAGAAATTATGAATGCAGGGTGTTTGAATTCATGCTCAATCATGCTTCAGGAGAGTCACAATACATCTAATTTCTGAATGAGAACTGTCTTTATCTCCATTATTTTTAACTCATATGGGAAAGAAGATTTTTTTTTATTTGATTCAGAATAAAAACAGGATCATAAAGAGAAGTTTAAAAAATGCTAGTTCTGTGCTACAACCATAAAGTAATGACTTGCTTTTCTATAAAAGGGGAAGAAAGAGAAGCAACAGTTAAGCCTAGCTGCTGAGAGTCAAGAGAAAAAAAGATGAGGTGATTAGTCTCACTTCAGCCAGTGGGGACATAGAGAAATTACATCTCTTACTGTAGAGAAAAGGAGAAGATATTAGGTGGCTCATGCATTATCAGGGTAAGTGGAAGAAAAAGAGCTCAAGCATGTGTTTATTGCTGTGATTATTTGGGGCTGCACTGCCCCAATTTACAAATGCTGACAGAAGGCTGGTCTTATGAAACAAATGCAGTCTTAGCTGTTTCATGTTCAGGTACAGTCTAGAAGAAGAAGAAGAAGAAGAAGAAGAAGAAGAAGAAGAAGAAGAAGAAGAAGATTGGATTTATACCCTGCCCTTCACTACCCAAAGGTGTCTCAGAGCAGCTTACAAACTCCTTTCCCTTCCCCTCCCCACAACAGACACCCTGTGAGGTAGGTGGGGCTGAGAGAGCTCTTGACAGAAACTGCTCTTTTTTCAAGAACAGCTGTGCCAGAACTATTGCTTGCCCAAGATCATCCAGCCAGGTGCAAGTGGAGGAGAGGGGAATCAAACCCAGTTCTCCCAGATTAGAGTCCACACACTTGACCACTACACCAAACTGACTCTCAAGCATGAGAACATAAGAATTACTATGCTGGAGCAGACCAGTTGTCCATATAGTTCAGCATTCTGGCCAGCCAGATACTGGTGAAAGCTGTCCACTGATCATCACCCTCTCCTAGCAATCAGAAGTTCACTACCTGAACATGGAGAACCCATTCTTTTTTACTCTTAACATCCTCCTCCATGATTTTTCAGTCCTTACATAAAGTCAAGTACGCTAGTCTTCTCCTGCCAAATGTCCACAGTGAATCCCACTGAGACTGACATCCTCCCACAGGTGGGAGAGGTAGGAACTGATGATTATATAAAAAGCAGGTTCCATCTAGACCTGTCTTGGTTGAAACAGCTGCTTATTCAAAGCTCTTTCCTGCCGGTAATGGTGGAGAGTATTTGAACAACATCTTAGCACTTTACCTGTTTACTGCTGCTAAAGCAAAGCAATTTGCTAAACAGATTTATTTTGTACTGCTGAAACTCATCAGGTCAAAATTTCTTGAAGCAAATAGTTTGAAAGGCAAAGTGAGGACTAGATAAGAGTCTTTTTGTTGTTGTAGATACTGTTTTATTTTTTCCCCTTTGTTCCTCCCCCCCTTTTTTTGCTTTTATAAAACCCTTCTCCATTCTTTCTCTTCCCTTCCCCAATTTTATTTCCCATCTACTAGGAATTAATTCAAATTAATCTAATCCAGATTTAACTAAAATCAGTATTAAGTAAATGTCTTTGAGAAATGCAAAGATGACATAACAATGGCACTTTTAGATACTATTAGAAATGCTACAATCACAATTTCTTATGTTTGAGCAAAAATTTAGCACAGAAATAACATGAAAAGAGAGTCAAGAGGAGAAAATGTGTAAATTAGAAAAAGATTATGCAATCTAGAGGAAATGAAAACCACTTTAGAGCAACACATTAAGGTACAATACAATTTTTTAGAAAACTTTGAAGGAAAACACAGAAAAACTTCAAAAAAGCTAAGAGATCAATTAGCAAATACTCAATCCCAATTGCAAATCTTAAAATAAAAAAGAAGAATCCCTAGACAGTAAAACCAGATAAAATTTAAAATTATGAGGCATGAAAGAAAGGGCAGAAGGTACCTTTTGGCTTTTTTGGAAGAAACATTTGCCTCATTACTAAATTCAGACTTTAAAGAAAATATAGTTATCAAATAAGCATTCAGGGTAAAAACAAAATCCAGGCACATAAAGATGTTATGAGAAATGTGGTAGTAATTTTTCAATGCATATATGTTAGAAATCACCACCACCAATCCTTCAAGGACAAGAATTGTCATTCAGACTCAATAGTAAATGGATAACAATTGGAACAGTTATAGAGGTGAAAGCATTTTCAGACAGATTGTCTCCAGTCAATCTAAATGTTTACCAAATTTCAAAGTAGTGGGGGGGTAAGAACTTGGAGAGCATGTAAAGGAGCATCTAGGGAGGTCCCCTGTGACTTTGATGTTTCTAGCTTGTCAATTCCCCATCTTTGGGGAGGGAAACTTGGATCCCATAAATCCAATCCTCACCAAGATTGTAGGGCAAGTAGAGAAGAGTCAGCTGGAGATGCTTGGTTTGGTATCTCTAGTACATCGGGGGGGGGCATTCTGCTGCATCATGAACTTCACAAATTGAACCAGTTTGTTTGGCAGCTAAAAGTTCATGAGGGTTTGTGATTCACAAACAGGGCACACGATAAACCATGAACTGAACCAAACTGTATTTTTCCAGTTCATGGCCATTCCTAAACATCACCTAGTAAATAACATCCCATGAAGCAGCTCTTAAAGGGACAGGACTTTTTTCTCCAGGCAGCTGGTAGCCCTGGCCTTGAGGACTGACAGCCTCACCTACACAAAGATAAAGAGCTTAAGGAGTAGGTGTGTGATATGGCACACACCTGTGACTGTGAGGAGCCAAGATAAGTTAATTAACAGCCACTGAACTCAGAGAAGGATCATATTAACCATATGTGATACTGAAGACAACCACACATGGTAAAAAAAAAACGCCTCAGCTGCCAGGTCACATATGCATTATGTGTGGGGAGTTGGCTAATTAATGAATGTCCTTTGAGGCTTCTTTGACTATTAAATTTTGGCCTGCTATTTAACATAGTGTCTTGCCTTCTTATTTACTGGATATGTGTGCCATACTAAGAGAAGAGGAGAGCAGAGGTTTATAAAATACTGAACTGTAAGGAAGAAGTGAATCAAAAACTGTTCTCTGACTCTCAGAAAAGTAGACCTGAAGGATCATGCAGTGGAACTTGTTGGCAGTGGTATGTACACTATATCTGTCTTACCACTTTTGACAGATAGTGGATGGTTAAGGCTTTAACCAGATCTGAGAACCTTTTTTTTTTTTTTGTAATACACTTTATTAAATTTTGGGGGATATACTAGGGTAGGGAAAGAAAGGGAAACAAAAGTAATAAGTCTTCTGCATATTTTATTTTATTTTATTGAATTCCTAGTCTGCCCTCCCCTGCACACTAGGACTCAGGGCAGATTACAACAATAATTATAAAAACTATACAATAATTTAAACAATTAAAAGCATAATACAATTAATCAAACCTACCAGAGCAAGCTTTTAAAAGTTCATAAAGGCTTCTTCATATTATATTATCAAAAAGTTCATATCTTTATGTTTATTTCTTATCCAATCGTAAAAAGGAGTCCATAGTCCAACAAAATCTCCTTCCATTTGCCCTTTTAAGATCAAAGTCAATTTGTCAATTTCGGTTTTCGGTTTCGGAGTTGCGAATGACGGCCACCTTTCGGGATGTTCCTGTCCCGGTCAGCCACCTCCCGTCCTCCCGGGACTGGCTGGGAGCAACCCTGGAGGGGCTAACTCACCTGGAAGGGAATGCAGACCAATGGCACCAAATACAGAGGCAGTTCAACAGGCGTTGCAACCACGGGAGGAAGAAAGAAGCTGCACAGAGCTCGGGGGTCGGGCAAGAAGACATACCAGAGGACCACGAAGAGGAAATGAAACAGAAGGAAGAGGCGAGGGGAAGAGGAATGGAATTCAGCCAGCAGAGCAGAAAGCAGCCCCCACACTCAGCGACCGACAGCAGGAAGGAGGAGCCGCCCTGCCAGAGCAGCCGGCGTGGAATGTTATAAAGGGGGGTGGGGCTAAGCAGGGAAGGAAGGGGCTGTTACACGAGAGGGTGCTGGGAGCGGGGCGTGGGGATAAGAGGAAAGAGAGGCTGGAGACCAGGGAGGACGAGACACAGATGAGACTGGGGAGAGTAACGGAAGCTCAGAGAGACCCACATCCCCTTAGCCTGACTGGCTGAAGGTTTGGTCTGTGCAGGCAGAGGGATATCCCAGGTGAACCGAACCTGATCCCCTGCCTGTCTGAGGTGTCCTTTGCCTCCTTTCTTCTTGTCTCCCCCTCCCAGGACGCTTCCCCCTGAGCTGACCAGGTGAGCAGCAACGGCAACCGGAGGATTGCCACCTGGGGCAGAACCTGGAACTCACAGTTCCCGGAGGTGGTTAGCCCATGCGCAGTTAGGGGGGTCTTCGCATGTGCGAAAGACCCTAGTGAGCCTTAGGTAAAGGCTCCGAACCGGGGGCGCTTGGGGAGTAGCCTCTTTGCCGGCAGACAGCCGGGAAATTGAGGCTTTCTCCCCGCCCCAATCGGCCCTGCTGCGTCGTGCCCGCAATGGGACTTAGCAGCGCCACCGACTTCCAGGAGTGAAGAAAGCGCTATGATTTAAAATAAAAAGAAGAACTGGCATCGAATCGTGAGTTGAAGATCTATTTTGAAGCGTGAATTTGAACCCCCCCCCAAGCGTATAAGCGTATGGGAGGAGGGAGGAGTCCCCACCCCTTTTGAGAAGCGAGATCTATAAAGGAAGCGCGAAGGGGGGTAGAGAGAAAAAAGTGTTGGTGAAAGTACTGTTGGGGTTTTATGGAAGATTACGACCTTATTAGCTTCCTGGGGGATGCGGCACGAACTTTGAAAAAGTAAACAAAAAAAGAAAATGTCGATGCTGGAAAAGGTCCTGCAGAAACCAGAAGAGAAGAGGGGAGGGACTTCCGGTCTGGGTAGCCTCCCCCCAGAGCTTGCTGTCAATCAACAGGAAAATGAGATACTGTGCCCCCTGCTGGAGCAAATGCAGAAAATCAATGAAACTTTGCTTAAAGTGGAAAGTGTTCTCATCAGTCAACAGAAACAAATGTCAGAAACAACAAGGAAGATGGGGGAAATCGCACAGAAATCTAATCTGATTCTAAGTTTTCAGGGCGTAAAAGAAGAAGAGAAAGAAGATCTCGGATTTACCTTGACGAATGTCTTGGCACCCCTAACTGGCAGTGAAGCGAAAGAATTAAAAGAAGAGGTGGATATGGCTCCCAAAGCCCATTCCGCTTTTATGAAGAAAAATAATCTGCCAGTAGAAGGGGTTGTTGAGCATAGCAGGCAACATACTAGAGATCTAATTTCATGTGTAGTGTTTATGGAGCCCGTGAAAATTGAAGGCCAGAAGTATAAGGAAAAAGAGAAAAGAGAGAAGATGGACTCCATCTTTAAAACACAAAAACTTCTGAAGAGACACGCCAGCATGGAGGAGGATGCAGCACTCAAAATTTGGACTAATGCAAGCAGTGAAGAAGACAGCAGCCCAGGGGAAGGAGGTGACAGAACGGAAGGCATCAAGGTCAAAAAGGACTCAATCTATAATTGGAGAGACTTAAAAAGAAGACACCTTGAGAAGTAACTGTTCGTGTAACATCTGAAAGGAGCTGTTTAATAACTAACCCCAATGGACTTTACTAACTTCACTAACAGAGTTATTATGGACTTTGCAAAGTTAAAAAGAAGATCTTCTAACCGTGATGGATGCCAAAAATGGTATTGATTACTAACTAAAACTAACCTTTTTTTAACAGAAAAAACTTCACTCCATCTTTTTCTTTCTCCATCTGTATACCCTACCCTTTTCTTATAAAAAGAATAAAATTCTCTCCTTTTTAGGAGAGTTATACCAAAAAAAAAAAATTGTCAATTTCCACACTTTCCATAGTCTTCACTATTATTGTTCAGAAGGTATTGTTGGAAGTTTCCAAAAAGTTGCAAATAAGATTCTAGCTGCTGTTACTACATGAATTATAAAATCATCAGTAAAAACAATTCTGGTTGAAAAGGTAATGAAGTCTGCAAGACTGTCTGTATAAATGTATGTACCATAATCCAGAACTTGGTACAGTTCGGGTCTGAGAATCTTGAGTGACAGGTGATTCAAATGGAATTCTTCAGTTAAGAGAATGAGTTAGGAGTGACAGTTGAGGGTTGACAGTTAACAGTGAGAGAATGAAGGACTGGGATTTGTGTTTCCATCACATAACTAATTTTTTAAGGGAAGTTTGAGGTCATGACCACTTTTTTAGCTACTTTGGCACAAGCATGAATTTATGATGCATCCAGCACTTCAGGGCCCACTAAAGGCAGTGGCACTGGCAATGGACATTGGTTGACTCTCATCCCAGAAAATATCGGCAGTATAGGAAGACACAATTAGTGGGCTGACAACAAGTGTCAGTGAAGGGTCTGAGCCAAATGGCACTTGGAGGGGCTGCTTGAGCTTAGCTGTCAGCAGCTCCTTATTGGCAGTGGCCCACCAGGAAATTCCCCTGTGAACTGAATGGCCAATCTGCCCCATTTAGAAGGGTATAACCCTGCCTGGGATATCTCTGTGTGAGATTGTTGGGGTATTGTGGGTTTTCTAATATTATGGTAATTAATAGGTAAATTGATATTCAAAGTTCAATGTTTATTTAAGTTTAATAGCCCATAGGCCATGCACGGTAAATTGATATTCAAACTGGGGACTTCCTGACCTCATTGTTTTAACCATTATGCTACCCTGGTTATGTAGTAGAGTTTAAACATATTAGTAGAAGAATTTAAGACATTATGTTATGGATTGAGTTTGAATAGAATTGAAGCATTTATTTCCAGCTAAATCAGGAAGAAGACAGATGGTATAATCTAAATACTGTAGAAGTGATTTGAACATTCACTTTCTTTCCAGCAAATGTGTATTCAGACCACCTCTAACATACTTCAGGAGCTTATGTCTGTTTTAACCTTCATTCACTTTCCCTTTTGCTCTCTTGTGATGGAATTTCATTTGTAACCAAAACTGGCACTGTGTTTATTTCAGGTCTTAAAGGGGTGAAGCGAAAAATCTAATTAGACATTACATTAGAAAACATCAGGAATGTTCCTTAATTAACATGCTGGTTCCAATAAAACCTTTAATTTAAGAAGTAGGGTAACAGTCATTTGTCATCCTTTGACTAATGACATCAATCTGTCATTTATTGAATGAAATACTGTGCTTATGATACATGGGAGGAAATTAATAATTTGCACAAGTAGTAATTAAAGTCTCTTAAAATTGTATTAGTACATATGCAAATGTTAGGGAATAAGTGCTGCAATTAAATAGTTATCTGGGTTGCTTTCTGTATAAAAATAAAAAAGTGAGACATAATAAAACAGTGGAAAGGAGAAAGTGAGAAGGGAAAACCGTACTGTCTACAAACTCAGAATTTCTCTCTGAGGCAAGTCCACCGCATCCATTTGTTATTCCTGATTTATAGATGGAAATCAAGCCTCACTATCATTTTGCAGAGAAAGAATTCTGTGGTTCATAAGGCAACAAATGATTTATCACAAGAGCATCAGTTCTGGAAAAAAAAAAACCCAAGCAATATGGTGGCATGATTTGGAATTTAGAGCAGAACCTTTTTAAGGTTTGGTGTCTAACTGTAGATATAATAATGAAATCTTAAAAGTAAAATAAAAAGGAGAACTGTATATTTACACCTTGCATGATTTGTTTTTGGTACTTTCTTATTCTGAGAACGAAATAGCACTTGAAAAAAACTCAGCGACAGGATAGAGGCTACAAGGATTTGGTTGACTAGTTCTATAAACTAAATTTAATTGGCACAGAAACTCCACATCTGGCCCACTGCTTTGTGTTTCCACCCTGCAGATCTATTATTCCTTCCTTAGAAGTTAGCTGGCTGCCCTTAAACAGGCCTATGAATGAGGAGCTTACCCTTCATTTACCACTGACATCTTCAGTGTCTTGCAGGGCAATCCAGCATCTATTTCCTGAATCATTAAAATGGCTAGACTTGAGACAAGCAAAGGTAGACCAGACATTCATGGAAATGGAAGCACTGACAGAATAGATCAGGACAGTCCAAAAAACAAGAAGCAGTAGCAGCTTTGGCCACTGGGCTGCCTAACATGTGTCCCAGGTTACTGCCTTTATATCTACCTTGCCTCAAATAGATTTATGTTAATAGAATGTCTCCTCTCAGTCTCAATTTCTGATCTGCACTTTATTATCATTCAAATTAATGCATTGATTCTGTGGCCTGAATTAATGCTAACTAAACTTTGCTATTCTCTTTCCTCAGAAATAAATCTCTGGTCTTGTCTCTCCAGTGGAAAGTGATTAAGAATGTTAGGAACATGAATCCCTTTAGAGACAGAAAATAGATACCATACACATAGTAAATTAGTCTGTGATGCAGGACACAATTTTTACTATGGCAAATGGCAATGTTTAGCACATTGGACACTGTTGACAACAGCCCCATTGTTACTTGCTTACTAATCCATTCTGCAGAAACCAATAACACTACATGTTAAGAGTATTTATTGCCCACAGTAAAATTCTAATGGTATTCAATATATCTAGATACTAAAGTACAGCTCTTGTCTTCTGAGGGGCAGGCTATTAAACTCAATTAAAATAAGATGCACCAAATCAAGAAGATCAGAAAAAAAATTTGCACAATTAACACTTGAATAATTAAGAAAACACCTTACCAAAGGTATAAATGAAAACTATGGAGATAGTGATGATTACTGATCATGAAAATCAGGCTCTCTTTGCAAAAAAGTGTGTGTGTGTTGTCAGAATTATAATTTATGCCACCAAATTGCATAGATATGGTTTCCCAAGCAATTAAAAATGGGTTTCTTTTTACTGCCATTTAAAAACACTTGCAAAGTTCTGCCTTCTTTCCATAGTCAATGCATTAGCCCCACACTACCTTCTCTCAGTGTTATTCAGGCCTGTGTGTGGCTAATGGGAAGGTAGTTTGGAGAAGGAGGGACATCGGGACAACCCCAGGAGGTGCACAGGTAATGGGGGAGGGGCCCAGGCACACAGACAGGAGCAGTGGCCAGCAGAAGGAATCGGGAGTGTGGCTATCAACCCAGGCTGCAGATTGGGGAATCTATTAGCCAAGGAGGAGGAGGACCAGGGTGGAACCAAGTCCTTCCTCTCCCATTCTGAGGCCCAGGGAACCTCCCAACAAAACATCCAGCAAAGTGGTGAAAGGCAGCACCCTCCACAGGGCTCAGGCAGGGCGTGATGCAGTGATAACTACAATACCTAAACAGCCAATCTTTATCATCATGACTGAGCTTGCACAAACACTAGACAATTCTGTACCCTAGTTAATATTCTTCCAAACAAACCTCTTCCTCTGTCTCGTTAAACAAAAAAACCCTCCAGTGCTCCTACAATGTATGACCAGGTTTAAAAACTTGTGGCCATCTAATTTCTCTGTTATACAACTATATCGATTTTCTCATGATGATGAGGTATTTGGAACAAAATAGTTTCCTCTGTACAGGTACTAATACTATTCTAACTATTATTGTTTCTTCTGTTTACTGTGCCATTCTAAAAATACCTTTTTAGGATTAAGCCCCATTGAAAAGGTCTGATAAAAGATAAAACTAAGTGACACCAATTCTGTTAAGATTCTTGGGTGCTCGAACTGTCTACCAGTAAATGGACTCAGTTTGCTGAAAATATGGGTCTTGCTAATGCATTGACTATGGAAAGAAGGCAGAACTTTGCAAGTGTTTTTAAATGGCAGTAAAAAGAAACCCATTTTTAATTGCTTGGGAAACCATATCTATGCAATTTGATGGCATAAATTATAATTCTGACAATACACACACACATATGGAAGTTTAATCTCAGATTCACATCCATCCTTCCATTTCTTGTACATTTATTGCAACCAAATAACAAGATATGATGCACAGGTTATGAATTAAACTGAGATCTGTCCAGGTGGAAAAGTAAGATGTCCTTCACTTTGATTTAGTTAAAGCTTCTGACTTTGGAAATGCCACATGCATATCAATCATTCATTTTGAAGGCATTCTCTCTTCCCAAGCTCATTTTTAAAAATAAAATGACAAAAAAAACAGCAGTAACTCTCTGGATGGCCTCTTTTCACATGAGTGATGTGAAATCAGCAGTTATTCTTCAGTAATGCACAGAACTGAACCTCATATGGATTTTATTAGCATTGTGCCATCATTGATATTTACTTGTATCAAGCAAATTGTACACACTACACTGTTTCCATTGCTCTTTTCTTTTTTCCACTTTAATCCAGTTTTCAGTCCTGTTTTCTGATCCAAAACCAGCATTCACTCTTGGGGAGTTCTCTGAAGCCGGCCTATTCGGGTTTTTTGAATCTGGCTTATTTCTAGTAAAGTGTTTTTAGGACTGTGGATGTGACAGTCACATATTGTAATCCCAGGAGTCATCAATATGCTTCCAAACATCTTGTGTACCAAGTATCACACCCTTTTGCATGCATTGGCGTAAGTATTAAATATAATGATAAGCAATGGCCACAGACTTCAGGATTCTTTTACAGTCACAGGGCCTCAGGAGCACATAAAGGGAAAGGTTCCCCCTTCTGGCTCCCTGGCAGCAGCAATAGGCCCCAGCTCCAGCACAGGCAGCCAATAGTCCCCCAAGGCTGGTTGGAATGGCCAGGGCTTCCAGGCAGACCTGGAAGCCAGAGGTCCCATTTGGGTCTGCTCCTCTGGAATTTATTCACACACTGCCTTATCAGTCATCTCTGGCTTCTGCACCCATCCTCCCTTGGTCTTTGGATTTTCACCATTGTGCATTATTTGGAGGGGAGGTTAAGCCTGTGTGCCTGCCTCCCCTGATCTGGTGACCCGCACAATGTATCTTGCGAGTTGGACCATTTGGCAATATGCCCAGCTTGGGAGCTGTTGCCCAGTTCTAGTTATCAGATGGCAAGGGAACCATGCAGTGGCTTTTGCCCATGTGGGAACCATGGACTTGCCATGCTATATGGTTCCCCCCCAGTAGGTTGGCTGGGGTGATGGTTGGTGCCATGACTCGACAGGTGGGCCACATGATGCTGGATCCATGCCATATGCTGACTAATGCTCTTTTGATTGTACTCAGTAAAAGCTATAGCCTCTTTTTCCACCAGCAATGTTTCTGTTTGTTTATTCTCCCCATGCTCCTTCCCTTGCCCCTTGGACTGCAATCCAGTATGTAGCTAGCAACATGTAATGGACAGCCACAGGAGGGTAGGACACTGATTGTGAGGGAGGAAATGTGGAAATATTTCCATGAAGATAGAGTCAATTTGTTGTCATTTCAAGGTAGTCACCCAAATGATCCATATATCTTTGGGGCCAGGGATCTCCAGTAGATGTAGTCAGAAGAGCAAGGCCCGATAGGGGCTATATTGGGAGAGACAGTCCTGCAGATATGTTGGTCCCAGTCTGCATACAGCTTTGAATGCAAGAACCAAGACCTTGAACTTGATTCAGAATTCAACTGGGAGCCAGTGCAATTGACACAGCACAGTGTGTATGCATGCTCTCAATGGTGTCCCTGTAAGGACATGCACCATTGCATTCTGGACCAGCTGTGATACCATAGAGTTTTCAGGCTGAATGCTAGAGTGTTCCCCCAGCAACATCATCATGCCGGGCACATTGGCCCAATCTAGGCACTTTGGGGGTGGGGTCCCCCCTGCCAGCTGGATCCGGGCCAATGGATCAGGGGCCCCTAAAGTGGGCAATCTCCCCCGGGGGATCTGGCAACCCTAAAAGGCATTACTCTTCATGGAAATGGTGCAATACCTTTAAATTTCATCCAAATTGGACACAAAACAACAAAAAGTCACAGCACTGTTGTTTCTCATTGAAACAACAGAAATTAAAGGAATTTATGCATTTGTTTTGATTCCTGTTAATTCATTTCAAAATCAATAAAACAATTTCTCCAGTTAATATTTTTTATTTATTTTGAAGTGAATGTACATTCCTAATAGACCTTAAACACAATCTGGAGATACGTTATCTCAACAGTTTCTTTTATCCACCTCTGAATGCTTAGAACCTGAATGTTTTATGTGGACTCTTGGAAACTGGCAATATTCTTCCACATTTAATCAAGTGGGGGGCGGGGATGGAAGCTAAAGATCAGGTGCCCAGACAAAAACCAGCCCTATAGAATTCATGCAGGGCTCAGCTCAAGGAAACTAATATCCAGCAAGCAAACAAGAGTCACATTTCTACACATTATTGCTGACTCATCGAGCCATGTTCCCGATACTTTATCCAATATTAGAGAAGGAACAAAGTCAACAATAAATCTGCATTCCCTAAGGCCCAAAACAATATAGTTAGAGACCTGCTTTGCTGCCGAAGGTTCACTATGTTTATAGACAGCACATTCATTATAGTTATGCAGATCAACCTAGGATATGAACAAAAAAAGTAGTACTGGTACTATTTAAACTTAAAGTGAGAAAAATATTAAAACAGTACACATCTCAGTGTTCACTATCACTCTGGAATTAATTGGGAAGTTTGTAACTGAATCATTGATTTTGTGATTTCAAAAGTTATGCTCAATGAGCACAGCTTCGTATTACATTTGCTGTATTAGAATTAGTATTTCCATTAGGAAGGGAGTAATTATCTCTTCAAGATATAATGCAGAAGTTGCAAAATAAAATATCTTCTATATCTTTCAGAGCCCATTCACAGTATTCTTTAATAGTCTAGTGCAACCAAGAAATATGACTTCACATGATGTGAAGATGGAAGCAAGAAGATTCAAAAAACCCCATCAAAACGAGTGCTATATTTCCAAGAAAGCCTTGGGCTTCTCAGCAGCCCATCCAAACTAGTAGAAAACAGTGGTGCTACGGGCTTTACAAGTAATGTGTTTCAAAAATCAAACACCATGCCCTTCAGCAAAGGTCCCCATAAGCTTACATTGTGATGATTTGGAATTTAAAACAGGTAACATTTTGAGGTTTTATAGCTAGGCCATTGATGGCTACCACTGTTGGGCCATACATGTAACTTATTGGTAGAGAGCAGATATTGGATCCACCCTAATGCTATTCCCTGTGCAACCTTTTCTTTTCTGCTGTAGAGGAGATTGTCTGCTACTCATTTTTATGTGTTACCTTAGAACCAAGACAAAGTACATGTATGTGGTCATTCACTCTTGCACCCCTAACTGAGGGCCTTTTGGGATCTGAGTCTTTGTATACCCATATTGCAAACTGGTGTGGTATTTTCCCATAAAATAATAAGATTATTATTTCAAAATGGTTAATTTTTATTAGCTACAAATGGAAGGAAGGAAGGAAGGAAGGAAGGAAGGAAGGAAGGAAGGAAGGAAGGAAGGAAGGAAGGAAGGAAGGAAGGAAGGAAGGAAGGAAGGAAGGAAGGAAGGAAGGAAGGAAGGAAGATTTAAAAGGCAGTAGCCAATCAAAATACTAATAAGTCAAAATATAATACTATAAATATCTAGTTTGGCAAGTCCTAACCAATCGATAACTAAAATATTTTATAATTAAGATGCCCAATTATGTCTCACTGGTGGCTAGGCCATGTGGGTGTACGTCTTGAAAGAACAGGAGAGAAGGAAGGGAAGGGAATGGAAGATTTTGCAAAGAGAAGGCTTGAGAGGGAAGTTATGCTGAAGTGGAGTAACATTTGGACAAAACAATCAGCTGCAGCTGAGAACACTGTCACAGTGAAAGCAAAACCTGTCCTCAACCCTTGATATCAGGTGGCCAGAACAATTATTTCCTGAGGTAGCTTCTAAAAGCAGAACTCTTTACATCACTCCTGTTCATTGCTGGATCTCCCATTCTTCATCTATCTATCTAGTTATGACATAGAACCTTAAGACACAATGCTGTCCTAGAGACCAGTACCAGAGGAGTAATACTGATGCCTCCCACTTTTTACAAAAACTGTTTTGCCCATGGGCTGGGAAGGCAAGCAGACAGAGGCAATGGTTCTCTTGGACCCTGAGCACGTATGTCTATGATACTGTAAAGCCAGTAAAATTTTACAGAGGTTTCTTCACTGAGCATTCATAAACCACTCATAGAACTGGACTTGCTTTGCAAAATGTTTGTGGCATATAATAGTAATGTGAATTGTACTAGATGTCATTTTGTTTCCTGTTCCACTTTGTGAAGGGCTTGAGACTGAAATTCAGGGGCAAATTTAGCCATGAGAATCTCAGGCACAAAAATATTTTTAAAGAGGCACATGCAACCCGACACAAAAAAATGCTTGTTCTGAAAATCTTATTTGCACTTTTCTCCTGTTAAGTTCAAAACAAACATAACAGGAGACGCTTGGCAGAGAAACTGCAGCAGTATAATAAACCTGCTGTCAGCTACAAAGAGTAATCTGCGAATCCAGTGGTACGCCTAGAATGAAGCATGGAGCTGGAGGGGACTAATTCCGTACCAAGGACAGAGCTCATGAAGCAGCCGCAATAAGCGATAAGGAGCTGGGATTTGAAAACTGTAGGAATATATGATTGACTTGATAAATAACAACAGTTAAACCAACACAGCATGGCCAAGTAGTTATGAGAAATGTGTGGAATAATGACCAGGCAGACTTGAACAGTGATGCATCTTTTGAGTAAACCAGGCACATAGGATAAGAGTCTTTCCAACAATAAAGCAATCACAGATGCTTCAAAGCAGCTGAAAGGCAGCATGGATACAAATCAAAGTAGATTCATTTATGTGCCTTGTCTTTTTCTAATCTTGGATTGATTTATGATACAGTAAGCAATATCTGAGTTATTTGCAATACTGCAGGAGAGGGAAAAATATGAAGGAACATTCACATATCAGAAAATTAATCCAGCAAAAAGGTAACCATTCCCGCTCCTGTCATAATGTTAACATTCACTGAGTTCTTGATAAAACGAGTGCTGCTGTTTGGGACAGATGAACTAATCAACTATTATAGTTCAATGCAGCTTTTTGAAAACTCAGGGCCATGCTTCAAGGCCACTGGCTGGCCAGATGTGAATGTACAAGCTCCTGCTTGTCAGGGGAGAACTCCCTCGCTTCCCAAGCCTGAGAAGGAACTGGTACCTGGCACTGTCTGTGCTGCTGCTTGTCAGGGGAGAACTTCCCAACCAAACTAAGTTTTCCCACTTGCTCAGTTCTACTACTTAGCTGTTCAGGTCTCAGAAGGAGCAGCTATCCCATGTGGTGCCAAGGCTTAGGAGGCAATCCTCCAGGGGTGTTAGGAAATTATATAGGAGTGCTTTAACAATCTATGAGTAGTAGAATTTTCCTGATTATAAATATCTTGCCAGAAGATAACATATGCAGTAGCAAAGGTGTTTATGGTTGACTGCTATTTAGTTATTTACTGTATTTATATCCTCCCTTTCTCCCCAATGGGGACCCAAAGGGGCTTACATCATTCTCCTACCCTTTGCTTTGTCTTCACAACAACCCTGTGAGGTAGGTTAGGCTGAGAGTGTGTGACTGGCCCAGGGTCACCCAGCAAGGTTCCATGGCAGAGTATGGATTCGAACCTGACTTTCCCACATCCTAGTCTGACTCTTTAACCACTACACCATACTGGCTCAAGTGGGTATGACTATTGGGTTAATAACAACTTTTCATATAACAGATATATTACCAATATACAGATTCCTCCTTAACAGTAACAGAAACCAAAATCTGATTTTCATTACTAACCAAATTGAACCCAGTGCAACACTTTCAGCTTAACTACTGTCAGCAAAAAGGGCCAGGTTGTGAAGCTATTAGAGATCATAACTGTTGTTGTCAAACCCACCATGTGTCTATCTGTGCTTACATACGTGCTGCGTTGTCAAGAGCATGTAGAGCATGTCTGGCTTCTTCGTGCCACCACCCCAGGTTAGAAATCCAGCATCCCATGTTACCAGTTATTTGGGGGACACCTGAAGCCTCTGAGCATGTGCAAAGGGCAGAGTTTCCCAATTACTTCAGCCCTTCTCCTGTGTTTGTATGACCTAAGTGTGAATAAGCGATTAAGGCACAAAAGGAGGACTTTGAATATGATCTTTTGAAAAGGAAAACCCTATCACCTCAAATTAAACTAGAGCACAAAACAGGTAAAACAACTATCCAGCTTAGGCAAAGGTAAAGGTTTCCCTTGCTCACAAGCCAGTCGAATCCAACTCTAGGGTTGCGGTGCTCATCTCTGTTTCCAAGCTGAAGAGCCAGCACTGTCTGAAGATGACTATCCAGCTTACTGGGTTGCAAATCTAAGGGAAACAACTGAAAAGTATCACACAAAACTAAACTTAACAGTACAGAAGATTTGCCTCCAACATCCTCCCAGGTATCTGTAGAACAAATGTACATCCTGACCCCACTTGCTCCATGCGGAGGATTTTGCCCAGCATTTGAACAAAGACTAACATATTATCAATCCTTTAATCCTTCCTGCCTTTGCCAGTGGAAAGCCTCTCATCCAATGCTGATTTAGAAACTTCCTCCCCTAAGGAAGTTGAACCCCAAACTCCCAATCAAGCTAGGGCACACGTATACCACACATCTCAATACCCAGATCATGTTTTACAACAGCTATCCATCTTGCCCTCCCTGGCAGATAAAACAAATGGTTATCTCTCTACAGTAGAGTAGCCAACCTCCAGGTGGTACCTGGAGAGCCCCCTCTATTACCATTGGTCTCCAGATGACCAAGATCAGTTCCCCTGGAGAAAATGGCTGCTTTAGAGGGAGGACTCTGTGGCATTATACCATGCTGAGGTCCCTCCCCTCTCCAGGCTCCACCTCAAAAATCTCCAGGCATTCCCCAAACAAGATCTGGCAACCCTATGCTCTGCTGACCTTATGGCACATTTTAGCCATGGGAAAGCATGGCTATCAGGATACTGGTACACTTCGAAGCACCTTACATCTCTGAATCACAATAGTTGTTACCCCATTCAAAACTGAACTAATACTTAAACAGGGGGGCAGGAAACCATTTATTTGAAGGTGGGAAGGGTATGGAATTTGAGTTTTGTTCCCTTCCCATCCCTAAATGAAGAACCTAGAAATGTAACTTAGGTAAAACTGGGTGTATTTTATACCAGCTTATCTATACTCTAATTATCGTCCCCACCCATGTCTACTGGGCTACCTGAAGGAATCTAGTGTTATGAACAATCCCTCCATGGCTCAAAGTGTAGGCCAGTGGACCTGCCACACCTAGCTTTCCCTACCCAGCCACCAAATGATTTGCTGAGAAGAACTAAGACCCTATTGCCCATCCTCCATGCAAGTTCAACCAGTGGATGCCCAGCATCAATCAGGTCCTCTCCCCAGCTCCCTTGGATCTAGTCAGCCATGACTGGTCAGTTTGGGAAACCTCTCATTGTTAGGTTACTCAAGGTGCTCACCAGATTTCTTACCTTTAGTAAATCACCTGCACTATTCCTGCTCACACACTTAAAGCCTAACCAATCATATGAAGAGGATTATTGAGAAAAGACATACCCAAAAAATGTATTTTGTTTATTTAAAATATTTATTAGCCACCTTTCTGCCTTATGGAACTCAACTTACAATATAAATAAATATTTTAAAAACCACAATAAAAATACCAACTATAAGACGGCATAAAAATTCACAGTTTAAAAATACCAATTAGGGCTGCCAATAATAAAAAAGCTAAATCAATTCAACTGTCTCCTGAAGATCAACAATGAGGGGGCCAGGCGCAGCTCCCTTGAGAGGTTGGTCCACGATTATGGGGCTACCACAGAAAAGGCCCTCTCTCATATACCTGCCACACAAGCATCTTTAATTGGTGAGACAGTTAGGAGGACATTTCCCTGTGATCTTAATTTCTGGGCAGGAGCATATGGAAGAAGGTGGTCCTTTAGATACCCTAATTCCAAACCATGTAGGGCTCTAAAGGACAAAACCAACATCTTGAATTGGGCTCAGGAACGGATCAATAGCCAGTGTGATAATTACTCCCAACAGCTGGCCCCGACCAGCAGCCTAACCACAGGGCCGCAGATAGGGGAGAACTGGGAGTACAAAATTCAGGGGGGGAGGTCAGCTGGAGGGTCCCCAAAGCCAGCATCATTCTGCATTCAGCTGCATAACTTTTCAAGTATTCTGGCTGTAGCCACTAGGTATGCTGTGGCTGTGGGGCACCTGGAGAAGGTCGGGCAGGGAAGCCAGGGTTTTAAATCCCCCCCCCGAGTCTTTCCACAAAAGCAGAGAGGCTCAGGGAGAAAGGCTGGCATGTCTGCCTCCATGCCCTCAGTGTCTCCAACCAGCCCGCCACAGAGAGGCAAAAGCAGAGAGGCTCAGGGGGAAGGCAGGCATGTCTGCCTCCATGCCCCTCCGTGTTTCCAGCCAGCCCAGTGTGGCAGACTGGCTGGAGACACAGAGGGCACAGAGGCAATCATGCAAGGCTTCCTTGTGAAGTCTTCTCCAGGGAAAGTATGTGTTCTGCATTTACATGAGTATAGGCGCATACAATTTTTCTCCAGGATCCATTCCATTCCTGAAGACAACAGCAAGAACATTTTGGCGCTTTAGCTTGCGCTGCACCAGACATTTTATATCAACAAAATAGTCATATACAAACTTTATATTCGATATATCATATCACATGATCCTACCATCCATTTCTAAGCAAACACACACTCAAGTTAGTTCTTCTAATTTGAACTGAATCTACCTACACTTAATGGTTGCAGCCATGGAGTTGATCATCGCTTGACATTTCATACTCAGAAACAGATATCTGATTTTTCTCACTCACTGCATCTGAATGTTTTAAAGAAACATGTACTTAACTTTACCTGTATGCATTGTTCAAACCTGGCAAGACACAGATGGACCATTAATCTGATCCAGCATATCGTCTTCTTAGGTACTTGTATCCATATTCAGTACATAATCCAAACTTTTTAAAAAATCAACCCTGAGCTATTATTTTGTGTTGTTATACAAGCACCAAGAAATTCTAAAGGCAGGGCTACCTGAGCTGGTTTCCTTTAGATAACAGAAAACAGGAGACGTACAGAATCTTTATTTACAAGTATACAAACAGAGCCTAGAGACAAAAAAGCACTCCTACAATGCAGCTGATATACTACTCACATCAGATCTCTGCATACTGAAGTTTTACACTTCCATTTCTTCCCTTGTCTGCGAAAACTGTAAACTGCAGTTGCTTTACAACATTTATGCTGTCCCTAAGCTAGAAGAGTCACATGTTCTCTACCTTCTGACAGGCATCTCATTCAAGAGGGACAGTTAACAGTACACCACCCCCTAACAATTAGAATCTTTTGAGAAAGCATCTGCTGCCAGTCGTTTATTTATTTCAAATATTTCTATCCTGCCTTAACTCCTTGCATTCAAGGTTAAAGACGTTATGTTATTCAGTTTAAAACCTCAGTAGTAGGAATGGCTGCTGCTGCAGGATTAGGATAGACACTGTAAGGAGAAACCAGCCATGCAGAAACCCCATTTCCATGTCATTGTATCAGCATCCTCAGCAATAATGGAAGAACCACACAAGTCCATCCTCATACGGAAAAGGCCTACATCAGAATGGCCTGCATCAGAATCTACCAAGCATTTACTGAAGTTCTTAGCTCCCACATATCGAAAATGAGTTCCTTTTATTGTCTCAATAGGCAAATGATTCCTTACCAGCTAAGGAATACTCAGACTCTATCATTCTAACTGAAATGAAATAAGTGGTTTACTGAAAGAATGAGTAATACAAGGAAAACTACATTCATGGTGGAGGGATGAACTGAATATATAGAGAGAACCTGTGCTCAGTTGTATAATCAGGCAGGAAGGGGGATTAGGAACAGTTGCCAACATCCTCTGGAGAGTTCTTGAGAAGAAGGGTCAAAAGTTATAATAAAGGTATAGGCTGGAGAGAGTTATGCTAACACCATGCTAGTATGCTTAGATATGTTATGCTTCATTGTGATGGACTGCAGCGTATAGAACAGTTTAATGCTACTGCTTGGATTTTATGCTGCAAAAAATTGCCATCTGATACCATGATATTCTGTGCATTAGATAGAAAAGTTAGTTTCTTTATTTTCTTGTTGCTAAGCTATAGAGATTGCACTACATAGTGAATTCTTTTAATGACTTAAACCTTCATATAATTTTACAAGGTCTGGTTTTCTTGTGTACATCCAACCACGAGGACCCTCAGGGATTCCAAGCAGGGCACCAGGAGCAATAACCCAGGGGGACCTGGCCAATGTCTCTGACATATGATAGACAGAGAGATGATAGTAGCAAATTTAAACATTTGAAAGGCAAAAGATTATTTGGTAGTAAATGCACATGGTTACATGGAAATACAATTGACTTGGCTCTCTAAAATACTCTAAAATAAAAAATAAAATACTCTCCCACACACTCTGATTTTAAGCTGCCACCTAAATTATTCTATGCTTAAGAAGCATTGATAGTAATATTTACTCATTCAGCAATAGAGGTTCAAGATTTAGGATGACTTCAATGGATCTTCAACCCAGGTATCCTAGCCACTTGAAAAGAATCATCCAACCCTCAGAGGTATCGAACACCTCTGTTATGAGGACCAGATCTGACTTAAATGAGACTTTATCAGGCCAGGCCTTGTGTGTCATAAAATCTAATGCCAGGTATCAGAGATATAAACTTTATAAAGGACTCAGACAAACACAATTAAAGATATATTTTTGCTTAAAACACAAACATGATTAGAACATTAACACTCTTGCAATATTTTGTTTATTCAATGGCCTTTGATAACTGAAACCACTTGCTCTGCATTATTGCATCAAAATCTGGAGACAATATCTGTGCTATAGCAATCTTGAGTATGCTATTCAAGTGTGTATCTGTAAACTGTGAACATATTTTTGATTTATTGACATTCATTACAGAAAAGAGCTGTTTACAGACATATGCTGTCCTAAACAAAGACAGAATTTTGGAAGTAAAACACTTGTTGGGGGTGATTAGAACCCAGACACTGGTAAAATTTGCTAATGCCAATTTCAGAAAGCTTATCTTTCTATACAGCATCACATTTCAGATCACCTATGTTTATGAGCTCCTCTGGAACCTCATAAACATCCACACAAAATGAATTACTGAAAATTCCAAAATCTCTGTTTAGGTTTCAGAAGTCATAAATGCTTTCTTGGAATTCATTTCTGAGTTCAGATTTTTTTTCTCCTGTACTCCTCTGTGGGTATATGATCACTGGACAGATATTTCATGATGGGAAAATGCGCCAAATTATTTTCTTGAAGTTACTTTTCCCAGAGCTGAAGCTTCATCTCAAAGGCACAAATGCTGTCATAAAATTCTGTCATAACTTTGTTTTGGTCCTGCATCTTTGTGTTGAGATAGTTCAGGTGTTCTGTAATATTAACCATAAAAGATCTTGAAGACATTCATTATCTTGTAATTCAGGGACAGCCTTCCCTTTCTTATCCATAAATATCTGTATTTCACTTCATAGTTCATAGAAGCATTTCAGTACAGCTCCACGACTTAACCACTGCATTTCATTGCAATAATACCCCATGTGATATGGTATAGTACCCAAGGTTTCCTCCAGAAGAATGTTAAATTGCCTATGACTGAGACCTCTGGCTTGAATAAAATTAACAGGTTATGACCACACTCATAACATTATCCATTTTCAATGTTTTGCTGTACAGAGTTTCCTGGTGCAAAATGCAATGGAAAGTGAAAAACTGATCTTGTGGGTTTGCAGCTAACAAATTTTCTTTGAGTTTTGCAGCAGCTCCAGCTTTCCTCCCCCCACCATCTGTGGTGCTCCATCTGTGGCCAGACTCACCACTTTTGTCCAGTCGGCACCAATTTTATCCAGAGCTCCTACCAAGTTCTTGAAGATGTCGTCACCTGTGATTGTGTCCTTCATATGAATGATTTCTACAAATTCTTCGGTAACATGCATATCTCAATCAACTCAATGAATAAAAGATTGCAAGCTGTGCTACATCAGTAACATCTGTGCTTTCTCAGATTCTCAGATAAATCACAAATTCTCTCTGCAACCATGTTTCTTGAGAGACTTGTGGCTGCAAAGGCCTCCTGCTGATCTGATCAGACTACTTCTGCAGCCATGAGCATACACTTTTTAACAAACTCCCCTTCTGAAAAGGGTTTTGATGATACTGTTGGAATATGCAAGGTCTATCATGCATGGATGGGAAGATGACAAGAACATCCTGTAGGGGGCAGCAGAGAGGACAACTAGTTAATATAGTAAGAATAGGAACTTCCTGCTGTTTTCAAATAGTCTCCTTCCTGTCTCTTGATTGGCTCATTAAGGTCTCCTTCCTGCTCCTACTGAGAACTGTTAGTCTGCTGACTCTGTTAGACTTCTCTTTCTCCCTCCTCTTTCTTACAAAATTTGTTCTTTTCTTAATAAACCTACTTTATTTTTTAAACAGACTGTTCTCCCCTTCACTGCATATCTGCACCTTGCCAATAGATACAGCTAGCTCATGTGCGATCATGTAGCTTGCCTCAACTGCAGCTTCAGTCACCTGATGCGAATTTTTGAAAAGCGATTGCTGTTTCTTCAATGACTGCTCCAATTCAGAAACTTTTCCCTTTTGTTCCCTTCCACTGTATTATCATACTTCCTATCTTGATGAGTTTCATAGTGCTGCCAAATATTGTATTATTTAGGAACAGATAGTTGCTGTAAACAAATCAGGCATGTTGGTTTTCCATTCTGTTCCACAGAAAAATAAGGATTTTTCCATTTCTCTTGAACAACAAGACACTCTGCATCTATTTTTCTCTTCTTGGCAAATGCCATGATTGCCAATGTCTTTCCAAACCACACATGTGAAAAGACAATGCTGCAAGGGAAAGGGTGACAGTTTTAAAAGAAGGTTCATACAAATTCATAGCAGACAGGCTCTTTGAATTTAGCTATATTAGTGCTTTGTCCTTAGCTTGACTTGCACATGTCATATTATCATTTGGGGAAGGCTGCCCCTTTCAATGGTTTGGAAGGAAAGGGGGTGGGCTCACTGCTGGGAAAGAGAAGCAAAAAAAAATCCCCAAATGTAGGAAGCAGACCAGAGGGAAGCCTCCCTCTCTCTCATGCCCGATGGCAGCTGGTAAGCATCAAGTTGGTGTGTTCTCACCACAAGGCCCCAGGTGCAGAGGAAAACCTACATAGGCAGACTGGACAGCCAGTAGTGCAGCACTGGGCTGATGCCCCCATGCTGCCTGGAGTGGGGAGCATACTCTTTCCCCAGCCCATTCTCATGGTCAATGCTCTGAGCCTAGAACCCAGAGAAAACATGAAATGGCTGGGCACTACAAGCTTACCCCACCCCCAGAGCTACTCAGCGTGGCAGTGGCTCTCCAGGTGAGGTTTATCAAATTATGGATGGATGGAGAGATTTGACAAAGAGAAACTTTTCTCCCTCTCCCAAAATGCTAGAACTTGAGGGCATTCATTGAAGGTGATGGTCAGTAAGTTCAGGACAGACAAAAAGAAATACTACCTTATACAGAGAGTGATTAAAAACATCCTCTGGCAGCAAACTTCCATGAGCATTGAATCCAACAGCTGTGTTACACAGTTTTTTAATCTATCAGCAGTTCAACATAGCAATTGACCAGTGTTCAGAAGGAAAAATTGGGGGATCCCATTGCACATGCCCAAGCAATTATGTACAATTAAAAAGTCCACCTCATTAGGAAGTGGACACATTTTTTTTTCTTTCAGTTCTTTTGTCAATAGGATTTCATAAGAAGAACACTTTTCTACTCCTAAATGTACTTACCAAATTGTTTCCACATGAATACACCTCCAGGCTATTTGTATCAAGCAAGTTTGAGAAATATGACATCCACATATCTCAAAAACAACTGCAAATAAGAACATAGGATTTACAACTTAAGCCTTATAAGGGTTTTATAAAATGTTTCACAGCAAATATTCTTCCAAGACCAGCTACACAAAGCCAGCATTGCCTTCCAAAACATCAAAAAGGATCATAAATGCATATTGTTAGAAAACCATAAAAGAGCTTGGTCTATGTTGACCTGATATAGCTCAAAGGGTATCAGTATAGTCACACCACAGTGAGTTTGTTCCTTGACATTCACAGATCTGGGAGTACACCTGACCCTGTATGTATATTCTAAAATGAAGCATACTTTTTATAATTTTAAAATAACTTTGAAAAGTCACTGTTAGCAAAACATTAATGGTTTCAGCTGTTCTAGACAAACCAGGAACTAAAAGCACAAATGTATTTATCTGGGGCTTACAATATCTCATTCTGAATCTGCACATGACCAGTGCTTGCCCCCACAAAAGCACAAGCTTTTGGCTGCCCACCCCACATCCTCGAAGGAAGCATGTGGGAGGGTAAGCCTATTGGGAGGCAGCGTGGGAGTGCTAACATATCAGGGAAGGCTGGCCAGCCAGATCTAGTGATGGCAGCCATTCCCTCATCTATTCCAGCCAGAGATGAGCTTCCCACCCGCCCGCCCTCCACTGGGAACCATGTGGGAGTAGCCAGTCGCCGGTTTCGGGGCTGAGCAGGAATTTTGGGGGCCTGTCTCAGATTGGCTGCAAGGGGGGGGCTTTTTTCACCTGCTTCATATGGTCTTGGAGGGTTGTGGCATAACTAGGCCTGGTGATTGGGTTAGGCCCTGCTGGGACGGGAAAGTACGGGTTGAGAGGGTAGATTGGAGATGGCAAGCACCCTGAGTTATCAGCAATGGGGGTGTCCTCAAACTGGGCACCTAAGGGCTTGGCAGTCCAGGAGCCTCAGATGGGGACCCCTCTGGGGGTGGGGGAGCACGTGGCGAGCCTTAAGGCTTAGCAGTCATGGCGAGGATGTGCTCTTCTGTCCCCTCTATGCATTTTGAGTGCAAGCAGTGAAGGGTTGGGTCCAAAAGGATTCCAGACCTGGCTCTGAGCCAGGGTGAGTTTGCTCTGTTAAGAAGCCTGCCTCACAGGCACAATCCAACCCGTGCTTAAATTGGATCATGATGCAGATCAGCTTGTATGTAAATAAAGTCCCAGTTTTAACCCATAAATTGTGTTGTGTTTCATTCGAGGGGTGGGTGGGCATTTCCCAATTTTGGCAATGAGTATTCAGAACTAAACATTCAGGTCTGTCTTCCAAATGAAAATGATACAGTGTTATTCTATGCCAAAACTGGTACTATGACACACAGAAATGTGTTATCAGACTTATGAATACAGAAGCTGAAAGAGACCAAAACATTCAGACACAGTTCTTCATCCAGTAGCCTGCCTTCCTTCCTTCTCATCCCTACCTACTCATCCCAATCTACCTCACAGGGTGTCTGTTGTAGGAAGAAGAAGGGAAGGAGATTGCAAGCTGCTCTGAGACTCTGAGTGAAGCACAAGGTATAAATCCAACTCTTCTTCCTTAATGCAATTATGTGACTGTGTCCAAAGAACAGGTGGTTTGTGAAATGTTGTACATAGCTTGAGAATAAGCAAACAGTAGAGACAAACCACATACTGGAAGCGATGGCATGGAAAATTATAGCATGGCTACTGTTAATGTTTCTAATGGCAAAAGTTCTTTTCCAGCCCCAAATATAGTAAGCATTCATAATCAGGGTATGAACAAAGAAAGGTGGCTAATAAACATTTAAATAAAGTTCAAATGAACCATCCTATTAAAATACAAGTATGCTATTTCGCTGTATGTAATCTAAGGTTGCCAGCCATTTGGTTGGGGCAGGGGATCCCCTGCTCCCAGCTAACCTTCCTGCTGACTCATCAAGCAACAATGGGAGAAAAATTAATTAAAAAAAAATCCAGCCAACAGCAGACAGCATGGCATCAATTCTGGGGAAACCCAGCAGTGATGTCACATCTCTCTTTTCCTGGAAGTGACTTCAGTCCTCCCTAAGAATCACCATAAACTGTATGGGTTTACCATAGAGTTTCACCCAATTCACAGAGAAGCAAGACATCACTGCCAGGTTTTCTCAGAAGGAACATCATGTCATCAGCCAATGGCCACTCCCTGCATCTCCACCCTACTTCTTTCTCTGGATGCCAGGCTGAACCTAACTGCCCTATAGTAATCAAAAGTTAAAATCATAATATACCAGGATGTGATTTCTGCATCCTGAAATTCTAAAGATGATACTTTAGTCCTGATATAGTGCCCTCACCAAATAATTACATCAAACAGTATGATAACAAGGGTTATCGTAACAAGGAATTTACATTCCCTGTATTAAAAATCCTACATTATAAACATGAAACAGAAAAGATGAAACACTGAAACAAATGACTAACTTCTGCCTTATTCTGCCCACTCGAAGACTCCTGAAAGAAAATGTTATTATATAATAAATGACACATATGTGGTAGTAATATATGAATTAACTTTGATCTATGATTTGAAAGAAAACAAGCTGCCATTTTGCAAGTTTTGTTCCTATGCACTTGAAGACTTTTTCGATCTATGCAGTATTTTGCCATGACCCAGTTAAATCAAACCAGAGACTTGTCATGTATCTTGCTCAAAAATTTTAGCTTTCCAACGGTTCTAATAAGATAATAATGCTCAACACCATTTTGCAAGGTTATTCATCTGATAGGAACAGAGCTCTGGTAAGGACAGGAGGGAGAACAGATACAGAGAAATAAGACCAAAGGATATGAAGGACTACCTGATCCCATGTGAATTTGCTTAGCCTTTGAGGTCACCTTCTGAGGCCCTGCTTCAAATAACCATCACCTTCTGAAATTAAGTAGCTAGTGACTGGGACACAGATTTCTCTGTGTGTGAAATAACTTCTCCAGAGACAACAGAAGCAGCTCTGTCTTCATTTAGGCACCACTTCAAAACACTCACTCATGTTTTTAATAGGTGATTTGATTTTAGTATTTTCACCCTGTTTTAATTAGGGTATTTGCATGTGTATTTATTAAGGCTTTTTATTTTAGACTTTTATGGCATTATTTGTTGATCTATTATTGTTTTATCCATTTTATAGGCCATTTGGATTACTCAGAATATAAAAAAGAGACTTTTTTCTAAAGTAATAAAAAGACATCTGCAGTTTTCTTTGATAGCAAAAGCTCTGAAGACAACTCCAAGCTTTCTTGAACAGGATATCAAGCTGAAAGAAAAAGTGGATGCACATCAGGCAAAACTAAACTGGATTTCTATTTTTTTTCCTTGCAAAGGGTAAGGATTGCGATTTGGTAAAACACAATTAGTTTTAGCCTTCTGAAGCTTTCACACCAATTGATTGTGAAATAATATTTTGGGGTTGTTCAAAATAATTTGTCACCTTTAATAACATCAAAACTTGTAGCAATCATATTTTGAGAGATCTTATTATCATGGATTTTTCTTCCAAATACATTACATTTAAGATCAAAAGACTTTATACTGAAAGATCAATAAACAACTGAGAAAATGCTATTTTAAAATCTAATTTAAATCAGAGATGTATTTGCTATTAAATGTATCTATAGTCAAACATATGTATAATTCTGTCCAGATATATCTGAAATCAAGACTGGGTGGGTCAATAGATTGGTATAAGAATTGTGAGCTTCATTCCAGATTATGACAGCTCCATAATATGTATTCATCTTAGAATCATAGAATCACAAAATGTTAGAGACGGAAGGGACCTTGCAGGTCATCTAGTCCAACCCCCTGCACTCTGCAGGAGCATAGCCAAAAGATAGCCCTACAACATACCCAAAAGATGGTTGTCCAGCCTCCGCTTGAAAACATCCAGTGAAGGAGCATCCACCACCTCCTGAGGCAGTCTGTTCCACTGCTCAACCACTCTTACAGTTAGAAAGTTTCTCCTGATATTTAGCCGGTAATGACTCCCTTGTAATTCCCACCTATTAGATCTAGTCTTGCAGTCTGGAGCTAGAGAGAATAGATCTGCTCCATCTTTTACACGACAACCCTTCAAATACTTGAAGACTGCAATCATGTCCCCTCTAAGTCTTCTCTTTCCCAGGCTAAACATATCCAACTCTTTCAGCCTTTCCTCATAAGACTTGGATTCCAACCCTCTTACCATCCTGGTTGCCCTCTTCTGAACATGCTCGAGCTTGCCAACATCCTTCCTAAAGTGTGGTGCCCAAAACTGGACACAGTACTCCAGGTGAGGCCTGACCATAGCACAATAGAGCGGAACTACCACCTCCCATGATCTGGACACAATGCTTCTGTTAATGCATCCTAAAATTGCATTAGCTTTCTTTGCAGTCACATCGCACTGCAGGCTCATGTTTAGCTTGTGATCAACCAGAACACCTAAATCCCTTTCATATGTGCTGCTGTCAAGCCAAGTCCCTCTCATGCTATATCTGTGCCTTTTTTTTTTGTACCTAAATGTAGGACTTTGCACTTATCTCTATTGTAATTCATTTTATTTGCCTCAGCCCACTGCTCCAGCCTATCTAGAACATTTTGAATCCTGACTCTGTCTCCTTCAGAATTAGCAATCCCACCCAGCTTTGTGTCATCTGCAAATTTGATAAGCATCCCCTCTATGTTTTCCTCTAGGTAATTTATAAAAACATTGAACAACACCTGGCCCAGGAACAAGCCTTGCGGACCTCCACTCAAGGCTTCCCTCCACATAGACACAGAGCCATTTATGAGCACTCGTTGGGTATGATTTTTCAACCAAACATGAATCCATCCAACGGTTGCACCATCCAGCCCACATTTAACCAGCTTATCCTCAAGGATATCATGAGAAACTTGGTTAAATGCTTTGCTGAAATCTAGATACACTATGTCCACAGCATTACCATTTTAGTAACTCTGTCAAAAAAGGAGATAAGGTTGGTCTGGCATATTCTTGATAAACCCATGCTGGCTACTACCAAATAACTCATTCCTTTCAAAGTGCTCACAAACAGAGCGTTTAATAATCTGCTCTAGAATTTTTCCTGGTATTGATGTCAAACTGACAGGCCTGTAATTTCCTGGGTCCATCTTTTTCCCTTCTTGAAGATCAGGACAACATTTGCTCTTCTCCAGTCTTCCGGCACAACACCACTACTCCAGGACATCTCAAAGATTAGAGCCAGAGGCTCTGAAATAACATCTGCAATTTCTTTTAGCAACCTGAGATGCAAGCCATCCAGCCCTGGAGATTTAGAAGTATTTAAGGCAGCTAGATGCTTTCTAACCATCTCCTTACTTACTCTAGACTGGCAGTTCCTCCTTCCTTCATATGTCCTGCATTCTTCAGTTTGTATACAGTTTGCCTTATGGTTAAAGACTGATGCAAAGTGGGAGTTAAGTAAATCCGCTTTGTCTTCATCCCTTGTTAAGGCTTGACCGTCTTCCCCTAGCAATGAGCCTACCCCATCCCTGTTCTTCTTTTTGCTCCAAACATAGGCATAGAAACCTTTCTTGTTATTTTTAGCATTCCTTGCAAGCCTCCGCTCCATCTGTGCTTTAGCCTTTCTCACACCATCCCTACAGATCCAAGCCTGCTTCTTGTACTCACCCTCAGTAATTTGTCCCTCCTTCCATTTCCTGTACATTTCCCTTTTTAGTCTCAGCTCTTCAGACAGTTCCTTGTTCAGCCACCTCGGCTTCATTACCCATCTCCCAGCTTTCTTTCTCATCAGGACAGTTTGTGATTGTGCCTTAAGCAGTTCATTTTTCAGCATCTCCCATCCATCCTGTGCAGATTTCCCCTTCAGCATTTCCAGCCATGGGATCCTACCTAATATTTCTCTGAGTTTTTTGAAATCAGCTTTCCTGAAGTCTGGGATACAAGTCCTACTATGTCCTGGTTTCACATCCTTCTCTATGTCAAATTCCAAGCAGACATTGTCACTATTCCCCAAGGATCCCACAATGTTCACTTCATCAACCAGTTCTTCCCTGTTAGTCAGGATTAAATCCAGAATAGCAGATCCTCTGGTTCCCACCTCCACCTTCTGAGATATGAAGTTATCTGCAAGACTATTTAAATATCTGCAAGATGCCCCATGTCTAGCTGAGTTAGATTTCCAGCAAATATCTGGATAGTTGAAATTTCCCGTAATCACTACATCCTGTCTCTGTGAAAGTTTAGCAAGCTGTTGTACAAATGCATCATCCAGTTCCTCTAGATGTTTCAGAGGTCTATAGTATATCCCCACAACAATATCCCCTTCTTTTTTCCCTCGCTCTATCCTTATCCACATACTTTCAACAGGGCAACTATCGAAATCCTGAATTTCAGTGCAAATGTATTCATTCTTGACATATAGTGCCACCCCAACTCCTTTTTTGTTTAATCTGTTCCATTTGAACAAGGTATATCCTTCAATCACTGTGTTCCATATATGAGACTCATGCCACCAAGTCTCAGTGATACCTATCAGATCATACTTTCTTTCCAATACTTGAAGTTCTAGTTCATCCTGATTATTTCCCATACTCTGTGCATTAGTATTAAGACATCTCAGATTACAGACATCCTTTCCTATCTTAGGTCCCTTTGAATTTACCTGAAAATTACTGAACTCACCTCTCTCCTGTTCATTTATTCTCTGGTCACTCCCTTTCTTGAACTTAGTGTTGGGGATGCCGCACAACATCAGACTTTTTCTTCCCTCCCCCGAAGGCTTCAGTTTAAAGCCCTCCTGATCAGGTTCGCAAGTCTTCTAGCAAAGATATTCCTCCCATTCTTTGTAAGGTGCACCCCATCCATCGCCAACAGTCCCTCATGTCAGAGGTACATACCATGGTCCAGGAAGCCAAATCCCTCTCAATGGCACCATCTACATAACCAGCCATTCACCTCCAGTATCCTTTTTTTTATTAACTACCCCAAAGGGCAGGATTTTATTGAGTTTTTAACATATAACACAACAACACAGTCCCACAAAACAAATTTAAGACTACACATAAAACACAAACAGGGGTAATACATGCTTTTACTTTCCTACTAATCCCTGCCTCACTAATGCTTTAAAAATAACCTCCTCAACTATAAACTTAACTCTTGTCCTTTCCCTTTCTCTTGCTGGGTACATAGTTTCACTCATGCTTACCCCTCTCAATATCAACCTATCCCATGCTACTATACCATTTATAAAATCGAGTCCAAGTGTTCTGGAAGGTGGAATCAGCAAGTCCTTTCATCACTAATGTCAGCTTGTCCATCTCCACTGCTTCTAGGATTTTGTGAATATATTCTTGCTTTGTGGGAGTCTGAGTGGTCTTCCAATATTTTGCATATAAAATCCTTGCCGCAGTAGTTAAATATACAATAAGACAGTGATCATCCCTGTTAAAATCTTTCGACAAAATACTCAATAGCATTAACTCCGATGTGAATGGTATCGCCATACCTAATACCTTTTGAATTACCCGGTGGATCCATATCCAATATTCTTTACTTATCTCACACCCCCACCACATATGAAAAAATAAATCCACCGTTTTCACATTTCCAACACTTATTTGAACATTTAGTATCACATTTCGCCAGCCTTTCTGGTGTTATATACCATCTATAAAACATCTTATATAAATTTTCTTTGTAGGGTACAACCTTTGTAATCTTTATATTTTTCTTCCACATTTGTTCCCACTGTTCCAAGTCTATGTTATGTCCCACATTTTGGGCCCATTGAATCATATTCCCTTTATCCATATCCCCTACCATCATCTCACTAATTAAAAATGTGTAAGCTCTTTTTATAAACTTCTGCTCCAGAGCAATCATTAACTTCTCTATCTCCATCAACTCCTCGGAGAAACCAGTTCTCTTATCTTTTGTACACCTAGATTCTATTTGAGCTTTTTGCCACCACGATAAGTCTTCTAATGGTTTAAGCTCATTCTTAGAGTCTAAAATATCCAAGTACCTTCTTGGCTTATCTTCCCCATAAACATTTGGTAGCATAAATGCCTCAAAGGGGGCAATCAGCTTTGAGTTCATCTCCAGTATCCTGTTCTCCCTTCCAGCTCCATGTCCCTGAACAGGTAAAATGGAGGAGAACACTACCTGTGCCCCAGATCTTTCACCTTCTTGCCCAGAGCCTTGTAGTCTTTAGAGATCCATTCAAGGTTTCTTTGGGCCGTATTATTTGTTCCCATATGGATCAGCAGGAGCAGGTAGCAGTCAGAGGTTTTCATCAGTCTTGGAATTCTCTCAATCACATCTTGGATACATACTCCAGGAAGACAACAAACCTCTCTCGAGAATTCTTGTCCAGTCTGCACACAACTTCTTCCATCCCTCTCAGTAGGGAGTCACCAACCACCACTACTTGTCTCTTCCTCCGTGGGATAGCTTGGTTCCTTCTCTGCCTATGTATTTGTGTGTCAGTTACATCCTTTTGATCTCGGAGTGTGCTATTCTGATCTGTGTCAGTTACATCCTTTCCACCAGGAGGGTGCTATTCTGATCTTCCACCATCAGAAGCGGCTGTTAGCAATTCTGCAGCTCCACAAGCTGTGAGTGTTTCCTGATTATCTAACTCCTCAAAGTCACATTCTTCCACTCACCCACCTGCTCCTTGTTACTTCCTTCCTCTTGCATAAGATTTGCTATCTCTTTCCATTCTCTCAGGAGCCCCTCTTCTGTCACGTCTAAAAACCTTTCTCCCTCCCTGATGTTCCTCAGTGTACAGATTTGTGACTCGAGTTCTCCCACATTCTCCTCAAGCGTTCTTATAAGCTTGCACTTGCAACATGTATAATGCATTTCTTGCCAAGGCAAAAAAATTATCATGGCACAACCCTGGCAGGTCACCGGAATAGATCCTTCTTTATCCATCTCCCCAGGAGCAATGCTATCTTCTACAGCCTTCTACAGCCTCCAGGAACTTCCCTCAAAGTCCGACATAAACTCTTGTTGTGGTGATGTAACTTGAAAACTTTGAGACTGACCAAATAGCTACCTTTCCAGCAGTTCTCTCTCCAAAACTTAGCAGCAGCCCTCTTCTCAGGTACTTACAAGGCCTCCAAGCAAGACCCACAGGCTAAAACCCACAGGCTAACGGCTCATGCCAAGGCTCACTCCTCTGGCGAGGAGCAGCCCTTCATTTGTATCTTGATCCTGCTAAGATAGTCCACACATGTAAACAGACTTCTACACGTGTATTACTTGCAGGATAAGAACTTTAGGCTGAAATTGAATGCATATTCGAACATAAATGTAATTTAACAGCACTGCATTTTTTTCCCGGTGGAAACAACTCCACTGATGTTCTGTCACAATCAATTATACTGTACATGTTTTTCAATGTATTGAAAATGTATTTATTTATTTACAGAATTTGTATCCCACTAGACTTCCTTGTTATTACGTTTATTTTTGTAGAAAATCACTGGCTCTGGCTGAATTCAGCTAAGCCACACAATCCTTGCATCATGAAACCATGGCCTAAAGAGCAGTAATTTTGCCACTTACAGCAAGGGAATTGAACCATTTACACTAACCAGTGGCACAAGTATTGTACCTTCTCTAATGTTAAGTCCTGTAACATGATCAACTATTATCACCACTGTGGTGGAATAGCCCTGCAAATGCCTCTTCATTCAACCCTCCGAGGCACCTAGGCAGCAGTGGCTGCCAAAGTATCCAGCTAATGACATGATGCTCTTTCCTGGCTCACCCAACCCTTGAATGGGTTCCTCTCAGTCTTTTGGTGCCACTGTCACCAACTGGTCAGTTTAGCAGTTACCCACCAAGTACTCCCAGCTTCCCTACCATGTTGCTGTTCTAAGGCCCCACATAGTCCCTGCATTACCTGCTACCCAGCAACTGGTTACCACTAGGATGGTTTCTTATGCTTACATACTCCTGGGAATTTAGTGATTTAGCAACTGACTACTTCTCTTCCCCAACACCCATTTTGAATAGTGGGTCTGAATGGTGAAAGTCTGTGTGGTGCAGAGAATAACTACCAGCATTCAAAATAGTAAAAAATGTATTCAGAGTAAAATGTCCACAAACATACTCTCAGCACAGCAACAAGATGAGCAATAAATACAAAAGAAAGGTATAAACATGCAATCCCCCATCTCTATATATACAAACCCTAGCTTGTCTTAATCTAAGGCAGGCACTTTAGGATAGAAGTTATAGTGGTCTAAAAGCTTCCCATTTTATTATTTCTCTTTGCCCACCCTTTGTGGGTCAAAAAATATTTTCCTGAAATCTCCAGGAAAATACAATCTAGCCTCTCACATATCCCAAGTCCCTGGATATGCACATTGGAGCCAAAAATCCTAAATATAAATACACGTTGATGGGGTCTGAACTGGCAGAGATGGACCAAGAGAGAGATCTTGGAGTCGTAGTGGATAACTCAATGAAAATGTCTAGACAGTGTGTAGCTGCAATAAAGAAGGCCAACGCTATGCTGGGGATCATTAGGAAGGGAATTGAAAACAAATCAGCCAGTATCATCATGCCCCTGTATAAATCATTGGTGCGATCTCATTTGGAATACTGTGTACAGTTTTGGTCACCACATCTCAAAAAGGATATTATAGCATTGGAAAAAGTGCAGAGAAGGGCAACTAGAATGATAGAAGGGTTGGAACACCTTCCATATGAAGAAAGGTTAAAACGCTTGGGACTCTTTAGCTTGGAGAAACGACGGCTAAGGGGTGACATGATCAAGGTTTATAAGATTATGAATAGGATTGAGCAGGTTGAGAAAGAAGTACTTTTCTCCCTTTCTCACAATACAAGAACTTGTGGGCACTCCATGAAATTGCTGAGCAGTCGGGTTAGAACAGATAAAAGAAAATACTTCTTCACCCAAAGAGTGATTAACATATGGAATTCACTGTCACAGGAGGTGGTGGCAACTACAAGCATGGACAGTTTCAAGAGGGAATTAGATAAACATATGGAGCAGAAGTCCATCAGTGGCTATTAACCACAGGGTATAGATGGGAATCCTCAGTCTGGGGCAGGTGATACACTCTATTCTTGGTGCTGGAGGGGGCAGCAGTGGGAGGGCTTCTAGTGTCCTGGCCCCACTGCTGGACCTCCTGATGGCACCTGGTATATTTTGGCCGCTGTGTGACAGAGTGTTGGACTAGATGGGCCATTGGCCTGATTCAACATTAGCTTCTCTTATGTTTTTATGTTATGTTCTTAAGTCTTGGTGTCCCTTCTGGGTGTTAAATACTAATTAAGGCATGAGCTGACCATTTCATAGTATCCAGCCAGGAAGCCCATTAGCATTTCCAAAGCTTTTATGCTTGGCATTTGGTGAGGCCTGGGAACAAATGACTCCCTCCTTCCTTCCTTCCTTCCTTCCTTCCTTCCTTCCTTCCTTCCTTCCTTCCTTCCTTCCTTCCTTCCTTCCTTCCTTCCTTCCTTCCTTCCTTCCTTCCTTCCTGTTTTCAGCTAGCAGGAAAAAAAAACTTTTAAAACACAATGGGGACTTTTTATCAAGCCCAAACCTCGACGTAAAATGCAGTTGTCCACAACCACCAATGCACACTCATTTTAAAAGGAGGGAATACAATAATTCTCATACAGAATGAAGTTATAAACTATACATACATTATTTATTCTTCAAGAAGTACACACTCACAGTGAATGAATTCAAAATATCTCTAGGACTATTCCCTCACCTCTAATGCTTCTTGATCAGAAGTTAAAATGTATAGAGCAGATATTATCAGCATTAATACCACAGTGGTATTTAAATAGTAACAGCATAGCAACACACTACACACATTGTTTTATTTCCCTCTTCTCATATTCTTATTACAGAGCTCCCAGAAGGCCATAGCTTAGATCATTCTACATTTTTATTCCCACACATTTTTATTCCCACACATATTAATGAATATATTACCTGCACAGCAGACAACACCTGAAAATTCCTTAGCCCTTCTTTATGCTGAGAGGCAGGTAATTTTCCAAGCAAGAAAGCCTGGAGAAAAGGTGTCACACATGCAAAAACCTTGTATGATTTAGACGAGAACTGGTAGTGGAGATGCCTCTGAATATAATGGCTAGGATGCAAGATCAAAGAAAGGCCTCAGGCTATATGCCCTCTTGTTCACCTTCATGATGGTTAGAGCAGTTCCTCAGTGGAACAGGCTTCCTTGGGAGTTGGTGGGCTTTTCTTTGGTTTTCAGAGTCTAGGTGACCATCCAACAGCAATGCTGATGCAGATCATGAGAGGGAGGGCAGGAAGGGTTGCCTCAGTGCTTAGTTCTTGTGGCCCTTTTTTACATGCCCAGGGAAATGCTGATTGCCACTTTATTTATCTACTTACTTACTTACTTACTTACTTACTTATTTATTTCGATTTGTATCCCGCCCTCCCTGCCAAGGCAGGCTCAGGGTGGCTTACATTAAAAGGTTAAAATACATTTGGGGTCAGGAAGCAATTTTTCTCCAGGACAGTTTGGCCAGGGATCCTGGAGGTTTTTTTGCCATCTTCTGGGTGTGGAACAGTGATCACTGTGGGTGTAGGAGGACATAGTTGTGAATTTCTTGCACTGTGCAGGGGGCTGGACTAGATGACTCTGGAGGTCCCTTCCAGCTCTGTGATTCTATGATTCTATGAGTAACTGGTTGGCCATTGTATAAAACAAGATGCTGAGCCATTAGTTTGAGTCAGCAGGGCTCTTCTTATGTTCTTATTCTGGAAATTTTGACTCTTTGGAAAAGCAATTATATTTTATTATACCTACATTAAAAAGCCAAGGTGAAGAACAAAAGAACAGCTTCTTCTTTTACTAATCTGCCTTAGACTATAAATTAATAGCCTGTGCGCCCTTTACAACCTGTCAGCCCATCACAATGAACTGTCCCCGGGAACAGAAGTAGAATCTATCCATATTTAGGAGTAGGTGACCCAGAAACCAAACCTGAGAGTTGCTCCTCCAACAATGGATCAATAGGAGGCATAATTTCCACCAAGAATCCTGTAAACACTAAGTTGGAGGAAATTTGTACTAAGAAATCTTTTCAATCATTAATCAAAACAACAAATACACAATTCCTGAACATCTGCCATCTTACAGATCAGCAAATTGTGGTCGTTTATAAGCAAAGGAAAGAACATAGCCTATATGGTAAAAATAAACCTTGGCCATCTCAATGAAAAATAATTCAATCCTCTTCAATACTTATTTAGTTCAAAATAGTGGAATAATTTGACAGAGGTGTTGTAAAGTTCCCCACAATTGTGAAACAAGTCCATGTGGCCTTATATTTATGATAACAACATATGGAAATACAATAGAGCCAGGTTCCATATACTAAAAGACAGAGCATTAACAAACCACAGACATCATTGTTAACTCTATTTAGGACTGCATTGTTAATTTTTGTATCTAATAGGTGAAATTCCAAGTCCATAGCTTTTAAACATCTGTTTTCTAGTCTGATCCAGAGCAGAAAATAAATAAATAAATAAATGGCTGGCTTTTGTCCCAAACTATTTTGCTCCGCTGGGCAGCAAGGACTTGGGAAAGACCCAGGTTCCAAAGTATAACTAACAGGAGCAGGTAATATACAGAGATATTGCTTCTTGGAAATGCCTCTTCTGAATCATATATATGGATTTTCCCTGACCTTGTAGGTTTCAAGGGCAGTAAATCTTTGTTGGTTATGAAAGTGAATCCACTTATAGAAGAAATTGTTTTTTAAAAAAAGAAAAAAGGAAATAAAGAAAGAAAAGAAATAGAGATCCATTACTGCAAGCCTGACTCTTCATGGATAACCAAGATACCGAAGGAATGAGAGTTTTTGTTGCTCCTCCATGAAATAATTTTGAAATACAACAATTTTGCAGGGATTTAATTCTCACATTTCAACTTTTAAGATGGGTAGATGGTAAATATCTTTGCCATATTATTAGCTCAAATGACAATTTTCAACAACAACCCTTTAGCTTCTTCTTGGCTGGGCAGCTCTTTTTCTTTCTTCTTGGTTTTTCTGTCTGTCCCACCCAGTTTCTTAAACATACATAGATATAGTCTAGGGATCTGAAGGACTGACTAATATCCTTCTTTTGTCTTTGATAATAGCGCATGTAAGGCGGATGGAAACACAAAACAAACAAACAGGTTTATTGTAATCACTAGGAATAAGGCCTGTTGTGGAAATAAATATAACAAACTCTAGAAAGAGGCTCTGGGAGAGTGCCTCGGCATTGGGTACTCAGTGTCAATTTGCTGTGGCAACCTCAGCAGGGTATAATGACACAGAGTCCACCATTTTCTCCAGAGGAACTGATCTCTGCTACCTGAAGAGCAGTTGTAATTTTGAGTGATCTCCAGCCCTCAACTGGAGATTGGCAACAATTGTTACCCAGGAGGAAATCACTGGTTTGGAGGGTGACATTGTACCTATCTGAGGTCCAACCACTCCTCAAACCCCACCCTCTCCAGGCTCCACCCCTCAAATCCCCAGGTATTTCTGAATCTGAAGTTGACAATCCCATCTCCTTCCCAGCTAACCATCAACCTACCATTCTCTGCCTCTCTGACTTCAGCTGACTTCTGCCCTCCCTCCTGGACAGCAGTTGTAATTCTGAGTGATCTCCAGCCCCCACCTGGAGATTGGCAACAATTGTTACCCAGGAGGAAATGGGTGGTTTGGAGGGTGGAGTCTATGGCACTGCACCTGTCTGAGGTCCCACCTCTCCTGAAACCTCACCCTCTCCAGGCTTCACCCCTCAATTCTCCAGGAATTTCCCAACCTGGAGTTGGCAGCCCTATCTCCTTCCCAGCCAAGCATCAACCTGCTGTTATCTGCCCCTCTGATTTCATCTTTCCATCTCATCCCCTCTCCCTCCTGGAAAGCAGTTGTAATTCTGAGTGATCTCCAACCCTCACCTGGAGATTGGCAATCCGGTTCCCCAGGAGGGAATGGCTGGTTTGGAGGGTGGAGTCTGTGGCATTGTACCTGTCTGAGATCCCACCCCTTCTCAAACCTCACCCACTCCAGGTTCCATCCCTCAAATCTCCAGGAATTTTCCACCTGGAGTTGGCAATCCTATCTCCTTCCCAGCCAGTCATCAACTTACCTTTATTTCCTCTTCACTCTTCAGCTTTCCGTCTCCCCCCCATCTGCAGCCTCTACTGTGCTCTGAAGCCCTGACTGCTACGTCACATTGGCTGTCATAGGGAGCCCATCTCAGCAGAGTATAAGGACACAGAGTCCACCATTTTCTCCAGGGGAACAGATCTCTGCCATCTGGAGAGCAGTTGTAATTCTGAGTGATCTCCAGCCCTCACCTGGAGACTGGCAACAATGGTTCCCCAGGACTAAAAGTACAGTAGTCATTCTCTGCAATGGGGACCAAAGCAGCTTTTGTCAGCTGCTTTAGTCCCCATTGCAGAGAATGACTACTTGCACAACAACCTTGTGATCTCAAATGCAAACTAATAAGTATACATCATAGAAACTAAACAACACTATGATAATTCTCAGATTTATTAACTGCTCCTTCCATTAAGACGAGTATTTGTTCTTTCCACAGTTTTAACACTGTATATCTGCACTAATACCAGTGTGCGATCTGAACTTATGTAGAGATACTCCAACACCAGCTGGTTCAGATCACACTCTGAAAGCCAGTCGCACTCAGGGAGCTGATTTTTTGATGATCAGTTTGACTGCTTGTGAACCATTTGTGGCTGTTGGAAGGGCTGCTGTACTCCTTCTCAGCACAGCACAGCACAGCATGGCATACATGTGCATTGTCACACAGGCCAATGGAATTCTCCCCTACCCTACCCCTTGTTGCATACCTTTGCTCCAGAGCCAAAACGCAAACTTAAATCAATCATCAAGGATACAAACTGCTGGGAAACCATCACTTTAAGAAATCCCACCATTAGCTGTTCCTTTCAGTATTACTTAGCTATTATAATGACTGCCAATATGTTTGGATCTGGAGGGTTTTTATTTGCATGTGATTTTTTTCAAAGCTCCATGGGAGTTGTAGTTTCTCTCATAGTTTTGTGTTTGTGTCTTAAAACATAAAAGTAACAAAATTAAAAATAAAATTATGCTGCACAGTGTGAAGCACTCCAAAAATAAAACAGAACATTTTGAAAGGAAGTGTACCTGATCATGCTTGGCAAAAAAAAAAGCTGCACGAGCAAAAGTAATGGAAGATGGACTGTTCCAGAAAAGGCTTTTCTTGCACTGTCTATTTGGCAACCAATTGTGTCATTAACAAGGATTCCTCTGGCAGGTTGCCTCCATGAGCTCTAGCAACTGAAAGGTAGCAAGCACAGCTAATACTTGTCATCTGAGCTCTTAGCCAAAAAACTGAATATATCTGAGGATCGGTTCACTCTGATCACAGCCATCAAACCAGGTAAATTCAAGTGTTTGCTGCTAAACTCACAGCATCCTAGTCCCTTGAATGTTTACTTGTCTCCATAGATCATCCATTGATCCACTGGGATCTTAGGTGACCATGCATAGAAGTCAAACTTTACACCCATTGGAGTAATGGGCCAGAGCACTGACTCCTCTTCACCAGGAAAAGAGGTTTAAGATTTGAATGACAAAGAGACTGAGCACCTGGTACCACCCAGGTGAAGGCAGTTGTGATGCCTCCAGGAATTCCCTTTGATGTGAAGGCAACTCAGATAGTTCTGTCACCCTAGAATCCCTCCTTAGACTCAGTCCCTGAATGCTCCAGCCAAGGAACCACTGCAGCACAAGAGGTCTCTCCACAGTACCCATTAAGCTGCCCAAAGTGAACTACCACCCCATCCCTGTCAGAGCACTCACTGCCAAAACAAGGCACAGTGCCTTTAAGAACTAGTAGTCTGCCTTAGAAAGGCAGTACATGGATCTCCACCTCCTTGCTTTAGTATTTAAGGCTTCTGTTCACCCTCAACTTTTGTTGGAACAACATCAAAGCTATCATACTGTTAGTGGTCACCAGCCCAAGTAATTGGATTCTTGCCTTCACACCTAGACTTTAACCTTGAACAGGACAATGGGCTTAACTTTAGATGTACCAGTTTAAGAGATCTGATGATTGCTGCCATTTTTCCACATTTAAAAAACAATAATGAAGATGACGAGGATTCTGTGTGATAACCTGTGAAGAACCTTTTCTAGTCACTGCCATCATGCATATATTCTTTTCACCATGAATCCAATAACTGTTTAAATCAAGGGGCCCAACATCAAGGCTGATTTATCTTTGAGAGTAAAACATTCCATTTATAAATTTCTGCAAACTGTCATTTGTGATTCAGACTGCATTTTCATACATCTTAACTGTTCAAGGGCTCCATGGAATTTATTTGCCTCAGATACTGTTTAGTTCTCTCTTAAAAGTGAGTTATTTACCTCAGAGAGAATTTTTAACATTTGCCTTAAGGGAAATATTTAACTCACTCCATATATCAATTAGAGCTTAACCTTGAAGCATCTCCATAGCTTTTTGTACTTTGTCTTATTTTATTTTTATAACTTATATGAGTATTCCATGTATAATAAACATGAGCAAAATTAACTAGAGAGTTTTTTTAATTTGAAAAGAAACTTATAAATGATCAGTAAAGTGGAAGGTTTGGGGTCTGTTTTCAGATATCATTAATTGTTTAGGAAACTTTTCCTCAGAAGTATAGATTTATCTATAATTCCTGCGAGAAGAATTTGTAAAGTATGGAGTCTGATCTTCATCATATCTACTCAGAAGTAAGATCTACTGAGTTCAATGAATTTTAAAAGTTTTATTCCCACACACATTCAGTTCAGCAGGGTTTTATTTCAAGTACTATGAAGGATCAAGCTAAATTGAATTAAATCAAAGGGAGCAGTTCACTCTCCAGTCACCCAGCCATAGAGTTGCCAGGTCCATCAGAAACACCATCAGTGGGATGGGGGACATTCCAGGAGTGGGAAGTAACATCACATGATGGGCCCATGGCACCTGGAAATGCTGTAAGCACATCAGTGATGTCGGGGGCAATGCTCTGGTTTTAGGTCAAAACTCTATAGTAAAATCAGCCTTGTATCATAGAGTTTTGCCCCAAAACCAGAGTGTCACTCTCCAGCATCACCAACGTGCCTACTTCACTTCCAGGTGATGTAGGCACGTCATGTTTATTTCTAGCGATGTCACTGTTGGGGGAGAGATTTCTTCCCGATGGCCAGCTGGTCAGCAGCGGACAGGAGCCCACAAAACTGGGGGATCCCCCATCCCCAACTATAGAATGGCAACCCTACTGCCTGAGCATTCTTAGAATTATTTTATGTACTTTATTTATTTAATGAAGACACTATCTAGTGAAATAGATGAGAATGTGCATGCTCCATTGAAATCTATAGGAGAATTTCCAAATGGTTGTAGTCTAGCAGGGCCATCTTAAGTAAAGTTATATTCTCCTAAGGCCATAGACTCAGATGGGTGCAGTTCTGCTTAGGATGACACTGTGTTTAGCATGGTGTAAATAGCTGCCCACAAACTGGGCAAAACAGAAGCAGGAGAAAGGCTGAAAATCAAACAACAGCCACCAACAGCAGAGGTATGTAGGAGTGCCATTCAAAGATGGTGGTGAGACTAGCATGAAGCAAGAACCTAAAGATCCAATGTGTATTCCAAAGTTATTTTAACCACTATACCAGGTCACTCCTAAATAGCTAATGTTTGATAATGACCAAAACCTGTTCTACAAGGCTATTATTACACACATCAGTGGGCTGCACTGATCAGCTGGGTCTGAGTCCCAGATGAACCCAATCTGCAGTGGCAAGGGTGTACATTCATTTTTTGTTCCAGTGGAGAAACCACTCAAACTCTTTCCTTTGGATAGAGGAAGCCCGGCTCAATTACCTGCTAAATTCCAGCTATAGAAATGGTAATGCCTGGCTGAGAGAATTCACTGTGGAATCTTCAGGGGGCTCCTGGAGATTTCCCAGAATGCCCTCCAAGAGGGCTCCCAGGATGCACCTTCATGCCCCATAATGCACCTGGGTTTCCCAGGGTCCCCCTCCCTGGGCAGACCAGGTCTTAAAGGGGTAGAGAGAGTGATGCAAAATGGGTGGAGAAACAAGTTTGATAAAAGTGCTTGCTCCAAGGAGGAAGGGTCTTTTGGCGCTGGTCCTTGGAAGAGAACACACTGCTGAGCTCTGGTCTTCAGGCCAGCAGCCATTTTTGACCATGAGGTCTGGGGAAGGACTGCAGGGAGTCAGAAGGTAATGGAAGAGTTTTAGTGAATTTGTAACTTTATATGACTAGGTGCCCACCCTATTGTTAACATCAGTTAGGGTATGTTTTGAGGAGAGGGAAAGAGGATGCATTTATAACTAAATTTATTTTGTTTCCATATTGCTTATCTGGTGTGGTGCTAAAGCATGCTTATAAACATTTCCTGTTTAAATAAATATTTTACTCTTTGATGCTGGTGGCTGTTCTTTGGACCACATAGCCCCCCAACTGCTGTTGGACACACTACTGTATAAAGGGGGCCCCAAGGGGAAGGGGTCAGGATGCAAATGGCCAACCATCAAGGGGAAACCCAAAGCTGCATTTGGTCTCTGTGGTAATCAGATGCTGGGTAGCAGGAGACCTTGGGCCAGGCCTCAGAACTGTGAAGGGGGGTTGAGAGTCCTGTTCTTCTCATTCAGGACCATTAAAATGAACAGGTGATGGCAGTGAATATCCTAGTGAAAGAAAGCGGAATAGGTCCCTACAGGAGTTGGAAACCCAGTGGAGGAATTGGGCAGAACAGGGTCAAGCACACCTATTCCATCACAGTTCCCAATTCTCTCCTACACTAAGAGTATTCACATATTCCATAAAAAGCTGGAAGAGCCTGAAATGTATTTCTGGGAGTAAAAAAACAAAAACACTCTCATTCCTATTGCCAAGAGTTAGGTCCCTTGTCCCTTGTCCCATTGCTGTTATCAGCAAGTATAGTCCGTGCTTGTCCTGCAAACCATGAATAAATTATAGTTTGTAATTCTGATTTGCAAAGGAAGTAAAGCGGCATTTGGCAGTTCAGAGGTAAGATAGCGAAGTACCCAAACCTAAAAAAAAACTAATTAGCTTGTGGCATGCAAGAGGGAAAGGGGGTTGAAAACAAGTCTAAAGTTTCTTCCAGGCTCATTTATGGAGCATCACACAGCATGGTTTGCCATTACATCTGTTGTCACAGCAAGCCCCAGTTACCAAGGCTGTTACTGGCAGGCTCAGGGACTTCTCTTGTTTCCATGCTGCCTAATGCATTTTTGATGCTTTACAAAAATAGATAAGCAAACATTCCATTTATTTGTAAAAAGCAATAACTGGTGCCAAACCTTACAGCAGAGTCTTGCTCTTGCTGCCAGAGGCTTTCTCAAACAGCAGATCTGAATAATTTCCCAGTTACTAAAATAATTCATAGAATCAAAGAATTGGAACGGGCCATACAGGCCATCTAGTGTAACCCCCTGCTCAATGCAGGATCAACCTACAGTATCGCTGACAAGTGTTTGTCTAGACGCTGCTTAAAGACTGCCAGTGAAGGGGAGTTCACCACCTCCCTAGGCAGCAGCTTCCACTGTAGCACAACTCTTACTATTAAAAAGATTTTCCTAATATCCAGCCAGTACCTTCCTATCCTCTGCTGTCAACAGAAAGACAGTACCTGGTACCTGTAGGAAGTTGAATGTGACTATGATACCTGGGCCTCTGGGGATGAGTCAGCAAAGGAAGCAGATAAAAAGAACACAGTGAGCAAGATTTGGTGTAGAAGCAATGTTGCTTGCCACACTTCTGTGAAGTTGACCCACTTAGCAAACAGAGCTCTACTCTGACTTGCTGCCTTGTACCTTATTGCTGGTAACCTGTGTTTGCTCCTACAGCCTGAGACCCAGATCCTGCACCTGTTCCCCATCCCTGGAACTGGACCCTTGAACCCTCAGCCCTCCTTACCTTGACCCTTGGCCTGGACCTGTGAACTCTGACTCCAGATTGGTTTATAGACTTTGCCTCTGTACCTATTGTTGTGCTTACTGTTTACTGTACTTGTGTATTCTGGAAACCCTTGATACAGCAACAGTGCTGGTCTTAGCCCTGAACGTGACACCAGCTGCCCCAAGGAAGTCCAGGCTGTCCATGCAGGGAGGCTGGGACCTGGTTGCATGAAGCCCTTAGCTGATACCTGACCCTTCAACCATGCTCATCAGTTGACCATGTGGGCAGCACTGAAGGCAAAGATGATGCCTTGCTCCCAGGCTGATCCAGGTGAAAGTCACGGTGATCAGGGCCAAGGTCTAGGCAGTGGCTCACCTATATAGGGGAGGGGTGGGCAGGTGAAGCCCACATCACTACCCTCAGCCCTGCCCACCTGATGTGAGGACTGCATGCTAGGGCCAACTTGCTGCTGCCACCGTACCACACCTGCTCACCTGCCATGTGGTCCACAGAACACTGGTCTCATGGTCTGCCCCAATGCTCTCTCCCCAGCTCTGGAGCCCACAAAAGCAGCAACAGAGTAAGTGCAGCTGTATCTTCTGAACATGATATATATTCATCTAAGCAACATTAAAATATACGATAAAGAGGGTACCTGTCATGATTCTTATGACTCCCTTTGAGAAGGAAGGAATGGTGCAGTTTTTCAAAGATTATCTTAATAAGTGGTACCATGTTCAAAATGCTTCCCACATTCAACTCAGTAATCCCTATATTAGCCTTTTAAACTAAATCCATATTAATATTTCCATATTGTAAGTATAACAATGTAAGGAGTAATGAAGAAAGTTTGCCTCCGGCAGTGGACGCCAATAGGTGAGGATGGAACCAATGCACGGCCTGTTACTCATTGAAAGGTACTATCACTATCAGAGTCATCCAAAACACAGTTACACCCAGGGCTCTATTTGTAGCAGGAACTCCTTTGCATATTAGGCAACACACCCCTAATGTAGCCAATCCCCCAAGAGCTTACAGAGCTCTTCTTACAGGGGCTACTGTAAGCTCTTGGAGGATTGGCTACATTAGGGGTGTGTCGCCTAATATGCAAAAGAGTTCCTGCTACAAAAAGAGCCCTGGTTACACCCTTCTAAGTCCAATGAAATCCATATTTGCCCTATCATTTAAACAATGAAAAATGAGAGGGGAAAGAGACCGGTGGGGGGGGAAACAGACACAGACAGGGCTCTTTTTGTAGAAAAAGCCAAGCAGGAACTCATTAGCATAATAGGCCACACCCCTGACAGCACAGTATGTTAGCATATTAGGCCACACCCCCATGTTACCAGAATTGTGGTCATCCAGCCACACCCACCTTTCCTTCTTATTCTGTTTACCCTGTTTGTTGTCAAAACAATTTTGACAAAATCAATAAAAACATTGTTTTTTAAAAAAAGTCTCCAATTCCATACTTTTAATAATATTATATTTATTTTAAAAGTAACATTAACAGTAACATAAGCAGACATCTCAATAAACACTCTGGAACCTGGAAAACTATACTGAAATGGTGATTTCAGACTAGGTCTTTGTGGAGATCCCTGATCCAAGTACTGACCCTGATAAGCTTCTGAAAGATTATAACACTCGGCTAAACCATACCATTCCACATCCCAGCATCCAGACAGAGAGGGGGAAAAGGATGGAACAAGGTGGTGCATTGTGGTGTATTGTGGAATGGGGGTGAGAGGATGAACAGCTTGTTTATTTCAGATATTTCTGTCCCATCTATACAAAACCTTGTCTGAACCAATATCTTATGTCCAACAATTATTCTCACACTGGATTGGAATCAATTCCTAAAGATTCCTATTGACAAAATAAAATCAAAATGAGTTCATAAAACAGATTGATGGTGGTGGAGGGAAGTGCTGTCAAGTCACAGCTGACGTATGGCAACCCCCATAGGGCTTTCAAGGCAACAGATGCCATTGCCTGCCCCTGCCTGGACTTCCTCAGTGGTCTCCAACCCTGCTTAGCTTCCAAGATCTGATGAGACAGGCTAGCTAGCCTGGGCCATCCAAGTGTGGGCAAAAAAAAAACAGATTAGGGGAGCTTTATTTGGTTATTTATTTTATTTTATTTTTGGATTTATATCCCGCCCTCCCCAAAGGTTCACGGCATCTGACAATAGGGCATAAATGCCGGATTTAAAACAGAATCTCTCCTTATAAATAATTATCTTTTGGTTTCGCAAGATTCCATGTGCTCCCATTGGCTGTAAAATGCCCTCCCTCAGCCATTGGCCCATCAGCCACCACTCAAGAGTACTTGCGTGCCATTGGCCGGGTGCTGGGTCTGCTCCTCTTCCCCACCCACTCCCCCTGGCAGACAGCTCTCTCTCCTGAGGAAGACAGTTCTCTTGACTCCTGTGAGGGACTGTCCCCTCAGTGGCTGTTGGTAGGCAGCCAAGCTTGGTTCTGTGAGTAAGTAAACAAAGGACTTTCAGCATAAACCCCTCCCCTGCCCATAACCCCCTCCCCAATGGCCACTTTCCTGTCAGAATAAATGGAAAAAAGCTCTTTCTCCTGCTTAGCTTCAGCATGGCTGGCTGGCTAACGAGGTGGGCCAGCGACCATTAGACCATTTTCTTCAACTCCCCGCTGTGCGGCTGACTTTCCCCTAGGGTTGCCAATCTCCAGGTGGGACCTGGAGATATCCCACTGTTACAATTGACCTCCAGATGACAGAGATCAGTTCCCTGGGAGAAAATGGTTGCTTTGGAGGGTAGACTCTATGGCATTATACCCTGCTGAGTCCTTCCACACACACACCCAAATGCTGACCTCCACAGGATCCACCCCCCAAATCTCCAGGTATTTCCCTAATCAAAGTTGGCACCTGTACTTTCTCCTCTGTCGGTAAAAGGCCCTTTCCACACCTATGTTGTCCTTTGGGAGAAAACTCAGTGGGCTCAGTCCTGATCAGGTTGCCAACTCCAGGTGGGCAATTCCTGGAGATTTGAGGGATGGAGCCTGGAGAGGGTGAGGTTTGAGGAGGGGTGGCACCTCAGACAGGTATGATGCCATAGACTCCACCCTCCAATCCAGCCATTCCCTGATGGGGAACCATTGTTGCCAATCTCCAGGTGGGGGCTGGAGATCACTCAAAATTACAACTGCTCTCTAGGAGGGAGGGGGAGGAGATGGAAAACTAAAGGTAGGTTGATGGTTGGCTGGGAGGGAGATAGGGTTGTCAACTCCAGGTTGGGAAATTCCTGGAGATTTGAGGGGTCGAACCTGGAGAGGGTGAGTGTTGAGGAGGTGTGGGACCTCAGATAGGTACAATGCCATAGACTCCACCCTCCAAACCAGCCACTCCCTCCTGGGGAACCACTGTTACCAACCTTGGGGGTGGGCTGGAGATCACTCAAAATTACTACTGCTCTTCAGGTAGCAAAGATCAGTTCCTCTGGAGAAAATGGTGGACTCTGTCATTATACCCTGCTGAGATTGCCACAGCAAATTGTCACTGAGTGCCCAAAGCCGGGGCACTCTCCCAGAGCCTCTTTCTAGAGCCCATTGTATTTATTTCCACAACGGGCCTTATTCCTAGTAATACAATATAAAACAGATAAAATCATACCATACAATACAACATCAACATATAAAATCAAGATGGGGCAGGTCTAATCCCTGGCTGCATACTAATAGCCTGTCCCCTCTCCAACCAGGGTTGCCCGGCACCTAACGATGGCAATGGTGCAGTGGCGCAGGGTTATCGATGGTGGGATAGTGGTGGCAGTGGCTCCTACTCAAAGGCCTGGCAGATGAGCTCTGTCTTGCAGGCCCTGCGGAACTGAGCAAGGTCCCGCAGGGCCCAAATCTCCTCCGGGAGCTCCTTCCACCAGGTAGGAGCCACCACCGAAAAAGCCCTGGCTCTTGTGGTGGCAAGTTTCATGTCCCTGGGCCTGGAATTTCCAGGAGATGTCGATCCCCGGGCCGAAGTGCACTTGGGGGAACATATGGGGAAAGGCAGTCCCTCAGGTAGGCCGGACCCTGGCCATATAGGGCTTTAAAGGTAAGAACCAGCACTTTGAAGTGAATCCGGTACGCTATTGGCAGCCAGTGCAGCGCTTTCAGCGCAGGCTGAATATGATCCCTCCTAGAGAGACCCATCAACAGCCTGGCTGCAGCATTCTGTACTAGCTGCAGCTTCCGGATTTGCGACAAAGGCAGGCCTAAGTAGAGAGCGTTACAGTAGTCTAGCCTTGAGGTGACCATCGCATGGATCACAGTGGCCAGGTTGTCACGGTCAAAGAAGGGGGCCAACTGCCAAGCCTGCCGAAGATAAGAACATAAGAGAAGCCAATGTTGAATCAGGCCAATGGCCCATCTAGTCCAACACTCTGTCACACAGCAGCCAAAAATACCACGTGCCATCAGGAGGTCCAGCAGTGGGGCCAGAACACTAGAAGCCCTCCCACTGCTGCCCCCTCCAGCACCAAGAATAGAGTGCATCACCTCCCCCAGACTGAGAATTCCCATCTATACGCTGTGGCTAATAGCCACTGATGGACTTCTGCTCCATATGTTTATCTAATTCCCTCTTGAAACTGTCCATGCTTGTAGCTGCCACCACCTCCTGTGGCAGTGAATTCCATATGTTAATGGTAGAAGGTAGAAGATAGAAGGCCGACCTGGCAGTGGCTGCTACATGGGCCTCTAAACTTACTTTTTCCCACTATAGAGAACAATGGAGGGAATAGGAGCAACCTGTTTGGGGGCCCATAGAATTGGACCCCCTGGTCCAATATTCTTGAAACTTGGTGGGTATCTTGGGGAGAGGCTCCATCAGCTACCCTGTGAGTTTGGAGCCTCTCCCTCAAACCCCCTCCCCTCCAGCCCCAGAATACACCCTATGTTTTCACCATTGACTTCAATGGCCCATAGGATATAATGGAGCTGAAATTGACATTCGGTTGCCTGAAAGACTCCCTGGGACGCTGGCTGGGGGCAGGGCTTGGCTACTGAGCTCCCGGAGCTGTGCTCCGGTACGCTCCCCCCCAAAAAGACCCCTGTCTTCCTTCCTTCCTTCCTTCCTTCCTTCCTTCCTTCCTTCCTTCCTTCCTTCCTTCCTTCCTTCCTTCCTTCCTTCCTTCCTTCCTTCCTTCCTTCCTTTGGGATATGTTGCACTATCAAAATCACCTTTCTGGATTCAGTGGTGAGGGAAGTCATCATGTAGCCATGTAACTGGCAGAAGTGTGTGGAGCAGAGAATGTCGATTACATGGTCAGCTGGACAAGTGATGTTTAAAATATGCTTCTTGCAACCTTAACACTCAAAGTCAGCAGGCATCAATTCGGTCATAGGGTGAATTCCTACGTCAGCATGTTCTAGAGTTTATTTATTTATTTACTTAAAATATATATTAGCTGTCTTTCTTCCTAAAGTTCAACAGCTTACATAGATAAAATATATAAAATAGAATACAGAAATACATAAAACAAAACCAGTTCTGAGATCGAATCCTGCCTGCCTTACAGTACAATCCTGAACTGAATTACAACACCCCCTTAAATGTACAAAAAGTATAATACGGGTAGAACCAGTGTGGTATAGTGGTCAAGAGCAGCGGCCTCTAGTCTGGAGAACTGGGTTTGATTCCCCCTGAAAATCTTGTTTAGTCCCTCTGATGGTACTACACTCAGACTGAACTGTTCTACTGCTGACCGACATGGCTACCCTTTAAACTTTTTAAAAATATTCCTAGAACTTCTTAGGCGTACAAGAATTCTGCAAGTTCATATCTCTGTTGCTCAAGATTAGGTCTGTGTTAAGCCTTAGCTCCCAAGCCATGCATTTGCTGTTCTTATATTACTCAAGCTTTCTTTTTTTAAAAAAAATCTAGATCTGGTCCATTTATTTTTACTTCTACAGCAGTGAAATATTTGTGTAGATTTGCATTGCTGAATAAAGTATGCTAAATAGTTCAACAGATGCATTTAATTCCATTAAATATTGATCTAAACACTGAGACATTGGTGTAAAAAAGTAATATTTTAAAAGTAAAATTAGATAATATAATGATGGGTGTTAAGACCTCAGATTACTGAACAATAAACTGAAGACCTCAAATTCTGTGGAAAATTATAATTAGGGATGGATTATGCTTTAGATACAACTGCATGGGAACACAACTGCATCCACACTCAGCTCTTCTGCACCAGGCACCTTTGCCACCTTGTAGCTGGTCTACCACCTTTGCTTTGTCTGGGAGAAGCCGGATTTGGCCACAACTCCCCATGGGATAGCGGGGCAGGGCTGGTGACAGGTTTTTTTGCACACTAGGCAAGGCTACCTTCTGCTCTCCCCCCCCCCCATGCACCCACCAATTTTCAAACATAAATGCATTTTAGGAAGAATGAAAAACACAAAATTTGAAATTGCTAATTTCATTTTAATGAGTGAGCAATTTGGCTACTGCATAAGTTAGTTTGCTCTGGAGCCATCCTTCCTGAGCTGAGACAAAAATCTGTGGGTTGGAGGCAAAAAAACTGTGAGCTAGCTCACATTAACTCAGCTTGGAAGGAACACTGCTGGCAACCCTATGACATGATGAACCTGAGGCCAGAAAAAGCTTCTTCTGCACTTACTTGTATAGAAGGAATTGATTTGGGGGGGGGTGCTATCTGATATATCTCAGGCTTTGTTGTTTTTTGCCCCTCCCAGTACTGAAGAAAGTTTTAATTTTTACTGAGACAATCCAGGAGAGGACTTTTGCTAGCTTTGCCTTTTTAATCAAGTGTTTCTTGCTTCTTGGGAGCCTCGGATGCTTTAAGGAGTGGCCCAGCTTTTCAGACTTAGAAGCAGTTATATTTAGTTCACCTTTTGAAATATCAGGCTTCAGAAATTCCAGGTTAGCCTATATTTTAGACAAATGAATTTTAGACTTTTCTTTATCCACTGATGAAAGCCGCAAGTTATATCTTGGGTCAATATAAGTGCAGGATCTTCATTGAGATTACTAATATTTTAGCAAAAGACGAATGTTGATGTGTCAAGTTGCCACCTTGGCTGAGATTTTAAAAAGTCACCTATTGTAAGTTTCTAATTGAAGTGCATTTGTTGATAGGTTAGCAGGCATTTAATGTCTCAGTAATATTTTAATGACATCCCATTTCACATAAGCTATATAAAGGTCTTGATCTGACACAATCACATTCAAGCATATTATATGTGGAATACCATCTAGGACAAGATATGATTGTTGTTGTTGTTGTTTTACTTTAAACTTTTCTTGATTAGTAATTAGTAGTGGTTGGATTCCTAAGTCTCTTTGAAAAGTAAATATCCTTTCCCCACTGTATTGTTGATGGAGCCAGGGCTCTTTTTGTAGCAGAAACTCCTTTGCATATTAGGCAACACACCCCTAATGTAGACAATCCTCTAAGAGCTTACGGAGCTTACAGGGGCTACTGTAAGCTCTTGGAGGATTGGCTACATTAGGGGTGTGTTGCCTAATATGCAAAGGTGTTCATGCTACAAAAAAAGCCCTGGATGGAGCTATTCATTATCATAGAATCTTCAACAGCAAGTTGTGATGTATCAGCACAACACCAAACTCCATGCAGAGTAACACTATTCACTCCTACCATGCTGAATTATTGATCACCTGAACCTGCTAGACTTCTGCTAGAGTTCTCTGTTGTGCTCTGAGGGACTAGGAACTGATAGAAAACTGACCTTTAAAATGTGACCGCTCAGAAGAACTGTCCTCCAACCACTCCCTCGTCACCTTCTTTTACTTGACTTGAATTTTGGCGCAGGTAAAAAAAGACCATCCTCTCTCAGGAAGCCCCCATCGAGGGTCTGTCCTATGCATTGCCTGCTGCCTTGCCAAAAGCCCTGCAAGCTGAGGCTGCTGTTCTGTTCACCCAGCTGTGCCTGTGCTCCTCCTCATGCAACTGGGCACTCCAGCAGAGCAGAGGAGCACAGCCGGGTGGAGCAGCAGCCTCAGTCTTCCTGAGAGAGGAAGGTCTTTTTTACCTGTGCCAAAATTCAAGTCAAGTAAAGGAGGGTGATGAGGGAGTGGTTGGAGGATGCAGCCGGGGAAGGCAAAAAAGTGCCGCACCTGCCAGCTCACTCCCCCTGGATAGGAACTCACCAAGTTCTCTGGCAGGGAAACTCTCTGTCTGGGTGACACTCCCTGCCAGGCCCCCCCCCCCATGGCAAAGGGGCAAAGAGAACAGCATGAGAGAGAGCTCACCCAGCTAGGAGAGAGCCGCCCAGCATGCCCTCTCCCTCTTTGATGGGGACGCAGTGGCGTCGCATGGGGGGGGGGTAGGCTGCACCTGGCACATTACTTACCAGCAGCCAGCAGAAAGAGTGGAGGGAAAGCCCTGATCTCCTCGAGGGAAGGGCGACAGCAGCAGCACATTCCTCCAAGACCCTCTCCCCCCCTCATCGAGCAGACACACGGACACACACACACACACACCTTTGGCCCATCTCCCTTTGGTCCGTCCACACAGCCCTGGGCCCAGCCGCCCATGTAAGAAGCCCCCAGCTCCAGCCCAAGCCACTGCACCCTCCATCCCCACAGCTGGCCAGCCAAGGCCTCCCAAAGTATTTTCAGTTTCACAGGCTTGCCGGGAAGAGCCCAGGCAGCCCAGCAGCAGTCAGCACCCGAGAGCGAAGGGCTGTTTTCTGACAGGGGCCGCTCACCCAGCCCCCACCTTGTTGCTCTCTTCATAGGGGAAGAAGCCCTTCCACTCGGGTGGCCACACGGCTTGCCTCCTGACTGGATTCTCTCCCCACTGGTCCCTCGATGCAACTGCCAAAGCAGCCTCAGAAGCAGAGTGATGATGAGGGCCGGATCAGGCCACGCTGCACCTACCTGCCCCAGGCTGCCCTCCTGAGGCTCGGTTTGTGGCAGGAACAGCCAGGCGGCTCATCACGGGTGCAGGGTGGGCCAAGGCTGCTGGAGCCCCATCTGTGCTGCCTCAGTCCCCTACTCAGTGGGAGGAGGAACGCAGCACAGCCCTCTGCCGCAGAGCCATCTTGCAGCAGCCAGTGATGGAGAGACCGACCCCACCTCCACTCTACTCACTGGGCTGTGTGGCACCAGGGGGAGTGAGGCAGCCTGGAGCCAGCAAGGGCATGCTGATGGCCTGGCGGAGCCGCAGAAGAGTGGGGCGGAACTGGACGACTGCCTGGGACCAGAAACCAACCTTGCCGCTTCTTCCACTGAAGGAGGGGCGAAGCGGAGTGGGGAGGGGTGAGGCAGGCATGGAAGCCAGCCGGAATGCCGTTCTGGGGTGTTGCGACCCAAAAATAGCCCTGGATACAGAGAAGGTCATATATGGAGCCCTTGCTTTAGGATGGGATTAAACATAGGTCTCATAATCACAAAATTTAAGATCAGTGAGGCTACCTAGTCATCTTTGAAGTTATATTTAAACCAGGGATTCTCAAATCATACTCTTAGCCAAATCATACTATAATATAAGCTGAATTTTTCCTTCACCCATAGCCTGTTTCTTCCATCAAAAATGTCACCATATTTCAAAGGAATTATCAACTGAATGACTGATAGCACAATCCTAATCAGAGTTATTTTATTTATTTATTTATTTTTATTTTATTATTTGCATTTATATCCCACCCATTCCACGGGCAGGCTCAGGGCGGGTAACATCATTAGAATAAATACAATTTCAGTTTAAAACATTAACCATGAATGTTTAATGTTCCACCCTACTAAGTCTTTTGAAGTCAATGAGCTTAGAAGAGTAAAACTTGGCTTAGAATGTCACTGTTAATGTTTGCTGCCAGTTAAAAACATTTAATTTTAAACTAACCCTTCCAGTGGTTTATGATTGATTATAGAATGGAATGTGGACAGAACAATATCAGAGGAGCAGTCTGAACAATATCAGAGGAGGTATCCAAGTAAATACAGTGAAAATGAACTAATTACTTATCTTTGGTTGAATAGGATAGTATCTTAAGTCCAAATATCCTATATGACCAAAGAATAAGTCAGAAACATTCTGTTTCTAAGTATTAACAAAAGTTTTTGCAGGGCTATGGAGAATGCAGTATATATACAGTATACAAATTAGATTCTGAAGACAAAGGAAAAAACAGGTGCAAAGAAACCAGCAAAGGTTTGCACCTTACTTCTGGTTCTTCCCTTGTACAGCATTAACCAGCTGGTGTTAGAATAAAACATGTTCCTAATAAAATTACTTTGGCAAATGGTGTCCAAAAAACTACAAAATTCTATTTGGAATGTATTTAGTACCACAGCCCAGTTCCAAATTCCAACCATCACCAAGCAAATATGGCCATGTTTCTGGCAGTGGAAGCTAATGGTTCACACTAAAACGAAGATGTTAGAAAATCAACTTCAGCTGAAGGAAACTATCATCATTAATCATGAACATGGTTACTACAGGAGGAGGTGTTCTGCCCTAAGAACATATCTGTCTCTGGTGTAGTATAGATTCTCCATTGAAGTCCATTGTCTGAGCCAACCATGTAATTTGTCTTGGTCCACTGTGTTCTTTCAAACACATTTTCTGTATTACATCAAAAACTGAAAACCTGCTTTGAAAAGAGACCAGTGTGGCTTACAAAATGATTGTGTACACCAAAAACAACAGCACCTTCAGTTCTGTTAACTACTGTCATCAGGTTTTACTTCCAGAGGCCGCTTTCTTCTCTCTGATCAAACGGGCACATCCTTTTAATGCTATCATTAGTGCATTCAAACAATCTGTAAATGTATGGGCATCTTGATGGTTGCCCAGCCACTAAAGAACTCCCTTTTTGTACAATCATCAAAGACAAGTTTGAGCATCTTTCAGAACAGCCGTACAACTATTTTGGGGCTGATACTTGATGACAACACTATACTCAGCACACATTATATATTTTATATGGTTTTAGTCATTATTGCATGTGTTTCTATTTGTCATTCCTTGCACATAGCCCTTGGGAACAAAGTGAGTCAAATAATTATAAACTTATATAATAAAGTTGGTAATTAGTGCCTACTTTAGGTAATTAGTGAAGTCAAGTAGCAAAAAAAGGACTACCAGTCAAGAAAGCCAGTCACAAAATCTCTGGTGACTTCTCAGATGAATCAGAGGGTCCCCAGACTCTTCCATTGCTCATGGAGTAAACATGGGCAAAAGCCAGTGATGTATG